>VDFB02274714.1:3199361-3620432 GCA_007258455.2 Sequoia sempervirens
ATCACGCTCCCTATATCTCTATCTATTCATCCTTATCTCTTTATCTCTCTACCTCTCTCTATCTCTTTATCTCCCTTTCATTTGTATGTTTGTCATTATCTCCCTCTCTCTCTATATCTTCTTATATTTATCTTTGTCTCCTTAAGTGTGCAATGCGTACATTGAAGAGGTCTTAAAGCAGAACTATCATATCTTTAATCAAATAGCATGCTACCTTGAGCATAACTCCCCAAGGACACATGCTATCCTTGGATTGTTGACATGAAACAACCAATCAAAATTTAGTTTCTCTCTCTCATATTAATATATATTACTATTATATTAAATATATATTATATTAATTATATTTTGTATTATATAAAAATATACTCTTTTTTTTTGATCCGTAAGGTGATAATTTTATATATAAAAGAGAGAAATACAACCATCTGCTAAGTAGGAAATATTACAGAGATATCCAACAGTCAGCCAAAAAGGAGCTAACGAGGAGAAACAACGGCTCCATACAGTCCCAAAGCAGGAAATAGAAATGAAACAGGGGAATAGAAACCTTGGCCTAACCACAAAATACAAAAAGTATATAGCTCAAGTTCGAAACTACCAAAATTAACAAGTCGTAAGCCAGAAGAAACCAGACGAGCAAAAACCAACACCACACGAGTTCACCAGAAACCATTTAACTCTGCAAAACAAGTGAAACCTTCCATCCAATCCAACCCATCCTCCGGCACCATCTTCAATTTTCGCTTCAGAAAATCCACTGCCACATCTGCAATCTTGCGGTATCTTGATAATGCAGGCCCTTTGAGATCCAGAAGAAAGGGAAATAATTTGACAACTTCATCCGACTCCCAAAGAGAAGCTAGGTCTGCCGGATGCAGAATGCCCTTACCAGTGAAGGCCGCCTTCAGGGTCGTTTCAATGCCGCCAAGCAAATCATCCTGGAACAGCCGAACCATCAATTCCATTGCATCATCCTTCGGAGTATCAAGATCCAAGAGCACGACAAGAAACCGAGATGAAATGCTCGCATTGTCTCAGGCGAATTCATTCCTTTCTAAGTGCCCTTTGCCAAGGACCATCTTCACAGCAACAACTGATGTCGGGTCATCCACGAGCAAGATGCGCTTTAAACGTTGATCCTTGACTTCGCGAAAGGAAATTTGCCTCTCCTTAGCCACTAAAGAGATTGGAGTATCGATGCCAAAGGATTCTAGACCATCCACCGAGATGAGAATGGTAAACTTCGACTTCGACGGTCTATCCATTAGCCAGAATTTGACAATCGGACCCTGCAACAAAAACACAAAACACAAAACACAAAACCAGAATGCGAAACCCGAACATTTGAAAAGACTTCATTAGCTTAATAAAAGAGCCCGAATGATGATCAGTTAGGCCTCGCATACAGAACAGAATAATGGCGAAGCAAAATGTCCTTGGCATGAGTTAATATGCAGCCTCCATTCATCCAACTTAGAACCATAATGAATGCGAATAATGGAACTTCCCACACAGCACGACCACGATCGGTACGAAGATAGCCTTGCCCGACGTGTCACACCGACATCGCCATGAGAACAGAGCCTGGCATGCCACCAATTCATCTCCAGAAGTTTTGAAATACTTAGACAACTGCTTAGACAAGCGAGGAACACCAGCCTTCGGCTAAACTTAGAAGGAATAAAGTGACAAGAACAAGCCCAAACCGTAGACTTCCTGTCTGACCCGTCCGCCACCTCACATCCACCCTGGACACCTAGTGTCCATGTGAGTGGCGAGGGGGAGCCCACCCATCCACCCACATTATATAAAAATATACTTATTATTAATTATTAATTATAATAATTTTATACGTATTTAATAATTTTGTTAAAGAATATAATATATAATTATAATAAGTTGAATAATTATATTATTTATTATGTAAAATATAGCTAATATATACTTAATTATATTGTAGAATATTAAAACCTAGCTAAATGGCGCCAAAATTTTCAACTTAATTAACATACTGTAAAACCTAACGAAACTAGGTTGTAGCTTGTCAAATTGGAGAAGTGAAAGGTCAATACCAGCGCTGAGGAAGAGTTTGGAGTATTGAAAACAAGGTCAATGCTAGTATCAAGGAAGAGTTTGGAGTAGTGAAAATAAGGTCAATGCCAGCGCCGAGGAAGAGTTTGGAGTTAAAACAAGGTCAATACCAGCACCGACGAAGAGTTTGGAGGAGTGAAAACAAGGTCAATACCATCGCCGAGGAAGAGTTTGGAGTAGTGAAAACAAGGTCAATGCCAACGCCAAGGAAGAGTTTGGAGTAGTGAAAACAAGGTCAATTCTAGCGCCGAGGAAGAGTTTGGAGTTAAAACAAGGTCAAACCAGCGCCGACGAAGAGTTTGAGAGGAGTGTGAAAACAAGGTCCAATCAGCACCAACCAAGCGTTTGGAGGAGTGGAAACAAGGTCAATACCAGTGCCGAGGACGAGGTTGAGGGAACTCAGGGAAAATCGACGACCAAGGGGCAATGAGTACTATAAGTTTGGCACCCCATTCTCTTTAACCTTCAATTTTCATGCCTAGTTTACAAAGATATTCTCGTACATTGGCACCCCCATTCTCATAAAATGGTATAAATAAGATAAAAAAAAAAATAGCTTAGTCTTTCACATTTTTATCCACCAACCTCAGGTCTTGGAAAATCTCCCATAATCTACCCACATCTTGGTTGAGGTCTAGGATTTCATCACACATAGCCTTCATCGCATGAGTCTGAAGCAATTGTAGACTTAGCCCAAGTATATGCTAGGCTAAGGTAGATCTAATGAATGGAAATAGAGGCATACAATTCTTCTTTAATACCTCCACCACAAACATATGCAAGGTGTTGTCATTTAATATCTCAACATAATAAGATAATATCGAATAGAATTACATTTATCAATAATATCAACTATTTGGGCATGAGATAACTACAACAACATTTCACAATATAAGATAGTCATTGATTTGCAATTTGTAGCAAGCTCTAGGTAAAGGCAAACAAATACTGAACCATATGAATAAGTACAACTTAGATCGGTGCCATATATCCATTGGAGGAGTCAAATTTATAAGCATCTAAGGGTTTATAATAGATTTAACACATAACATATAAGATCCTTGATAACATTGCTTTACAATCTCATCAATATGTATTCTAACCCAATACTACTTATCAAATCCTTATACAAAATATATCCACCTACAATCCCATTCAAGCATTTTAATTAATTCCTTGAATTAAACCTAAAACAAGAATCATACACACCACAACAGTGAGATGAACGAAACAACCCTTGATCATTTTATTCAAAATTTATATGCTTGTACAATGGAGAGACATGAGTTTGAATTAATCATATAAATTCAAATGCCAGTACTGTCATAAAACATCAAATCCCCATGAATTCAAAACCTACTACAGAATGACTCAAAACCTAAATTGCATTTTCCTAAAACCATCAGACTTTACAATTTGCTCTGCAACTTCATCTAGACTCGACCAAAAATATCTAACTTGCTAACCCGTACTTCTGGCCTTGAAATCCTTCTTATAGAAAAAGAAGGAGCAAACAAGCATCAGGCCAGAAAGCACACGTGTCACTAGCCAATTAGACGGCCTTGTGATATTTCAAAAAATTGTTACAACAACAATCTCCCTAGAGAATCTTCTTGTTTATCGTGGCCACTGAGAATGGTTGATGTAGCAACAAAAAACTTCAAGAATTTTGTACCTAGAGTGTCACCAAAAAACAAAACTGGAATCTATTGTAACTACAATAGCTAATTTGTCAACCGCTAGCAGCCTACTCCTTTTCACTCTTCCTCAGTTAAATATACATTTACCCATTTTTGGTACTCTTCATCAGTTGGCCAATCAAAATTGATCACCTCATTCACCTTGACACTATAAGGTTTGTACTTAACTGCCACCTGATTCGCTTCTCTTTCAAAAGACTCAAAGAATGAGTTGGTGCTAATGATTTTGTCCATACAGCTCACCAACAAATCATAATCTGAGTTACCATGTTTTTGAGGGTTTTGTAGTTGAAACATGATATAAAGGGGCTCTTACACTTTTTGTGATTATTGTAGCTTGTGTAAGAGGCCCCATGGATACTATTGTAATTGTAGGATGCACAATAGGGCGTAGGATGAGAAATAAAGAAGGTATAGTTGCTGTCCTCAATAGTTTTGTGAAGAAAAGTATGTGAAATGAGAGGTTCAAGCCCAGGTTTCAACAAAACATGTATGGGAGATTTGATTTTATGAATTTTTATCCATATGTAGACCTAATGGGTTGTTTCTGAACACTTAATATAAATGATATACATACACACACACATATGTGTGTGTGTATGTATGTATGTATGTATATGTAATTTTAAATGTAAATGTAAATGCAATTACTGGATGCTCTCCTACAACAATAAATGCAACATATCATTAAAGAAATCTATATCTATGTATATAAATGTGTATTTATAAATGCAAGTGTAAATGCAAAGAGCATATGGTTTTGTAGTGTTATAGATACAACATATCCATAAATTAATGTAAGTGAAATTTTAAAGTCTTCAACACATATAAGATGAAATCGATCAAACTATTAAACTACACGAGAAATAAATGAAAACAGTAAATGCATATGTATGTGTATTTGTAAATGTAAGTGTAAAATAAATAAGAATAATGAAAATTATAAAAGAATACAAGGAAAGGTCTCTTGCCTTCTTGGTAGTGATAACCTCCTCCACAAACAACCCTTAAAAATTATGAATAGAGGAATATAATCTTTGAAGAACTCAAAGTTGATTCTCTCCTACCTTATGCAATTAGTCATTTTATCCTTACAAACATTTATAGTGATTACTAGAGGCACATAGACCAATTCTTCATAATAGAAGAATTTGATCATACTTTTCCAACGATGGCATTATGAGAAAACCTTAAGTTAAATGAATAATTCCTAGCTAAGTTCTTTAAATCATGTCCAATTGTATAAGAGAAGACCATTGCTATGTGTACCTGGATACCATGGAGAAAGGCTCTTTGGGCTCTTTCATCAATCATCCTACCTTAAAACATACCAAATGTCTCCTAGCAATTAGACATAGGAAGATTTAAGATGACTTAAATTTTTTTTATTGCCAAAGCATAAACTTATGATGACTTAACCAGGCCTAGTACACACTCCCTCCCCATTAACCACTTAGACATATATAAATTAAATGTAAATTTGCTGCTATTTTTAGTCTTGTAGGTGTCCAATAAACCACTTGGTGGTGTTTCCCTTCAAGTTTATTTACTTGAATGAAGAGCAAAAGTCCTTTGATTACAATTAGAGAATACATTTGAGGCCTTGGTTGTGTAACTGGTGGACCATAGTCACATTTAACACTTGTTACAAAGTTTGGGAGTTAAAACATTAAGTAGTTTGATTTGTGATGGACACATTTGGACGGTACTAACAATAACTTGCAATCTATCAAGACTTGATTACCTTATAACCTGTGAAATTCTAGCGATGAAATGATAGATTAATCATAATGTCACCTTAGGATCACATCACCATGAAATAACTTCATCCAACATCCTTATGAGTGAAGGTACCACCAAATAGGTATTTGTCAGATCTGTCTTCCTCAAGCAAGGGAAATTCAAGAAGAGAAGAGGAAAGCAAGACATGTAGTATGTCTAAAAGAGGGAGATCAACTAGAGGTCAAAATATTAAAAGAAAATTCTGTAAATGCATGAAATTTTTTCTTGCTGAAGGGGGGTCATGTTCTTATGATGATGAGAGCATAGGCAACGTCGAGGTGCCCTTGAGGTACAAACATCTACAAAAATAATGGGTACCCAAGGAACTTCCTCCAATAAACACTGATTTTTGTGTCAACGAGAGGATATATCGCATAGCACCATCGTCATTACATGGTTTGGGCATATTTTGCATTGACGACATAAATGTCTGTTACGACAAAGTTACTGAATTGATGGAGTATGTTGGACCTTGTTACAATTACAAAGATTGAATGCAACTGGTTCGATATACACAAAGTATGCGTAGGTATGCATTGTCAGCAAATTATATACAACTAAAAGATAAGGATCAAAATAAAGGAGTGGCTATGTACATTGACGGAAGGCCAAAAACATCAGGGAATATTGCAGGGTTTATAAACAGTACACGACCTGGGTCAACAAATAAGCAACCTAATTGCATATTCGAGGCGCGCGAGGGAAACCGTGTATTCGTATGTGCGATAAAATCAATAATTGCAAGGGAAGAGTTGCTAATCGATTACAATTTGAATCACTTAGTTACAAACACAGTTACTATGGCGGTGGTACGTACTATGTACCATTTTACCCAACCTCCAATATACCATTTTATTCTTATGTTTTTCTTCGTAAGTCTATTGGTTTCATTTCGGTAATGTTTTTTTATATTTAATTTTTGTCACAACGGGACATTGATCGTACGGAGAAGGCTCCGACCCATAACACATATCACAATTTATCTTCAGGCGCTTCTACTTGACAGGTTTACCTCATTGTAATTGTATAAATTAGATACGAGCAAAATGTTTTATTATTATGTTGTTTTGATAAGTTTATTGGGTTAATTTTGATAATATTTTTTAATACTCTTGTTGTAGTCGACTGATCGGGGAAAGGCACCAACAATAGATGAGAGAATCCATAGGGAGGTGCAGTCAATATTATGTGATGATGACATTGCTTATTCAACAAACCCTCTCGATATGATAAGGAGGACTCAAAAAAAATGCAATGAAGAAATCCTTAAGCTGTTATTCATAGTGCCTCAAATAGATGAGATAAGAGAGAGGGTTAAAATATTGACTGAGAGATCACAAAACTTGCAAGTAAGTTGTTATGAGGTCTTTACTTATAACATAAGTTCATTCATGGTTTTATATTTTGTACTCTTTTATGTCATGAACTAAAATATGTGTTGTTTTTATAGGATTTTTTGCGTCCTTATGATGCTCCTGGCCATGATCAGGGTACTGCAAGTGCTGCCCGAGGAGTAGGGGTTGGTACAAGTGTCCATTTTGATCTTCCTGCACATACATCACATCATTTGACCCCATCATCCATTCCTATATTGTCGTCTTAAATGTCGGCAACACATACCATGCAGGCATCTATTAGTGCACCCTCTGGCAGTGAACACATGCCAGAACATGCGTCAGGACATGTACTTGGGGATGCAGAGGCCACTAGTACTGGTGATATTTTAGCAGCATTTCCTGGATCTTCCCGTATTACTAGTATGGGAACATTGCCAGTCACATTTGTGGTGACCGAGGATTTTGTTCCCATAAAGATAGAGAAGGTCCCAGGTATTTTAAAATGTTTTAATTATTATTATATATAATCCAATTGAAATTTACTTATTAATCGCTCTTTTTAGACTATTGATCCCATGATCATTTTGTAGGAAATAATGTTTTTTATAAACATCTAAGTGATATTACATTGGAGCTCTTCGGGATACCATACTTACATGGTGGAATTCCCAAAATCAAGATTTAAGATGAGCTCACTAACTGTTTAGTTGTGCTCTTCGGTGATAAAACATTCAGAACCAAGGTCCTTCAGAAAGTTGGTACCTATCTAAAGTATGCGAGGACCAATATAGGTCACATTTAGAGAAGAAAAAAAGAGTAAGTCCCCCCATGATTCCAGGATAGGGAGTGGAAGGACCTGGTGTCGGATGGAAAGGAGAAGGCTGAAAAGAAAAAAAGGAAAGAAACCACCGGGCCAAGGAAGTTATGTGATACTATCAAAAATGTAATTATATACTAATTACTCTTTCTTTTTACATAATCTAATGTATTTCAAACTTTTCATAGGCTGCCTGACACATCGAAGGTAACAAAGGAAAGACTAGAAAAACGTGGGCAACACAAACTTGGCTCTAGTGGTTATATGAAATTAGCCACACGAATTGTAAGTATCAATAAATGAAATATAGTATCCAAATAATAAATTGAAAATAATTTTGGTTTTATCACACCATAGAAGCAAAATTCATGATCTTATGCAAAAATGTAGGGCTCTGAATTCAATAGAGTTCCCACAGAAGATGACCTGAAGATTGCCTTCCAGCAAGGCTATGGAGCCGTGGCTGAACGCCTAAGAGTCTTGACTGGGCAAACACAATCTTCCACTACATCCAACACGTAGGTAAATAAACTCAATAAAGTTTATTTAAAATTGAATACTTGTGCAATCTATTCAATATTAATTTCCACCATAAAGGAATTACTTGCTTATTTGTTTTAAACAATCAAGCAATGATAATACTGCACATGACATTGGAATTCAGCCTGGTGAAGGTGGAGCACAACCTACAGATGAAGGTCATGGTGTGCATCTCGGTACTTTAGAGCATGTAGAGCGTGATCAACATGTTGAGCATGATCAGGCTAGAGAAGATCAGGAACATGATGTGGCCCCATTAGGTAAAGAGGACCACTCTAAAGCTCTTTTAAACATATTTAATTGCAATTGGTGTATTAATTAATGTAACCTTTCATGTTTCAACTTTAGAGCATGTACAACGTGATCAACGTGTTGAGCATGATCAGGCTAGAGAAGATCAAAAACATGATGTGGTCCCATCAGGTAAAGAGGACCACTCTCATGTTCTCTTAAACATATTTAATTTCAATTGGTGTATTAATTAATGTAACCTTTTATGTTTCAACTACAGATCAGGATTTAGAGCGTGTTCAACATGTTGAGCATGAGTCTATAACAGAAGTCCAGGAACATGATGTGGACTCATCAGGTAAAGAGAACCACTCTAATGCTTTTTTAATTAATGAAATACTTGTAACAATAATAATAAAACATATTAGTTTAACATTTCTTTGTTATTGCAGCAGACCCCCCTTGCAGCGGCATCCACGTCATGAGTAGACGACTAGGCGTACATTAAGATCACGAGCAGAGGGCAGAATAACTAAAGGGGGGACAAATGATTTAGAAAATGATACTCCACTTCATATTTTTTTAGCTTTAAAAAAGAAAAAACAAAAGTGATTGTAATCATATAATGACAACCATATTTTTGATAATATGTAAAAAATGAAAGAATGAATATTATATGTTAATGAATGAATGTAAATATGTTAATTAATGAATGTTATATGTTAATGAATGAATGTTATATGTTATTAATGGATGAATGAATGAATGTTATATGTTATTAATGGATGAATGAATGATTAATGTTATATGATTGTGTATGGGGAATTGAGAGTGATGTGAAGGGGGGGGGAAGGGCCAAACGAGCTTCCACCGTCACGTGGTTGGCCCTGTTAAGTAGAGAATATTAAATTATTCTCAAAACAAAGAGAAGCTCAATAAGGTAATGCACTTTTCAATATAAGAAATGCATCATTTCAAGCATCAAACCAATATGCAAAGATGAAAGAAAGTGCTAACTTTTCACTATGGTGGCAGAAAAATGATTCTTTATACCTTGAATCCATGCTCTGCATCATAATTTGAAGTTGTTTCCATTCCAATGTTCTAAGTTTAGATTGTTTGTATGGCTTTGTATGAATACCACATTGTTTTGTGTGTGGATTTGGTTTCAAAGCTCTGTTTCTTCTGTTTTTAGTGGTGACATAACTCTAAAATTTGACTTTTGTGCATAACAGGTTAGTGGAAAAATTGACGAAGGGTTTAGAGGCTCGATTGAGATAGATACATGGATATTTGGATCTTGTTGTTGATGGGAGGCTTCGACTTAACCATGAAATTTTGTACCATCTGGGTATGCAAAAGTTTCTCTACTTACATTCATTCTTGATCATAAATGTTGTAAATGATATTAATGCTTCAAACTTAAGATTCGTTTCATTGTTATAATGATCAAAATGTTATACTTTGCTATACATTCAAGCATTCTCTTGCCCCCTACCCTTTGCTCTCTCCCCCTCCTTTTAAGAATTTTCTTTGTCATAAAAGATTCACATTTCTATCTCATTTACACAAATTTATCTGAAGTGCTAGGAGTGAATAAAGATATGTAAAAGATGATGGATTATGTCTAAACAACAACTTTCCATCTTATAGCTAATTAAATCCTTAATATTTGAATAGTTTAGAGCTCGAATAATGCTTGTATATGCATGTGTAGCAATAAGGGAGCCTATGTGAAGATTGAAATTTAAAACATCACTTTGGTATTTTTCCTTAGGCAGTGAAATGATATTTTGAGTAATACAAACCTACACACACATTGATATTTTTTGGCATTGCATTGAGGAATTTTTTTCTCTTATACCTACCCTCGGCTAGACATGGAGGTATATAATATTGGTTTCTAAGTTTATTCTGTAAGTAGTTAATTTGACAGAGGAAGACTAAAATCTTCTTAATGTCCTGTGTCAGGTGTGAAAGCATATGAATCACTTGTTGAAGGCACCATTTTGTATTCATCCAAAAACTGTGTTGTTCTTTTTTTTATGTTTCTTGCATGTGTTTTTTTTAGGCTCTAGAGATGTAGCTTGACTCTTTCCTTTGCACTTTTCATCTATTTTGATGATTACATTAGATTGTCCTCATAATTTTTCATGTAAATCTGTTTGTAACCTTATTTTCTACCAATCAATTTGCAAACCAATCACATATTAAGGACCATTTCACTAACTTGTAGTCATCCATTACTTCATATGTTGCAGGTAGTGTCTGTGTGCGAATAAATCCTGATGATTGTGAGAACTTTAATCCTACAAGTGTACCCAATCTTTCTCAAGTAAAAGTCTTACTTATTTTATAGTACTTTAAATGGTTAATTGAAGGTGCTTCTTTAGATCTGAGATAGTTGAACCCTGGATTAAAATATGGTATTAGATGGGCAGTATAGTGATAAAACTGAGGTCCATTGAACACAAATTACAAACATAATTTATTGGACTATGAATAGTGTTACAATTATAATTATTTCTCCTTTACCTACCTCTGCATTAATGAAAAAGATAACAGATATTGGAAGTTCATTACATGTCTCATGTATGTGTTAGTATTGTAGTTTTGTTTAAGTTGTTCAAGAGCTTGATTAGGTCAGGAATATGTTCTACAAGCTCTGTTCTCTTGACATTGCTCAACATTTTCCCTACACATTTTCTCTTCAATCCAGACGTTTCTTAACTCCTTCCCTTGTTAGCCCTTGGTTGTTCTCAAGTGTGATGCTTTTTCTATGCATCTTGCAGTCTGTATGTATGATCAATCATCTCTTATGAAGCATGGATAACCTTTCATGGAATTGTTGTTGTAATTAGACAATTGCCATTATGAGAATAATCATTTAATTTATATGGAAGTACGTCTTTTTCATATTATTTGACTTGGTATTGTAAACTTGTCTTTGTAGGATTCTCTCGGGGGGAACAATAGAACTGTGATGATAGTTAGAGTTGTACAACACCATAAATCATTTGGCATTATCAATATATTGCTTATAGAATACTCTGTGCAAGTAAAATGGAATGTGCAATGACAATTGGTCTCAAATTCAAATCTGAATATAAGTACATTATACACAAGAAGATGGTATCTATTCTATGATTTAAAGAACCCAAAAATAAGAAAATTAATAGTTTCCATTTGTTTACTTGCTCTTAGACACTTGTTTAGTCGGCGAGACCCTCAAAATGTCTTGTTGATAACCAACAATGTTCAAAACTCCTGAAGAGGTTAGATCGGTGTGACATTGGATCTGTCTTGCCGACGGAAGTCATCGACAAGACATGGACTATCTAAGTGAGTTTTCTATCCTGTGCCGATGATTGATCTCTCACCAATGGGTTGGATTTCGTGGTCATCGCCAAGAGTCTCCACAATGGTACATTTCAACGAATATTTTTTTTTAAAAAAATTGCATTGTTTCGTCACAATTTTGACGAAAACCATCGACGAATCACCGAAAAGGTTTGACGAAGTTGCTATAGTTGCAATGAAGGCTTCGTCGTAACTCCTTTCCCATTTTGTCACCATTTTGACGAAGGCCACTGATGAATCACATAAAAGGTGTGACGAAGTTGCTTAGCTGCAACGAAGGCTTCGTCGTAACTCCTTGCCCATTTCGTCACAATTTCGACGAAGGCCACCGACGAATCACAAAAAAGGTTTGACGAAGTTGCTATGCTGCAACGAAGGCTTCGTTGTAACTCCTTACCCATTTCGTCGCAATTTCGACGCATGTCATCGACGAATCACATAAAAGGTTCGACGAAGTTGCTTAGCTATGACAAAGGCTTCGTTGTAACTCCTTGCCCATATTGTCGCAGGCCACCGATGAATCACAAAGAAGGTCCGACGAAGTTGCTTAGCTACGACGAAGGCTTCGTCGTAACTCCTTGCCCATTTCGTTGAAATAGCGACGAACTTCTAGTGTTGTTTCAACGCTTCAGAAGAGCCATTGCAATTGCATTTTGGTTGTAATTCGTCGGTGGATACACAAAGTTTGCGTCGATATTTCGACGAACATCCGAGTCATTTATGATGCCGATGACCGACGAATCTGTGCCGTTATTTTGACGTTTAATTAGTCGTCGAAATTTCAACGAAAAAATAGCGACAAAATTATTTTTGTCAATTCGTCGATTTTCTAACAAATATTTGTCGAACAACCGACGAACGTTTGTCAGAAAATGGAGTCAAATTCAGTAGTGTGTGTTTGACTCTCCACGTGTCCAATTTTGGCATGTTTGCATGGTTGTGAGGAGGGAGGCAATTCAAGGCTAAGGCATAAGGTTGGTGGGATAGTTTTCGTTGAGTTGTCCTTTGCTGAGTTGGATTGCATGGTGCTATTTCCTTGGCCTCTTAATGCAAGTGTTAAAGTTCTAAAAAGAGAAACCCTCCTGCTCCATGGAAATAGAAGCCCAAGCCGCCCCATGGGACCATGCAGTAAGTCTCTGGTGCCTTCAACTGCTACGCCATTTTTGGTGCCATTTCTCCCTTCTAGACTTGCATTTTATCTCTAAACAACTTGAAATAGAGAGTCTTCATGTGTAGAGATTTTGGGTAGGGTTTTGAGGCCATCTATAAGCTGTAAATGATGGTTTTCACCTCCTGAAAGTTTCTTGTAACTTTTCTCATGCCGCTACTGCAACTTTGAAGTTGTCTGATGCATTAAGAATGCCCACCAACAAGAAAAATAACCCAACAAGCATTGTAAATGCTAGGCAATGTGTTTGAATGATGGTTTGAGCATTTCAATGGTAGAATGGATTCAAACCGGTGCTAAATGGTGTCTATTCACATTTTTAAAGCTTTGGGCATTTTTTGAACTATTTGCAGGCTGAGTATGGTCATTTTCCTGTCTAGAACCCTTCCCGGAGCAACTCTCATACTTATGCAATATTTTCAATGTTATTTGAACCACTTTTTATGGTGTCAAGAGGATAAAAAATGACCCTGCATTTCTCTCATAACTTGTAGATGATTTTAGACTCCATTGTAACTGATATAAGATGCTCATGCATTGTAAAAAAATGTTTTTGAGTGTTTTAAAATGAGCCATGGGTGTTTTGGTCATATTTTATGTGTTACAAAGAACGTAATTGGTGATCTGGAGGTGAAGTTTTCAATCTTAAAATTTATATTTGGTGGGTATGTGAGAGAATGTAATAATTACAATCAAATAGGTTACAGTTTAAGTATTTAACAAAATGTCAAAGAGGCAAAGGTAAAGTTTGGAAGCATGGTAATGTGCATTTTTTACTGCTAGTATGAGTAAGTAAAGGTTGAGGGTGAAAATTTTCACCTGTAGAGTAAAATTGCAGATGGATAAAGTGTTTTTACACCCAGGTAAAAGTATGCATGGGAATGTAAATGTAAATTAAAAACAAACTTCAATTATAAAAAGAGTGAAGACAAATAAGGGGAAATAAAGATGCTAAGGCATATTTTAGATGTCAATTTGTTGCAGATCAAGCAATTTAAGTGTTCTAGGTTTCAATGAGAGATTTAATTTGGGCTTCTCCTTTATCTTTATAATGTAATCTCTTTCATTTGCAAGGGTTCTAATTCAAGAGGTTTTGCAAGAAGAGAAAGGGCTTTGTACAGGAAGGGGATTATGGTCTAAGTTTGGTGAAGGTTTATAGTTGTAGGTCATCAGTTCATAGTGCTTATGTGTTTTGTACTGAGATTCTATGAATATCACACTATTTTGTAGATGTCTCCAAGCTGAGATGTAATGTTCTTTGACATGGATAATCAAGAATTATTGTTGTCTTTCTACACCGAATTATTTTTTGTAATTGCCTTATGTTCAAGAAATAGAGTAAATGCTTTTATGAGAATAGTAGGAATGTTATGTTTTTAGGTGGATTATTAAGTTTGGTTACAATGCAAGCTTTAGGGGTCTTCTTATCATTAAGTGATAATACAATAAATGACCATAAAAACATGTTTAACACCATGACATAAGATGCATGATATATCCACACTCAAACACTAACTAGTTTTATGTAGTTTGTACTTCTAGAATGACTCCAAAATTTTATAAATCTTAGTGAATCATCTTTTAAGTCTAATTTATTAGGCTTCCTGTGTCTTCATGGAGGTTAGAGTGTATAGAGGATTTGCCTGAGTTTCATCAATTTATTAGTCCTCTATGTGTTTGAGATGAAAACTTGTTTATATAAATTATTAGTTCTCAATTATTCTAGGTACAAGGGATCATACTTGAATTTGGTGAAATATAAAGTGCCTTTTATTCATAAATTTGAGATTTTATTAGCCATCCACATTTTAAGGGTTTGTAGCATTGTTTGTAAAAGAATTTATCATTATCTAAGACTTGCAATAGGATTACCCTCTTGAGCCTTGTGAAGCTCGAAGTGTAGAAGGCTGGGTCCAACCTTGTCAATTCACTTTTTCTTGTCCTTGGTTTGATTATAGATAAGATCTTTGTCTTAATCCTTTGATCCCTAGGTTTAGACATTGTATTTTCTCTTAGAATTGAGGGTACCAAGAAAAGAACCAACACGTTGGACTTGTCACAAAGGCTCATTCATTTTTGGGCACTTACAAGTATCATAGGTGATATTTTGCTCAATATAATATCATGTTATCTAGGATAGGATTGCACCCTTGGATATGATCACCTTTGCAATTCTATCCCAAATCCTCATCTTCTCAAGTTCTAGTCATCTCATCCCTCTAATCAATAATTCAATTTTAATTTTCTATTTATAATTGTGTGTCACAATACCATATTAGTCAAAAAGCTCACATCAAAAGGTATGCAATCCTAATCCCTACTATTAAAATTGCAACAAATGTTCAATTGTACTCTCAACTAACTAATATTATTTTGTTCAATCAATCTTAATTCTTTATATATTTAAGATATCACTTACATTTAATAGCCACAATTGAAGATATAATAAATTTAATTTACCCTTATCCTAAAATGTCCTCTTGAACCGGGACAAATTACCCTTATCCTAAAATGTCCTCTTGAACCGGGACAAATTACCAACAGTGTTGATTATCTTGTCTAGCTTTTGAGAAAAGCCTTTTGGTGGTTCTCTAGCATTTCCCATGTATTTTCTTGACCTGTTTAACCAGAGCAACATGTACCAGACAAGAGACGAATAAGTTCACCTTGTGAAAACAAGGGTTCAAGTAGAGTCACAAAACGGCGTATAAAGTTTTGATTAGACAGAGGAGCTGAAAATGAATGTACTCGCCGAAGATTTTGGCTTAAATCTAAGGAACAATGGCTGTACTGGTTGGGGTCCCATGGAGGATGTGAAGCGTCCCACAATCAACTTTATAATATCAATATCGTGCTCTTGACAGTGTGAAAGGGTGGACTCTGGAGGAGGTTTCTACAGGGAAAGTTGCATGTGAGGATGATACTGACATCAAACGGTCAAAGACAATTTGAGAAGCTAGTCCACATGTGTTGCCAAGTGGTGTCTGTAAAGCGACTTAACTCAAGACCGAGAACACGGGAAGGCAAGCAAAGGCGTGGCGCTGTCAAATGGCCATCATTTAGGGAAGATCAGGACGTGGCAGACGACGCGGCGGACAAGAGAAAGGAAAACGTGTATGATGCAGACAAATGGCCAGCAGCGGCACTCATTATTTATGAAGTGAGTGGGATTCTTTCTGACTTTTTGGTGAACAGGTCATGTCATGTCGTAATCAATATCGAAATGGTTTTGGTGGCCTCGTTCAACAAATTCATTATAATGATGCAGTTACTGCGGGAAGACGCAAGGAATCATGGAAGGAGAAGAATGTACATAGGGGTACAAATAATAACGTGGCAGAGGTTGTCACCCCGAATCCTCAACGTTGAAACATTTTCTGGTTGATCAGATCATGAACATCAGCCCCTAACATGATAAAATTTGCAGGCTATGAATAAAAAATATGTTCAATTTAAGAGTTGTTGATGAATTGATGATGATGATGATGATGTATTGATTTTGATTACACTATATATTATAGTTTAACTCTTGGAGGTATATTAGGTCAGATTCAATTTTTCAACTTTTCAATGATTTTACAGATCGATTCTTCTATTTTTAATAATTAAAGAAAAAATAATTCCTAATTTAAATATATACTTGTTCATTATATTATAATTTTCTTCATATAATAAGAAAAATACCGATAACCATATAATCCAATTATTTCTAGATATTAGTCTTTACTTTCAGCACGGCGGCTAGCCTTTGCGGCCGTCACGTTACTCATGATTGTGATGGTGATATCGATGTCTTGTTGCGAGCTTCAAAGACAATATTGTCGTCCTACACTGTTCAATTTTTTTTCGTCAAAACCCTCGAAAAAACAAAGCAGAGAAGATATGGACAAAGGAGGAGTGTTTTAGACGACTGGCAAGCTATTTCAGCACCAATTCTGCATTTTGTCTTTGCATTGCAGTTAGTCGGTTATTTTTTCTTCAAAACTCGGGTCAGATTGTATTGGTATAAGGTGAATTTAATCAGCTTCCTTCTGCATTTAGCATGCAGTTTCCTCGTCTTAAAATTCTTGCAACTTGTATTATTTTGGAAATTTGTTGACTAAGGGAATTAGCAGCCCTTGCTTTTATTTCAGTCACTTCACAGATGATTTTATGTAATTTGTGTCAGGTTTTATCTTATGCTCCACTGCATTCTGCAAATAGTAATTCACAACGAATTTTAAAAAATTGGTACATTATTTATGTAAATTGCTGTCTATTTGAATTTTATTTATGCTTGTCCGTGAATTGGTTAGAGAAAACTCAATCTGGCTATTTTGATGTAAGAATAACTTGGACGGTCTTGTACTCAACCATTCGATTTTATGCTTCTTAACTGTATTATAAAAACTGAAGGAAATTGAGTTTAGATCATATCTTTTGCTTTTGAGGCCAGGTTTGATCTACTTAACATAAGAATTCTGTTTTAAAAAAATTAATTGAAATATTTTGTGTTAGGGACAAGTTTAGCTTCACGATTCATTCTGTTAAGCCCAATTTAAGCTGTATTTAAATGACTTAGTAGATTCCTGTTTTGTTAGAACTTTTGAGCACCCGAGCAGGTGCTTAAACATTGTTGATTTTTTCTTTTGAGCTATTTCAGAATAGTCAATATAAATGATTTGGCATGTGTCAGATCTACGTTAGGCTTTTTCTTTTCAACCTGTGCAGAGTAATTTGGACTATTGTTTATGAATTCTTAGGTTTTGTAACTTTTTCTTCAAACGCATTAAGATTGATGATGGCATTGTGTTTCCCCAATGCAAAGGACATAACATATCATAAATCCAAACAGTCACCAGATTACAAAAAGCTTAGAGGCTTGTGTACATGTGTTCAGCTATTTGTTGACAAGAGGCCTCTGGTATAAGGAGAGAATCTTGCAAGTTGAATGTGCCAGAGATACAAAATTGAAGTTGACAGTCACATTTATTGCCTAGCAGAGAGAGAAAATTCATGAGCAGAGAGAGAGCAACTTTCCTCGACTGTCCTGCTGCTAAGTGATAGGAGGCATGGTGGTGTGCTAGTATATAGAACGATGCTGCCACGAGGTACCCTTATAGAATCATAGAAGGGTAGAGCTTTTTTCTCTGAGGGCCTGTCTCTTTTGGGAGTGGTGGGAGTTCAGCTCGCTCTTGAATTGTTTCAGTAATTCTTCTTCTGGCATCAGGAGAAGGGAATTGATATCTTGGAGGGTCTGCTATGTTGCATGATGATTACATCCTGCCTATCTATGCGAGTATTTGCAGATTTCATCCTCTCTTGTTGTTTCCCTACTGCAGCCTTCCAAGCCCTGTTTCAAGTTTGGGGTTTGGGGCTGCTTTGTCTAAAAAGCCTTTGCCTTGAATATTAATTGCCACAGCAATTTCATGAAGAACAAGAAGCAGATTAGGGTCTGTTTTGGAAAATTCCAAAGGGTTTTGGAGTGTTGGAGCAAGGATAATGAGACTCAAAAGAACTAAAGGGAAGTGAGCTTAATTTAAGAAGTAGAGACCCATGAGATAAACTGTGGTGTATTGTTTGGAATGCTTGCAGACAGATTTATGGTGGGAGTGGAAGCACAGGAGATTTAAATGGACTATTTTGATGGGATTGAGTCCAAGCCTAGTGAAAGTGTGAACAAGGGAGGCTTAGGTGCTTGCATTCAATTGGGAACATATAGAGACAACAAAAACTTGTAGCATTAGATAAGCCTTAGAATAATGGAGGGATATATGAACTCTGAGAGAGGTATCTTGGGTAGGGGCAGCCACCATACCTGGGTAAGAGAAATTCATTTGGGATAGGAAGTGCTTGGAGATGCATCATGTGTAGAGAATTTCCCTTGCTTTCCTTGTTCATGTAGATGTTCATGTCATCCATGTAGATGGACTGATGAAGAATATGCCCACTTGTTCACTCTTTCTTTATTGCAGACTGACAGTTTTTCTTATTCTTTATCTCCTGTAGCCACAAACAACAAAAACTTTATTAGCTTTCTGTTGGGCTTTTACCTTCTAGGAGCTTTGATATATAGAATTTTTAATGTTTCCTGGAGCTCCTTCTAAGGTTCATGTCTGCAGAAAAATCAAGGTTGACTTGGTAGGGTTGAGTGGGATATGATTGACAGATCTCGTATAAATTATCACAAATAGTGGGCATGAGAAATTGGAATAAAGAATTATAATGAGGCTTTTCCAATGGAAATCGAGCTTGGCATGCTCAAAGAGAAGGGTACTAGGGAAAACAATAGTAAGGGGTTGAATGAGAAGTGGAATCGTGTTAGAGATCTTACTAGAAGTCTTACGATCCTTTCAAAAACAAAAACATTATTAGAAAGAGACAAGGTACAAAAAATAGATGTAACATTAAATACTTTTATTTAATTGATAACAAACAACTAAATGTTATTTTTCTGTATTGTTTAGGTAGTGGGTCTTATTTTTAATATTTAATTAAATTAATTATTGGTTTCCAACAGAGACTTAATTGTATTCTCTCATCTCTGTTTAGATTATGTGTGTGCTTTATAATATTCAACAACCTCCCTCAACTACCTGTATAAATATATGAATCTATGTGGTTTGAGAGAACCAAAATAGACAAGAATGATTTGGTGTAGTAGGTGGCAAGTTCCCCAGGGGCTGCTGACTTTTTCAGGGTATGCATGAGAACAACAATGTGCTCTCAAAGAGTTGAAACTAGTTCTATCTCCATGGGTGCGTTGATGATAAATTTCAGACATGTTAATTACTTTGAAAGTTGTTGTGATGTCCCACTTTATTCTTCAATATCAAACACCATGCCCCATCTACGTGAGAATAAGAGATCGCAGCATTTAAGTGGTTTAGAAGGGCATCAATTTTATATGACAAGGAAGTGATTTTATTAAGGACCTTTGCTTGTTAAATAAGAGGAGCAGCGATTATATTTATAAAAAGGAATTCAACCATATAAAACGAAAGGCATGTAAGACAAAAATAGGATAGGACGAATTGAATAAGACAAAGAACAAAGGCAGCAGTTATAATTAAGTGCAGCGATTATCCTTATTGCAGCGATCATAATTAAAAGGAGTAGTGATTAGTTTAAAGGGTGCGCTTAGTTTTACTAATGTGCAGTCATTAAAAGAAGATAAATGGCAGTGCTCCAATAAATGAAAAGGTGCCTAAATAAAAGGGGGCTTCTCTCTTGTGAAGTCACCTCTCGACATATGGTCACCTATCTTGGAGATTTAAACAAGGTATAAAAGGAACATAAAGTGTAGATAAAAAGGAAGGCAAGCAAAGAATATTTTCTGAGTATTAAAGCAGATCGAAGCAATCCGAAATACAAATCTGCATTCAGAAAGCAGCAGATATTGACACAATAAGTGATTTGTATACGTTTAATTATATATGCATTTAATGTATATAATGTTTGATAGGCATACAAATATATGTAAAGTTACTTTCATAATGACTAGTATGCAATAAGAGAGATATGTTATGTCTAAATTGGTAAATAAGGGAAATAGTGGATTTATTTATATTATTATAATTTACATCTTTTCTTTAAGCAATCATGTGTAGGTTGGCAAGGAGACATGTTAGGGAAGGGCGGTATAGGAATTGTCTTGGTTGGATGTTCCTTTTCACACAATGTATGTACTCCACCCTAAGTTGGATTTAATTGTCTTGGCTGGATGTTCCTGCCACTTGGGGCCAAGGTGGGTATGAGCACACCCTTGGGCTTACTTGTGATATATATTTTTTCTAGCACCCTATCATGCGTTCTCTTCGATCCCTACCATGATTGGTTATTGAAAAGAGTCTATAGATTGGATTCAAATTTAAGTGGTTGTTCATTATTTCATAAATGTTAATAGTTCATTTATTCTTAAGTTCAATATCTATTATATGATTTGCTATGTAATATTATTTGTTAAACAATTTTATGTTGTGTAATGGTCACTTAAGGAAAATTCAGGCATACACCAAGTAGGGGACATTACAATTGGTATGAGAGCCTTAATCCTGCCAACCTGTGGGATGAACCGACTTTAACCACCATTCAATTAGGATTAACTATTCAGCCCTCTTTTTAAGTAGGCCAATAGTGCATTTCTACATGTGTGTGCCTTTCAGATGTATGCTTCGTGTCTTACGTGTATTTATATGTATGCTTTGTGTCTTACGTGTATTTATATGTATGCTTCATGTCTTACATGTATGCTTCGTGTCTTACGTGTATTTATGTGAATGCTTCGTGTATTACGTGTATTTATGTGTTTGCTTCATGCCTAATGTGTCTTCAGCAGCACTAACAAATTAACTTATTTAAAATTAAATTATTATTAGTCTCCAAATGCAACAATGAAGGGTTGTGACTCTTCAAATGAAAGGTTGTGACTCTTCAAATGTAAAAGGTTGTGACCCTTCAAATATGAAAGGTTGTGACCCTTCAAATATGAAAGGTTGTGACTCTTCAAATGTAAAATGTTGTGACCCTTCAAATGTGAAAGACTATGACTCCCTCAACAATAAGATATAAAAGGGGAATCATTTCCTTGTGAAGAAATCATCAATAGGAAATAAATCTATCAATCAATTTAGAAGTAAAGTATTATTCTCAAAATGCAGCCATGAAGGTTGGTGATTCATTCACTATGAAGGGTGGTGACTCCTTTATAATGAGGGTGGTGACTCATTTATTGTGAAGGGGGGTGACTCCTTCAAGAAATGGATATAAAGGATAAATCAATTCATTGATATTTAATAAGCAATCATCACAAACCTATCTATCAAGAAATCAAGTAATCATCACTCATCTATTCATTAGGAAATCAAGCAATCAAAATATCAAGAGATTCCCAAGGAAGGAACAATCAATCATAACAAACATAGTTAAAGATAAAATCTAACGATATAACTTTATTTTCAAATAGAAATCCTCATGTTGCCATCCCTAGTTGTCACAGAAATTTAGGCAGAACTAAGATACAAAGATGGATTAAGATTATCTTACTTTCAAACTTCGAGATATAAGTGCACCAAGATATCATCTCAACCTAGGAGGGTCAACCTCTTAGAAGACAAACAATAACATTAAAAGTCCACAAACATATTCCAAAATGATCTACAATGATTTATCTAGAAAATTGGTCTTACCCATAACACCTTATTTGAAACATCATAGAGTGAATCATCATCAACATGCCTAGTCGGAATTAGAAACAAAAATAAAAATCTAAGTCTAAATTCAACCAAACTCTGATATGTCAAAACAACGTTGAAAGAAGACAACTCAATTCTATAGGAACCTACAAATTTGAACTCTCGAGAGATCTTGGAAATCTATCATAGGGTATATTCATCAAGCTTCATGAAGGAGGAACACAATTGTTCTAATGAAGAGTAATTTGTTCGTTTTGAACAAGATTATAAAATACAAATCAAGTATGTACCACACATGATTGGAACAATGGTGATGCCTGGATCTGCCTTGTAACCTACAATATTGATTGTGTAGACCTTGTTTGTGGACCAAGTTCACTTCTATATTTGATATCTAGAGTAGATCATTTCATCCCAAGGTCTTATTCTCCTAAGTCATCCTTCTTGATTAGAGTAGCTTTACATTCATGATAAAAAAGTTAAGGACATTAATATTAGAAATACATGTGCCTTAGATAAATTTGATACAAATCAAGTTACACCCAAATTTGTTGCATAAGTCTATTTTAAATTTTTAAGTTACATTATGGGCCCATAACCCACAAATTCCAGGATCATTTTCACCTCTTAAACTTTGGAAAAAAAAAAGATGTTTTGAACTAGGTGGACTAAAATAGAACCTTCCCAAGATATGAAAATCATCCGAGTGTTAACAATGGGAATATGTCAAATCTTTACAAGAGGAGTGACAACCTCTGATTGATATGGAAATTGGATGTTAGTGTTAATCTACAAATTCAAGTTCTATAAAGTTTTCGTGGGTAGTAACTGTTTGCTATTTCTAAGAGTTTTGTACATCTTTTTGTACTTATTATTGGACTTGATCAATCCAATAATTTTGCGCTTGCGTATTATTGAGGAGGTTATAAGATGTTATTAACTACCTATGAGTCTATGACAGGATATATGTTGAAAGATGTTTAACTAGGTTAAGTGTTACATAAACCCTATAAGCTATTTTACACCCTCATTAGAAACGAACTTGCCTCAAAACTTGGTTTGATGATACTTTCTCTAAGGGAATTGTCATTTGATAGTTTAGAGAGAAAGGAAACATGTAGTAAAGGACGTCTAGATCCTTTTACTCAAATGCAAAGGTGGTTTTGTACAAAGGAGTGAGACCTTGATATTCACAACACAATCCATCATGATGAAGGATGCAACATTTTTTCTATCTTTGTGGATTTCAACAAGGGGAAATGAAGAATTTGTATTATTGCTTAGGATTCTTGTGGTCATGAAATGAGAGAAAACTTAAGTAACAAGTCTTGCTAATTTCCAACTCTTGGTTTTGTTGTTGAGAGTTATTGGGAAATAGTAGTACATAAGTTAGAAGAATATTGGACAATGAATTGTCCTCATACTTTAGAGGATGGTATCAACCTTGTTGGTAGTAAGTTGAGGCAAGTATAGTAAACAACTACTCTTCAAAGGCATCTTTGTAGTCGGACATAAGAAAAACAATTGTCACTAGCTATAGAATTTTCGATTCCTAATTATATGTGAAGAACCCAACTGGCTCCAACTCAACCACTGATGTTTAAATTGTCTTGTTTTGTGTTTTTTGAAGGTTTTGATGAATTTTAAACAAGGAATATAGAAGTGCGCCAAGCATAAAATGGTGCTAAAACTTAAATCAAAGCAATAATATGGAAACTGCCATTGTATTAAGTATTAAGCAACTGCTACAGATAGATTGCAAACAATAGACATACCTGGAAACCTCCAGATTAATTAAATAAAGCAGATCTGTACATGGTAGGCAAGAAATGCTGAAACTAGTGAAAAGCAACGTCCACCTCCAAATTTGGATTTCTCCCAAGCAGAAGCTGAATCAAAGGCAATGAATGAGCTAGGCGTCCAAGATGGTGGCAAGAAAATGCCCAAAAGAGAGGTGTTTCACCCAACTGCTTCACACGCCTTGGCTAGAATGATACACGCCTTCCAAGGAGAAGTACGACCCTCTGAAGAAATGGTACGACCTCTTATTTGATGCAAGCTGGTGAGGAAAGATGGTGTCCAAATGATCAATCCCTTTCCCTTATTGCAAAATGATAAAATACTAAACATACAATCTCTGATGAAGCTCAAATAGACTTCTGAATTGAAGCCCTCACTGTAGCAAAGATTCAATTGGACTTTCATGGCTTCAAGTCTACAAATCACTGAAGATGTCTCATTCTCCAATGGTAGAAAATCATTGTAACCCTTGTCTCAGACAAATGCACAGAGAATGTCAAAAGAAGCAATGTCAAATAATCATCAATGAATGAGGTTGAATTGCCTTCTTTTCCCTTATATCCCCAATAGGCACGATACCCAAGAAGTCACGCACTTTGCCATTTTAAATACATTAAAATGTATTTAAATTACTTCAATAGTCTTTTTAATAGCACTTTATAACTTGGGCGCACCTTTCCATGACTTAAGTGATTTAATTTTCACTTTATAACATTTAAGTCACCACTTTTAATATTTTTAAGTGGCTTTTTAATTATAAAGTAAAATTATAACTTTATAATATTTCCATAAGTCAAATAAATACTCAACCACTAAAATATTAATATCTCCTTCAATTCTTAGTGTTTTGACGTGCCGTCAGAAGCTAGTGAACACTGAATTGCAAAGGCTTGCACTGAGCCCAACACTGAACTGAAGGGGTGGAAACGATAATATCCACCATCATCTGCCACTGAGATCCCCTATCCACACATGTTAGCGTACGAGGATCCAAATAATAAGCTAACCCATCTGCTACTGACACTGACTAGAGTGGGGACATTACAGTCTGCCCTTCCTGAATTTGCTTGTCCTCAAGCAAACTCAAAGATGGATGTTGTAATATTCTCTCGCTCTCCCAAGTAGCATCCTTTGCCGGTAGATCTCTCCACTTAACCAAATATTCCCTAATAACCCGCCTTCGAAGATGAAACTCTTTGGAATCTAGGATGGCCTTAGGTACTACAATCAACTTCCCCTCATTATCCAGGGGTGGTAAGTCTGAAGAGGGAACTATATGCTGTCCCAAAGCCTTCTTGAGGCGTGACACATGGAACACATTGTGCACCCTACTGTCTGCCGGTAAATCTAACTTGTAAGCACCTCGCCTGACAATTCTGAATGGCCCATAATAGTGTGGCTTGAGTTTCTTTGCGCCCCTCTTCCTAAGAGTGGACTACCTATAGGGCTGCAACATCAGATACACCATATCTCCGATCTCAAAAGATCGCTCAACCCTCGTTTGATCAACATATTGCTTTTAATGATTTTGAGCCTTCTGAATGTTCTCACGAAGGGCTCTCATGATATCCTGGTTCTCCTATAACAGATCCCCAACACTCAGTACTCTGCAATCACTCAACAATAAATCGAGGAAACTAGGAGCATCATAGCCATACAATGCTCTGAAAGGTGTCATTTGGATAGACATATGGTGAGTGGAATTGTAGCAATACTCACAAAGATGCAACCACTTAACCCCAACCTTCTGCTGCCCCCGAAATGTAGTTCTATAGGTATCCCTCCACCCATTTGTTGACAATCTCTGTTTGCCCATCAGTTTGTGGGTGGTAGCTAGTGCTTGAAGTAAGCTCTGTCCCGCGTAGTCAGAATAACTCCTGCTAGAAGTTACCCATGAACCTACTATCTCTGTCGCTGACAATACTCTGAGGTAACCCATGCAATTTGAATACCTCACGAAAGAATAAATCTGCTACCTATGTAGCTGA
Source organism: Sequoia sempervirens (assembly GCA_007258455.2). Lineage (NCBI taxonomy): Eukaryota > Viridiplantae > Streptophyta > Pinopsida > Cupressales > Cupressaceae > Sequoia > Sequoia sempervirens. The sequence goes on from VDFB02274714.1 coordinate 3,225,352, forward strand.
ATAGGGAGTGGTGATCGGGAAGAAATGTGCATACTTAGTCAACCGATCAACTACCACATAAATGCTGTCTCTCCCTTGAGCTTTCGGCAAGCCCATAATAAAGTCCATAGACAAGCATTCCCACTTCCTTTCAGATATAGGAAGCGGATGAAGTAACCCAGTAGGGTAAGTATGCTCTTGTTTGTTTCGCTGACAAACAAAGCACTCCCTGACATACTGAAGAACATCAGATCTGAGACCCTTCTAAGTGAATCTCTCCCATACGTGTCTGTAGGTCTTAAAGATCCGGGATGAACAGCCATAGGTGAATCATGGAAAGTCCTCAACACCCCGTTCTTCACATCTGAACCCAGGACCAAGAATATTCTCTCGTTGTAAATGATTAGGTCATTCACAAGAGAGTACCTGCTGTCCTGTATTGTCCCATCAATAATGCCAAAAGCCCATGGATTCTTGGCATACTCTGCTACAATCAAATGACTCCAATCCTCTGCAATCTCTGCCATGGAGCTCAAATGGGGACGGCGAGATAAAACGCCAGCAACAACGTTCTGAGTCCCTTTGACATAGGAGATGTCAAAATCATAAGATTGTAACTTGCTGACCCATTTTTGTTGACGTTCATTTAAATCCCGCTGTCCAAGGAAATGTTTCAAGCTGTTATGATCAGTTTTGATGCAAAACTTACTGCCAACTAGGTACTGCCTGAACTTGGCCATTGCATGCATGATGGCCAACATTTCCTTGTCGTAGATGCTGTAGCTCCTCTCAAGACCCCTTAGCTTCCCGCTCTCGAAAGCTATTGGATGACGATCCTGCATAATCACTTCACCAATACCCTCTCCACACACATCACAATGAAGCTCAAAAGGTTTGGTGAAATCTGGCAAAGCTAGAACTAGGCATGTAGTCATCAAGTGTTTGAACTTCTCGAAACACTCCTGTGCTTGAGGTGTCCAAACAAATGCTTCCTTCTTAGTCAAATTGGTAAGTGGTGCAACATGCTGTGAGAATCCATTGACAAACCGACGATAGAAGGCGCATAACCCCACAAATCCCCTGAGCTGTGTCAACGTCTCAGGAGTGGGCCAATCTAGAATGGCATGAACCTTATCAGGATCCATGCGAACTTCGTCTCCACTGATGATGTGACCCAAATAAAGAAGCTTTGCCATGCCCAACGCACACTTGGACTCCTTGGTGTACAAGGACTCCCTGTCAAGTATGCTCAAAACAGTATCCAGGTGAACCATGCGCTCTTCCCAAGATCTGTTGTAAAAAAAATATCATCAAAGAAAACCATAACATATCTCCTCAACTGAGAGTGGAAGACCCTGTTCATGGTGGACTGAAAAGTAGCTGGTGCGTTGGTTAAGCCAAAGGGCATAACCAAAAAATCATAATGTTCACAATGACAACGGAAAGTTGTCTTCTCTACATCTTGTTCTCTGACTCTGATCTGGTGATACCCTGTCCTCAAGTCAATCTTAGAGAAGTAACAAGTGCCATGTAGCTCATCTATCAATTCGTCTATGCGAGGAATGGGATACCTATTCTTAATGGTTTTCTTGTTCAACATCTTGTAGTCAATGCACATTCTGAGTGTACCATCTTTCTTCTTCACCAAAACAACTGATGAAGCGAAAGGAGATTTACTTGGCCTTATGTGTCCCATAGCAAGCAATTCTTTGATGGTTTTCTCAATCTCATCCTTCAAATGCTTTGGGTGCTGGTAAGGTGTAATCATGATGGGCTTGGTGCCCTCCTCCAACTCAATAATGTGCTCTAGGCCTCTATCAGGAGGTCTACCATGAGGTATATCACTGAATACCTTCTTGCGCTTCACTCTGAGCTCTTGAACATCTGGATGGTAGGGTGTTTTGTGCTGCTCCTCATATGAAGGCATCATCTTACACTCTGCTGCCCACTCTACCATGTCATGTTTAATAAGCCTCTCCATTCTTTTGAGAGTGATTACCTTCAAATTGCTGTCCTTAATGGCTTTTAGTATATGATTAGTCCCATCAACCTTGAATTTCATTTCCACATCTCTAAGGTTGAGTGTAAATTCTTCAATTGCATGAAGCCACTTCATGCCAAGGACTACATCAATGCCTCCCATGTTAACAACATAAAAATCTGCTTTAAACTTATAGTTATTGAGTTTCATAGGTAGATCTAGAATCATTCTCACATTTGAGAGTGTAACCCTCAACAATTTTACTCTAGTCCCTTCAAACTCTTGAGTTTGAATTCCATGTTTCTCCACTAATCGTGAATCAATGAAGTTATGAGTTGCACCCGTGTCAAGCAAAGATATGACTCTTTGACCAGCTAAGAGTCCACACAACCTAAAGGAGCCTTCCCTTTGCATGCTAGACATGTGAGCGTCCTGTAGCTCCATTTCTCCTTCAATCTCAACTTCAATTTCTGAATTTTCAGTCCCTGAATCCTCTTGATCAGCGTGCTGGTCTGAAAAGTCAGTCATGTTTTCTCCCTCATAAAACCATTCCATTTGCCTATTTTGACCTTTAGGCTTAAGAGGACAATCGTGGTTTAGATCATAAGGACCCGTGCAATAAAAACACAGCTTCCTCCTAGACAAATCATTGATTGTTTCCCTATCCAAAGGTGCCGCAAATTTTTTCTTTTGATCAACATTATTTGATTTCTTTGGATCTGATTTGTTGTTGGTATAGGATGAAGACGGTTTTGATTCGAACTTACTACGTGGAGTTGTAAGTTCCATGCTACGAGCTTTCCTCATAGCCCTTTGCAAGGTAGGGGGATCAAAAGCCTTGATCCAACCCTTCATAGGCTCATAAATACCCTCTACAAATAGAATGACCAACCTCTTCTTTGAAATACCTGTAACCATGACCGAGAGTTTTTGAAACTCTCCAATGTATGAATCCAAACTACCCATTTGCTTCAGCTGAGCTAGATCTCTGAAGTATAACTCTGGATCTCGTTTGTCAAAACACTCAACCAATCTATCAGTGAACTCCTGATAAGTAGTAATATGGTCATGTTGCAAGGTAACCATCTCGTGGTGCCACCAGTCATGGGCTACCCCATCCAAATGTAAAGTTGAGAACTTAATGGCATCTTCTTCTGCCATAGGACGTAGGGTCAAGAAAGTATCTAACTTGCTAACCCAAGCTCTTGCAGTAACTCGACCACTGGCATCAAAAGTAGAGAGTGTGAGCTTGTTGGTTGCATTCTAAGATCATTGTTTTTGTTTCTTGGTCTCCTGTTAGTCCCGTTTCTGTTGTGTTCTCTCTTCTGGGTCATAAACCTGCCAAATTTAAGGTGATCCTTAACTCTCTGTGGTAAAGCATCCCACTCATCATGTAGTGTCATAACATTATCTCCAAATATCATATCACCTTCCTCCTCATCCCCATTTCCCTCTTGAGGCTCATTCCTCACAAAGGTAGGGCGTGTAGGTCTGTCATAGGTGCGTGCTGGAGTCACTCTCATTCGTAGGGCTCCATCAATACTACCCTCTTCTTCCTGATTCTGATTTGGTCTCCTAGGAATGTTCATCTGTTGGAATGCTGTAGAAAGCTATTGCAACACAATTGCTACCTGTTCTTTTCCAGCTACAAGGCCCCTGAGAATGTCTCTGGCTTCTTTGTCCTCATTGTTACCATGGTTTCTGGGTGGATCAATCTCTTCCTGTCTCCCATGTTTTCAAATGGTATCTCTTCGAACTGTTGGTCTAAAGGTATCTCCTCAAACGGGTTTCTCTAAATTCCAGGTCTCCTGCATGAGTAATACTTGTTATATCCAACCTGATGAGGCCGCATAAGTAATTCTAACCCTCCAAGATGGTAGGATCAGAGCTCTGATACCACTGTGAAGAACCCAATTGGCTCCAACTCAACCATTGATGTTTAAACTGTCTTGTTTTGTGTTTTTTGAAGGTTTTGATGAATTCTAAACAAGAAATATAGAAGTGTGCCAAGCATAAAATGGTGCTAAAACTTAAATCAAAGCAATAATATGGAAACTGCCATTGTATTAAGTATTAAGCAACTGCTACAGATAGATTGCAAACAATAGACATACCCGGAAACCTCCAGATTAATTAAATAAAGCAGATCTGTACATGGTAGGCAGGAAATGCTGAAACTAGTGAAAAGCAACGTCCACCTCCAGATTTGGATTTCTCCCAAGCAGAAGCTGAATCAAAGGCAATGATTGAGCTAGGCGTCCAAGATGGTGGCAAGAAAAGGACCAAAAGAGAGGCGTTTCACCCAACTACTTCACACGCCTTGGCTAGAATGATGCACGCCTTCCAAGGAGAAGTACGACCCTCTGAAGAAATGGTACAACCTCTTATTTGATGCAAGCTGGTGAGGAAAGATGGCATCCAAATGATCAAGCCCTTTCCCTTATTGCAAAATGATAAAATACTGAACATACAATCTTTGATGAAGCTCAAATAGACTTCTGAATTGAAGCCCTCACTGTAGCAAAGATTCAGCTGGTCTTTCATAGCTTCAAGTCTGCAAATCATTGAAGATGTCTCATTCTCCAATGGTAGAAAATCACTGTAACCCTTGTCTTAGACAAATGCACAGAGAATGTCAAAAGAAGCAATGTCAAATAATCATCAATGAATGAGGTTGAATTGCCTTCTTTTCCCTTATATCCCCAATAGGCACGATTCCCAAGAAGTCACGCACTTTGCCATTTTAAATACATTAAAATGTATTTAAATTACTTCAATAGTCTTTTTAATAGCACTTTATAACTTGGGCACACCTTTCCATAACTTAAGCGATTTAATTTTCACTTTATAACATTTAAGTCATCACTTTTAATATTTTAAAGTGGTTTTTTGATTATAAATTCAAATTATAACTTTATAATATTTCCATAAGTCAAATATATACTCAACCACTAAAATATTAATATCCCCCTCAATTCTCAGTGTTTTGACGTGCCGCCAGAAGCTGGCGAACATTGAACTGCAAAGGCCTGCACTGAGCCCAACACTGAACTGAAGGGGTGGAAACGACAATATCCACCATCATCTGCCACTGAGATCCCCTATCCACACACGTTAGCCTACGAGGATCCAAATAATAAGCTAACCCATCTGCTACTGACACTGACTAGAGTGGGGACATTACATTATATCAAGTATTGCAACAAAAACTAATTACATCACCAGAAGGAGCAATGTCTGAGAATTACAAATCTCCAAAATTGACTTGGGATCTTGGTAATTTCAAGAGTTTCTTAACTTGTGATTGCTTGAGGACAAGCAATCTTGGGCTGGGTGGACTGTGATGTCCCACTTTATTCTTCAATAGCAAACACCATGCCCCATCCACGTGAGAATAAGAGATCGCAGCATTTAAGTGGTTTAGAAGGGCAGTGATTTTATATGACAAGGCAACGATTTTATTAAGGACCTTTGCTTGTTAAATAAGAGGATCAGCAATTATATTTATAAAAAGGAAGTCAACCATATAAAACGGAAGGCATGTAAGACAAAAATAGGATAGGATGAATTGAATAAGACAAAGAACAAAGGCAACAGTTATGATTAGAAAGTGCAGTGATTATCCTTATTACAACAATCATAATTAAGAGGAGTAGCGATTAGTTTAAAGGCAGCACTTAGTTTTACTAATGTACAGCGATTAAAAGAAGATAAATGGCAGCACTCCAATAAATGAAAAGGTGCCTAATAAAAGGGGGCGCCCCTCTTGTGAAGTCACCTCTCTACATATGGTCGCCTCTCTTGGAGATTTAAACAAGGTATAAAAGGAACATAAAGTGGAGATAAAAAGGAAGGCAAGCAAAGAATATTTTCTGAGTATTAAAGCAGATCGAATCATCGAAGCAATCTGAAATATAAATTTGCATTCAGAAAAGCAGCAGATATTGACACAATAAGTGATTGGTATGCATTTAATTATATATATTTAATATATATATAATGTTTGATAGGCATACAAATATATGTATAGTTACTTTCATAATGACTAGTATGCAATAAGAGAGATATGTTATGTCTAAATTGGTAAATAAGGGAAATAGTGGATTTATTTATATTATTATAATTTACATCTTTTCTTTAAGCACATATGTGTAAGGTTGGCAAGGAGACATGTTAGGGAATTGAGAGCAATGGATTGTGAGGGGAGATGTTTGATGAAGGATGGTGCATTTATTGTTAACATCCTCATGACAACCATTGAGGAAGTGGTGCCTTGAAGCATTGTTCAAGTCATAATGGACAATGCCAATAATTATAGAGCAAACGATTTATTGGTCGAGTAGTGATATTCACACTCATTTGGACACCTTCTGCTATTCACTCCCTCAACCTTATGCTACAAAAGGTTGGCACCAAAATTGATTGGATCAAATAGTTGTATGTTGAGGCCAAAGAGATTTGAATGTTTGTCCTTGGCCACCATGTGTTGTAGGGCATATTCAAATCATTTAAAAGTTGGAGCTATTGAAGGTAAGTGAAACATTAATATTTATGTTTCACTTTAGTAATTTAAAGATAAAAACTTAATTATGTGTTTTGTATTTTATTTTTTTGATTTTGTTTTTCTTGTAGGTTGTTAAGACTTGTCTATTCACCAACACAATCATTTGGAGACAACTTGTGAAGGGGTTTGGGAGGCACTTTCTAACATGGTCATTACCCAAAATTGGTCCATTGGAGGCAAACTAGTATTGAAAGGGCAGAAAATATTAAGTGGATGATTCTAGATGATCTTGGGTGGTATCATGTTGAATATCTCCTTAGTCCCACCAAGGACACATTTTGAGCGTGATTTTTTATACTGACATGAATATGCTTTGTTTGAGAGAAAGATATGATGGCATTGACTCAATAATTGAGGAGATGGAGACCATCATAAATGAGAGAGCAAAATCTTGAAGAAACTTTATTCAAATAGGGGTAGAAAATTATTGAAGAGAGATGGAACATAATAACCACCCTGCTACATTTTATTGCCTTCTCATAAAGTCCAAAATATTAGAGTACTAAGATCCCTTCTTTGCCAATGAGGCTTGCCCCATATAGAAATTTTGAAATCAATGAAGGGCACAAGGCAGCAATTTATAGACTCTAACTTGATCCTGATTTGCAAGATGTAGTCAAGATTAAGTTCATGGATTTTGTACATTTCAGTGGTCAAATTATTGAAGTTCTTCATGGCAAGTTTAAGGTTGATGCTTACAATTAGTTGTACTTACATGATGAAGCATTCTCACATGTACACCTCTTGCAATCAAAGTTTCGTTACAAGTTTTATAATTTTTTTTTTTTGAAGTTTTATTTATAATTTTAAATTTTTTAACTCTTAACTCTTTAACTTTGTCTTAACAGGTTGCTAGTTCATTTACATTTGAGAGGGAATTGGAGCACATACTGCTTCATCTACTTAGTAAAGTGTAACTGAACGCACTCAAGAAAGGTAGAGGACTTAGTATAGGTGCATTCCAATTTGTGCCTCTTTTTGCACAAAAGAAATTGGCTACAAGGAAGGGGGCACAAGGAACTGGGATATCGAACTAGAGCATACTAACTTGGATGCTTCCACTTCCCAACTTGCTGCATTTGAAGTTGAGGATGAGCTAACTATTAAGCATGCGAGTGCTAGTGGCACTGCTTATTATTCTTCTAATATACTAGTACGGAAATAATTTAATATTGATGGTGATGATAATATTTTTAAAGACCCAATAGATGCTGAAGCCTGATGGCTGGTTGTTGACATTATTATTTTTAATTTTAATATTGAAGTTTAAACAATGAATATATATCACAACATCTGAGTTTGTTTAATTAACATTGTAGTATTTTTTATTTTTATTGTGATTTTGTTTATTATATGAAGCCATGTAGTATTTTGAACGTAATTACTGCTGCAAGTATGTATATATTTTGATTTTTATATGTTTTGGTATGGATGAACCCAAAATTTATGGACAAACACAAAATGAACCCAACCCCCATTTTTTTGGGGACCAAATCAGCGAATTCCCAAACCCAAACCTAAACTGGTCCCAGGATAGGTACACATGTAATATATATATATATATATTTCATGCCCTAAGAATAATAATATGGACCCTGTCCATTATGAGATTTTGCTTGAATTAAATTTACATTCTTGTGTCCAATCCCAGGGAAATCCATTTACAGATTGGATTTGCCTATTACATCTCATAGAAAAGGTTTCTCATGGATGTGTTCAAAGGCTTATATGGATACATGCGTTTAGCATGTAAAATAAAATCAAACTGAAGAGCTATTTGTCACAAGAAAACTTAAAACCAATCTTAAATTTTGTAAGAAATGTCATAGCTGTTTTCATATACAAATTTATCCTTTACTTTGATAAGAAAAGTTAAGATTTTCAGCACGAGAAGTAGATGCTTTTAAAGTGATAAAAATGAGAACAAATTGAATAGCAAGAATGGATGCAGAGATAGCTTTTTTTTTTAATTTGTTTAGTTTTGCACATGCATACTCATATTTTAGGTGCCTGTGTCACTGTAGGTATCCATCTTGCTGGGAAATTCAACAGCATCAAACATTATCTGTGGCTTCCTTGGACATACAACTAAATTTCTGCACTCAGCTCCATTTTCTTCCTAACAATTTGCTGAAACATCCACGGTTAATGGGTCTTAGCCTCAGTGAAATGATTTCTTCTCAAATTCAAATCCCACAAATTTCTTATCAGCATTATCCAAGCATATGAAGCTACCAATTCAATATTCTTCATCTGAAAATATGTCAGGCAGCAAGAGTCCTAAAGGTTGTTATCTTTCGGGAGAGCATGCGGTGTATTATGTTGATGACTGGCTTCCTGTACAAGTCAATTCAGAACTGGTACTTTTTCCAAGTAAAGTTTTACAGCATCAAGATCGAACTTTAAAGATTGGGAGTCAAATTTCAGCAAATAAGCAATATATTGGCTATTGCATTCAATCAGGGACAATTTACATCTATAATAGGAAAACAGGACAACAGTGCCTTCTTCAAGGGCATCAACAGGTTTTTATTTCTATTAGCCTTTTCTTTGCAACCCAAAAATTAATATTTTCAGTCTTTTGAAAGTCTAAGCAGTAGCACTTGTGGATGTAGTCCTAAAGGAGTCATGTACATTGAGTGTTTGCACTGCCTGTGCCCTAAATAAGATTCCAAAAATTTCAAATTTTTACATGTATTATCAGCGCACGTCTTGGATTACCCTCTGCACTTTATTTATTTGACTGAGTCTTACATTGAATATCCAGTTTGACCAAATCCTTTTTATGATAATCTAAGTATTCTTGAACTCTTTTCCATGGATACGATGATTTCTTTAGATTTTGGATTATCCATTTTTATAATTGGCATTGAGAAAAGTAAAAATTCAGTACCTGGAAGGCAAGCAATTTTACAGAACATTTAGAACTACCTGGAGAAAGGAAAGTAGATCAACATAAGGAGCTAGAGAATTTTAAACTGTAGGTTCAGCATTCTGTAATAATACTGTACTTGTTGTGCCAAAAAGTGAAAGGAAAAATACCAATCATCACTTGTAGTCTAGAAGCACTTTAGTCAGATTCCATTTAAATAATTAGCGATTACAATAATGACAATGATGGAGCCCTCTATATCTATAGAAATTACTTTTAGTAGTCATTCCCTGGACAATCAGTAAATGCTCCTAATGATCTTAAGACACATTACATCCATAAGGGATGACATACATAAAGAATGTAGCTTTACATAAAAGAGAAATATCCTATTTAGAATGATTGTATCTTAGGGTTCCAGGAATACCAAGTTGCAGATTTATCTCATAAAGGGTTCTAGGTGTTGGACACTGAATTTCACAAGCTTCTTTGGAAGGAAACTTTAGAGGATTGGCCATGTTTAGAACCCTGAAATTCAAGTGTTGGTAAGTTTATTGGTATAAGTCACCCATGGGGAAAAGGAATGGTAAGGAGGAAAGGTGCAACTCTTGGAGCAACAGATCAAGTTCAATGCATTAGTTTATTCCAGGTCACAAGCCAATTTCATAGTATCCTACTATCCTGTAATGTCCCCGTTTTAGCTGACATTGTTTGTCGAGGAGTGAGCCTATCATTTTGATCCTCGTAGGCTGACAGTGGTGTGTAGAGGATCATTCGAGGCAGTTACCCGGCGTTCAGGAGCATCTTTCTTTCAGTTTATTTAGGTTGGGCCTTCGCAGACTCTTTCAGAGTGGTTTTTCAAATACTTTCTATTTTTAGAAAGTCGGGCAGGCGGAAGCTGCTATTTTGGGCAGGGCACCTGGTTCAGCTAATTAGTTCAAAGTCGACCCAGTTCATCAGTTGTTGGTCAGATGGAAAAATAACGGAGTATTTAATGATTATTAAATATTTTGATATTTTGACTTTATGTTATAAAGTCACTTTATTAATATATTTAAATATTAATAATTAATGGCATATTATAAAGTATTTTTAATACTTTATAATAAAGTGAAATATTTGTTATAATGAATAATTATTTTATTCATTAATGGGACGCCATTTATTTATTATTTTTCTCCTAAGTCAAAAGGGGCGAATTTAATCATTATTTAAATGATTATTAAAAAAGAATGCTGAGGTCGAATTTCTCAAGAAGGGTATATATTGACTGCCAAGACAAATCGAACTCATATGATTTGATTATTCAATTTGTCTTCTATTTGCTCTGAGCATTGAAGTTTGCAAAACCTAGGGTTTCAGCAGACGAACGATTTTGGAGAACGATACCTCTTCAGAATCTGGCATACTGAGACTATGCAATACCAGTTGAAGATTGTCTTCTTGGTGACTTCACACAGAGGTTACAGTTTGAGCTTATTGATCGATTCAGGCAGAGTTTTACAGTGATTAATCATCAGTGATTTGAGGCGACTTCACAGAGATTACATAGCAGAGATCTGGCACTTTATTCATTGCAGCCGTACCATATTTATTATTGCTGTTGGGCCGTACAGTTTTGAACCAGCAAGGCCGTACATTTCATTCTTGGGAAATACGCCTTCATTTAGCATCTCTTGTTGGCTGGATCTTGTGCGCCTAGGCTATTTGGAGTCTTTGCAACGCTTTCAGAGTCTGGAGATTCATCTATTCTTTCAGCCGTACCATTCTTCTCTGTTATTTTGGCGCCTGCAAGAGAAATCAGGTTCTTTTGAAATAAAATCATATTTCATACATTTGTTCGATTTTTACATTGTATATGATCTGGAAATTTAATAAATATGTGCGCCTACATTCTGTGAGCAATAACAAAGCATATTTAGGGTCTTTTGATTTATTACGATTTTTTTAGCATTTTATAGAGCAAATCGCAGCTTTCTTGTTTATTATCAAAAACCTCAAAAAAATACAAAACACACAAAACTCTCAAAAATCAGCATTTCAGTTAGGGTTTCGGGGTTGAGAATCACCTGGATTCTTACATATCCATAACCCTGTTAGATAAAACTGCTTCAATGTGCTTCAATGGCACTCCAAAAATGTTTTGACTTCTTATCATGTGAAGCTCATGAAGAATCATCCTCAGGATGGTATTTAAAGTTGACAACTCCTATATCTACTAAATCATGGTGACACATAAAAAGCTGGTTGTGGCAGAAAAACTGTCATGCCCCTGCAAAATGCAATACAAGACACAGGTTGACTAGTCATGACCCATTTGATTGACGATTATGCATGAAAAACGATTAAGAAGTAGTGATCAACCAGGAGTTTAAGACTTAAATGTGGCATTATGACAGCAAGTAAATGCAAGTCGCCCTTCACAGGCAGCGACAGGAATAAGATATAAAAGGAATTGAGCTACAGCAAGTGAAGTCGATTAAAGGATAATATTAATAGAAATTAATTATCCTTTAATGAATATTGGTTAAGCAATCTGTCATAGCAAAATTAGCGATTACAAAGCCAGGCCGACATACTTAATATGAGCCGACTCCTTGGAACAATGAAATCGCCCAAGCAAAGATGAATAAAAGGCAGCGATTGAAATTACCTTAAGCAGCAATTAATTTATTAAAGGCAGCGACCATTATGAAGAAGCAAATCGGATTGACTAATTAAAGATTATAGCATGAAGTGATTCTAATGATAGGTAGCGATCCATAAAGACATGTCTCTTCAAGGGTTACATCTCTTCCTTAAGAGACATGATCCTCCAATCAACATCAAGGATATAAAGATGTAAAGAACAGGGCTTAGAAAGGCATCGATTGAAGGAGAAGAATATATAGACCAGCGATCATCTACAGGGAAAAAATAAATAAAAGGAAATAGAGGACTGCACCCTCTAAATTGGAAATAAATGATAAATTGGCATGTGCACAGCAGTCTGATTTCTTGAATCGGTGGTATGAAATCTGATTTACAATAATGTAGTTGTACCACCATTTAATATATGTGATTGCGATAGTTTGATTAGAAGATCAAGGTACTAATGATGCATTTCTGTTATGACTGTTTCTTTATATCAGTAAATATGACTAATATTTGTTTGCCATATGTCTTGAATGTTTTAGCCATGATAGAGGAGGTTGAGATTACCCGAAGGGAATGGTGATGGGGCACTCTCCTAGGCACGCCACCTCAAGATGGGGGACCAAGTAGTCCCAAGGAGGCCAAGGGGCTACCAAGGGTACAGCACTTTGGGCTTAGGAGAGATGGCATTTTCAGGGCACCCATTGTAATCTCACCCCTCCATCATAGTGAATCAGCACAAGAGGTCAAACCATAGAGAGATGGAAATGGTTGGCAAGATGAGTGGATACCAGGAAGGGGACTCCTCCTAGGTAGACCACCTCATGGATGGCATGGGCCACATTAGGCCAAGGGGGATGGTATATCCACACTTGGTCCTAGAGGGTCCTAGGCACCCTCTCAAGTCACGTTCTCCCATGCTCTCCTATGGTTGAGCCCTCCAAGGATATTAAATGCTTTATGATTGAATTAGTAATTTGGCCATGAGTTTACTAATATTTAATTATGATAATCAGCTAATTAGTATTATGGTGGTAAATGGTTATAATTTGCTAATTAGTGTGATTGTGATAAATGGTTTCTAATTTGTGTGTAGGGATTCAATCAGGTGAAAGGTATTCTCTAATCCATTTGTTTATTTAAAAATTAAGGATTTAGGGCAAATTTAGGGCATTCCCAATTAGGGGACATTACAAAAACTATGACAAAAATTAAAAAAGTGTGATGAACCATCTTCATTCACAGTCGTTGAAAGCCCCTATAATGTCTGCAAACATCGAATCTTAATACTTTGCAAAAACTGCAATCTCTCATTACTATATCTAATTGATGTCTCCTGAATCACAATCGAAAATCACAAACTCAACTCTAAAATATCCAATTTTGAGAAGAGTAGTCTCAAGATATTACTACCAAATGGGACAACCCAAAATACAAGTAATCTTGTAGAAAATTTGAAAACCTAAGATATTTCCATGTACAACATTTGGAATGTCCACAAAACCAAAGTCAATAGGCACATCAATAATTGAACATCTTATCCAAATAACTATAAAAAATGATCAAAATATAGAATTTTGTCTCGCAAAATCCATCAAGTGCACAAGTGCACAAGTGAACAAGTCATCATCAATGTAAATCATTGGACTCAAAAAGTATCAACCAAGGGTCATATTCTCAATCACCAAAATTAGTAAATCAGATCTACAAACATTTGCAACAAATGTATCCAAACGACCATCCAATCATCAACTAGATGCACAAAATATCTAAAATCCACAAAATCTTGAAGTATTGGCACATGTTGATGTTTATGGAAGCGTCGTGGTCTTCTTCCAACAATCTTCTTGATGACAAGATAATAAATTTTAATAATAGCTAAGGCTATTTAATTTATATATATAGCGATTGGATAAATTCAAGAGACACGTCATTAATAATAAATGATGATTAATTATTGAAGATGGCCGACCTTCCTTGTAATCAATATTATTTGTAATTTCCTTGGTGGCCGACCTAGCTTTTATTTGTAATTATATTTTGGTGGCCGACCGTCTCCTTGAAGAGGTGCGACCTCTCTTGCAAAATGTATATATAGAAGCTCATTCCTCCTTATTCAACAATCAAGTAAGTTCGAAGTCTCTTCTCTTCTCTCAAGTGCGAATTACCAAGAGCAGATTGCGAATTCATCAAGTGCAGATTGCGAAGTCATCAAGAGCAGATTGCGAACTCTTCAAGAGCAGATTTGAGTTGCAAGGAAGTGCAGATTATTTGTCTATCATTGCATCTTGTGAAGGTGCTGATTATTGGCCTCATTGTAAAGAGACTTGTTGCCATTATTTTATATAATAGAGAGATCTTTGTTGCTGGGTTTTTCTCCCTCAAGAGGATGGTTTTCCCAGGGTATCTGCTGTGTTATTGTGTCTGATTTTGAATTAATTTTTGTGTATTACATCTGATCATAAAACTAACAGCACATGCCATAAAACAATTGTCCAATTCACAATTCTAATCTTCAACAATACTTGTACCCAATCAGCAATGCTTGTACCCAATCTAATGCTCAATGACACAAACAAATAAAAAATACACAAATTCTCAAATAAAACAAAAAATATTCTAAATCATTAATAATCCACAAAATCTAGAAATGTCAAGACATGTCATAAAACAATTGTCCAATTCACAGACTCTAATCTTCAGCAATACTTGTACGGTTGTACCCAATCAAGTGCTCAATGACAAAAATCAATCAGCAATATACAAATACTCAAAGAAAACAAAAAACAATGTATTCGAAATCATGAATGATGATATCCTAGTTTCAAATTTAGAACGCATCACAATATCAAAATTTGGGAAATACTAATTCACTAGGACCTATCAAGGAGACGTACAAACTGTTGGACTCAATCAATGAAGTCTTGTGGAAATTCATTGAGCATATTTGTTCGCAAGTCAAGTAATGCCCAGAATAGTCAAATCCATCTCTACATTGACAATCTAGGATATAAATGCATATTTGGAATATCACCAAAATCTATACCTAGTAGCCAAAATACAAATTCAAGTGCTCCATGAGCCACTATATAGAAATGAAAACTCTAGGTGCAATATCAACATAATCAACTCAATATTAACAAAAAATTTAGCATGTCTCAACTTGAAATTTTACTCTTGATGGATCCCCTTGTTAGGTGAAATACAAATGCCAAATCTACAACTCAAATTATCATGTGTGTACACAAACTATAGAATACACACAACTCAATGATGTGCTTATGTGATTTCTGTCACGAGTCTCCAATAAGCCACTCTTTTAGGCTTTCAACTTGATGAGAAGATTCTATAAGCTGCCCTCTAGGATTTTCAATGTACAGACCTTTTGCAAATATGAACCTCTTAACTGTCCTACCAATTCTTTAGCAAGAGGAAAAACATCAATCACCATGCCCTCAAATACAAATCAAACGATTAGACAAATAACTAATTCATACTACTACTACATCATGCTCAAATAAGAGAGATATTCCAATCAAAAACAACTACCATGCCACAATGAACTCCATTTTGAACTTACATAAAAAACTTCACCTTCAAAATTCACTATCCTTGATGAGAACATACACTTATATTGAGAGGGGGGATGAATCAGTATAAGTTAATATTTTACTTATTAAAAGCAATCTCACAAGATCCACACACATAAGAGAGAGACACAAGATTTTATGTGGAAACCCTTTTAGGAGAAAACCACGGCGAATAGCTGCTTGGATCTACCATCCAAATCCAACCTCAGCAAAATAGAATCTTGTTACAAATATTTGTAGGCACCAACCCACTGGAGACACCAATCCCCACAACTGGGCACCAACCCAGCAAGAGACACTAATCTCTTTTATTGAGAGGCACCAACCTTCCAATGTCCTCGGTTAGGAGGCACAAACCTCCAAATGAACAATATGAAAATTATTTGAAACTCCTCCTTGAATTAGCTTCTAATTCTCCTTCACAAATCTGTCATAACTTCAACAAAATCTGCCTTAAAATTGTGTTCAATATGTCTCTTAGATCTGCCCCATTATACTTTACAAATCTGCTCCAAAATTTGCTCTAATATCCTTTATAAATCTGCTCCAAAATGCTTCTCTAAATCTGCTCAAAATCTTCAACAACTTTGCTCACAAATCTGACATGATCTTGCTTTTAGATCTGCTACAAAATTGGTTTAGATCTGCTCTAAAGTTCTGATTTTTGTTCCTTTAGATCTGCTCTAATATAGAAAATTATTCAATTATTTGTTGCCTTCAAAAACTTTTTGCAACCTCTCCTGCCTTCACAAATGTGGCGACTTCATGAAAGAATGTGACCTCTTCCAATGGGCGCAACTCTTGATTTTATAAATGCTTTTTCATCTCCAATTTGGGTGCTTCAATAGGGGTCAGCCCCTATAAAAATAATATATATATTTTTTATTTTCAAAATAATTCCCAAAATGGGGCACCACCAAGAGGGGGGTTGGCCTCATCAAATTGCAATTTTTAAATCATTAAATGCCAAGAGGCTAAGGGTCGGCCCTTAGCAACAAATAAATTTTATTTTATTTCATTTCCTTTTGCAACATAAGGTGGGCAAACACATAATGAAATTCAATCTTCCATGCAAGAATTAAACTCTTTTCCATAGTCGGCCTTTGACATCAATGACAACATTTTTCCAACAATCCTCCCATTGAAATGAATACAGAATCCATAGGAAATCAAAATATCCCTGAAACACACCAAAAAATATCCAACAACTGGTATGGACTACATAAATTTGTATCCCTGATCATCAAACAACCAAAATCTGCAATATGTGCACCGAGCAATCAATTAGGTTCCTTCAAACACCATCTTATTCACAAGGCAAGTATAACTCACAACTCAATCAAACCACTGGAGAGAACGAAATCCATGGTAAAAGAATATCAAAAGTCCAAAATGCTGAACTTAAAAAGCCTCAACACTAGGATATGTAGAAATACAAATCTATCATATGTGCTTCAAAATGACAAGTATGTGTGGATCTGCGTTAACACTTTAATTTGTTCTGCAACTGTCCTCTTATCAAATATGTTAAGACCTATATCAATGATATCATTTTGAATTTAGATCATCAAAACAAGGATGAGATGCACAAGTATTATCTAGACTGGTAGTCTGGTACAGTAAGGACCAATATCAACATCTTCAGCTATTCTAGCAAACTCACAATGAATAGTAGACAAGGATTTGGTATCGTTCTCTATCATCAATGATTGAATGGACTCTTTTATAGGATCAGGACAACAATTGATTCTCTGAGGCTTGGTCAGTCCAATCCAAATGCAATTGTCTTATTGACTTTGTAGAAGGTTCTTCAACATAACAATGCTTTGCTGTGGTCTTGCCACAAGAGATCCAAGCATGCAGTTTTTGCATGAACTAGAGGTATGACCAATAAATAAAGAAGGAAATTTGTTATTGCTTAATAATCAATTTCTTAATCCACAATCACTGAAAAGCAGCATTATGCCATGGGTAGTGCAATTTTTCACATTGCAGGATGTCCATATGATGGGTATTAGGCAAATAATATTGACCAACATAAGACAAAGGGTTCATGTTACCAGCATGAGTCTGATGCATTCCCTCTTACAACACATTTGTATCTAATGCATAAAAAAAAGAGCTAAGAGATAACTTGTATTCTCAAAAAGAGTCATAATTGCCTCATTAAAGATACTGCTTACACAACATCTTTGAATTCTCAAACTAATATTTGAATTTCAGACATTCTTGGCATTCTGTTACTGTAAGTAAGACATATCATGTTTGATTTTACACTTTGTGCTCAGGAAATCATGGTCCATAGATGCATGGATTTGTTTGTGTACTTGAGTTTGATTTCTTAACTTTTCATGCCACACTTAGTGAAACATTGAATAATTTGCTAATGCATTGCTATTGATCTGTTTTCTCAGAGAGTTACTGACATGGCATTTTGTGGCGATCAAGTGGGCCTTTTAGCAAGGTGCATCTTTAGCCTATTGAAATGCATATAAAAGTTTCAAAATTTCCACACTCTTGTATGTTCTTTGTAATGAAGGTTTATGCATATTCAACTATGTTAAGAAATAATATTTTTTTCTCTTCCTTACCTTTCGACATTCATTTAACCAGAAAAGAATGGTTTAGCAGCTAGGTGGTTGTTTCTCTTCTATGTTTTACTTGTCCATTTGAATATATAACCATTCTGGGTTTCTTGACAGTGCAAGCTCAGATGGCTATGTTTTCATTTGGAGCATCACAGAAACATCTGGAAAAGAAGATGACCAAATAATGAGATGGCAAATCTTGCTCTCTATACAATTCCTGGGCGAGTGGGAATCGGTTCACCCACTTGTTTGCTGGCGTAACCAGGTCTAAATTACAGCACTTATCAAAAGAAGTCTGTGACGAGGAACTGATGTGGGCTGTCTTAACTTTTTCATGCATAGTGCTACTATTTCATATTGGGAATAGTTTTTAAGTCCTTTATTACTTTCAATAAGGAATGTGGTTATGCTTATGCAGGATTTGGCAGTTGGCATCGACAAATATGTTTTAGCCTTAACAGCAGAAGAGTTGAAGAAGAATTTTGTATCTTCTGGTTTTGCATTTGACAATCCCATGAGATGTCATGTGGGAAATCTTATGAGAGGCATTAAATTTGCTGGTGTGCATGACCTTGAAGTAACAGCTTTGGCAGTCATCTCCAGGTGCCCCACTTTGATTGCCTCTGCATCCAGAGATGGCACGGTATGTATTGGTCAAATTTAATGGCCAATGAAAAAAATAATCATCATGAAAGTATTTTAGCACATTCTCACTTAGCTGGACGAAGAGATGAGTTGAGGGGATTTCTTGCTTGACTTACTGCATCATTGAAAAACATTTTCATTCTGATGTGTACAAAATGCTTCATTTGATTTGTTCAGAACCTACTCTTCTAAATGGGAGATGCTAAGTGACTGTTTTCATAAGTTTTTGACTAGATTCATGATCAATGATTTAGTATCATTTTCTGCTCTTTCTTCATTTCTTGACTTTGCCTTTTCTACTTGCATTTCTAAATTTTCAGGTCTAAAGTTCATCCTGTGCTCAAGGTCCATGATTCTTTTCGTTACTCCCTTCATGCTCTAGCATTTATATGCTCCCTAGCATTTGAAAGAAAACCTATTTGAAATTCCTAAATCATCTTGAAGCTATATAAGATCCTATGTGAGACAGCAACCACTGCCATTAAAGAACCATATTCAATATATTAGTGACTCAATGCATTGTCCTGACATCAGAGAAGTAATAAGTTCACATTTAAATGGTATGTTTTTGTTGCATTTTATAGTCCACAAAGATATTTATGAAGCCAGTAGCATGTTATACCTTGTCAAACTGATCTAGCCAGAGAACAACTAGAGGTATCAAAAACTATAAAGGGTCTAAAGGTTTTTCCTGACCATTTCAATCTGAACAGTTGGATTGTTCAATGTATTTATTAATTAGGTTAACTTATTCTTACTGACTCTTCTGAAACATCCTGGACAAATCTAGCTTGAATCTGGTTTTTCCAAACTATGTGAACTTTTATCATGGAGCACATTTGGACTATCACATGGATCTGATACAACCCTGCCTGCTTTTTGATGTCTTACACAACAACAAGGGTAGTTTATGGTATCTCTTATGGGAAATATTGAGCTTAATTTTCATTTTCTATGGAAATTCCTCTCCATTAAAGAGCTTTGATGCATGCTGATTTGTATTTCTTAAATTCATCTAAGCTGATGTCTTTCTTTATAGTGATTCACTGGCAGAGCCCTTCGCTGTTAACCCATCTTTGTATTAGATGGCCTTTTTGTTTAACAGGACAAAAATATGCTTAGACATTGTTTTTCTTCAAAGTTATGATTTGGCCTACATTGTTCTCAGGAGTGAGCTTGGCCTTGGATTTAATTTTTCCTTTTATGTAGGCACTTTACAGTGTACACTTGTTGACCCCTCCTTTCACCATCCAAACCATAAATAGTTTTGAATAAATCTATCTTCATATGAATGCTTGTCTAGTATTACTTTTCTGTTTTTCTTCATTTTTATCACCTGTTTCTTTTGTTCTATTGTATAGAAAGAGGGCAGTATGGTAAAGCTTCTTGTATGTATGCCTATGGAATACATGCACATCTATTTATGAATGTTTTCATACTTGGAATAATGACCTTTTTGTTGGTTTTCAACTCAGGTCAGAATATGGAGAGATCAGGAACCTGTTCCAGTTACCAGATTTACACCATATGAAGGATTGCCTGTTGACTCTGTTTCATGTTTATCTCCCTTTGAGAATGACCTGCATATGATCCTCACATCCGGGGTAATAATCTCTCTTTGGTCAAAGTCTCTTCAAAGTGAGCCATTTCACTTAAATTGTTTGTTCTGTTTTTTTGGTTGTCATATAAATATGTGATTATAGCTGCAGGGAACTCTATCCATATTGAAGTGGGGATATGTCAAAATTGTTGAGGATTAGTTCAGTGTGCGCAGGGTTCAAAATATTGTGCTCACTGTCATAGGTCTAGATTGTCATTTGGGAATCACTGCTTGTATTTCATTTCATTTGCATAGCTTCTTAGAATTGAAAATTGTATGCCATTTTGGCTCGAGTCTTCCTTTGTGGGAAACATGGAGAAGACATGATTCCATTAAAATTACACATGATAAGGCTAGTATTACTTTTTTTGGCTACCAGTCAAACCTAGATGTTAATATTAAACAATTATAGGATCTTGGAGCACTGAAAAGTAGCCCTTATTTTGCAGCAATGCTCCTAATAGACCAAAAATATTAATCCCGACTGATAGAACTTTTGAACCCTAATTATATTTGATATTGGATATTTGTGTCATATGCTTAATGGACCAGTAAAAACTTACATTGCCATTTATTTTGATAAAAGATGAATTATGTTTATGTTGTAAAGAGAGCCTTTTACAAAAAGTTCCCTCTAAAAACAAAATAAGGAGTTGTGGACAAGAGCGGGGGAAGGTACTCCACTGCCATAAAAACAGGGCTAAAGCCTATTTTACCTGGAACAATGCTACAGCAGCAGCATAGATCTAAATTTCTGTAAAGATATATTTCTGATTATGTTCATATTTGTTATGCACAAAACAGAAAACAGCAGCAGCTGCATCAGAAAACTAAGCAGCAAACTTCCCAGGGGTTAGTAGTGGCTCATTGGCTTTAGTGTTTTGTTTGTCTTGGTTGTTGCCATTGTGGCCAATTGCATGATATTGTGAGGTGGGAGGTCTTGGAGAGGGCTTAAAAAGAGTCTGAAAATAATATTCTTTGCTAACTTGCAGGTCAATGCCTGGAGTTTGAAGATGAACTTCTTGGCCGTTATCTTATATAGTTTTCTATACAGCATCATTGAGCTGACTCTTTTGCTTCACAGTGGTGAAGATGCGCTCAATGGCCTCAGTCCTGTGCTACAAATTTTTGAAATTATGAGTATGATAACAAAGGAAATCAGCTAACTTATCCTGGCCGTTTTGGAGCTGCTGGAGTCACTGAGATTGTTGTTGAATGTATTCGATTAGGATGCTCCACTGCTTTCTTTGGATGAGCTACTTGCTTCTTGGATGTAGAGACTCTTTTTATGCCTTTGGAAGTTCTTTTCATGCTTTTCTCGTGAGCACTTTTTCTTGTTATGGTGATATTTCCTTCCTTTTTTTCGTGGTATTCTTCTTCCTCTTCACTACTTTCACACTCGGCCTATGGACATTTAGAAGCAAGATGACGTATGCTACCACAATTGAAACATTTAAGAGTATACTTACCTTTGTGTTTGCCAGATCCTTTCTTGAGCTTCGTCACAAAGTGAGCTTCTTCTTCATCACTTGAACTTTCTTTTGATTTGTATCCTTTGTTCTTTATCTTCTTGGATGCTTTGAAAGCGGCTTTCTGTTTTGATGGCTTCTCCTTCTCCGGCCTCATTTTGTATGCCGTGAGGGTCCCATGCAACTCTTCCATCTTCAAGGTATCTAGATCCTTCATTTCCTCGATGGTGGAATTTTTTTGCATCAAATCTCATGGGGAGAGATCTTAAAACCTTTTGCACAATTATGGATTCTTCCATCTTTTACCCAAGTCCTCTAATGGTATTTACAATCTCATCCACATGGAGGAGATAAGCTACAATGTCTTCTTCATCTTTCATTTTCAAGCTTTCAAATTGTCTCCTATGTGTTTGAAGCTTGGCTTTCTTGACTTTGTCATCTCCTGCATAGATATTCTTCAACTTATCCCACATTTCCTTAGCCGATTTGCAGGGCATAACTTTCACAAGCTTTGATTTGGATAATCCCAACAAAATCACATTTTTGGCTTTGACATTATTTTTACTTGCCCTCTTTTTGGCTTGATCCGTTATTGGGGTTGTAGGATTAGTATAACCACGCTTGAAAGATTGCCAAATATCATACCCTAGAGCATTCAAATAAGTTTCCATCCTTATGCTCCAAAAGGCATAATTCGTTCCATCAAATAGTGGTGCTCTATTTGAGGAAAACCCATATCCTTCGGCCGTGTGTGCTTCCAAGATCTACCTTCAAGCGGTTAAGCTTTTTCCAAAGGAACCCGCTCTAATACCAATTGGTGAATCAGTACAAGTCAATCTTTTTCCAATTGAAATTTTAAAAATCACAATGAAGCAATCACAAAAATCCACACATAAGAGACAAGATTTTACATGGAAACCCTTACGGGAGAACACCACAACAAAATATTGCTTGTATGAAATCTTCTTACAAATTTCGTAGGCTCCAACCCCCTGGCGACACCAATCCCCACTATTGAGCAACAACCCAGCAAGAGACGCCGATCTCTTCTAATGAGAGGCACAAACCTCTCGATATCCTCAATTAGGAGGCTCCAACCTCCAAATGAATATTATGTTTTCCTTCTCGACTATTGCTGTTGCGATATGTTTCACAATTCTGCCTTAAAGCCTTCAGAAAGTTATGCTATAAATTCCCTCACCAATCCGCTCAAATTTCTTCATAAAACTGCTCACAACTTTGGCATAAATCTGAACCAAAATGTCTAAAAGATCTACTCATTTCTTCAACAAATTTCATTTATAAATCTGCCATGATCTTGCTTTTAAATCTGCTCCAATAAACCTCAGATCTGCTAATGTATAGGAAGATATTTGTTAATTGCATGCCTTCAAAACTCTTCACACACACCTCTTTATATCTTCTTGAAATTGGGCGATTTTTCATGATGAGACATACCACTTGGCAAGGGAGACAACTCATATATTTGCAACTCTTCAAACAAAACAAGGGCACTTGGAATGGGTTGGCCCATTCATAATATACATATATATCTATCTATCTATATGTATATATATAATTTCCAAGGTAAGGCACCTCTATGAGGGGAGTCAGCCACTTAAAATAGATTAATTTAATTTAATTTTAACCCTTGCCTTGGGCGCCTTATTAGAGGGGTCGACCCTTAAAAAATAAATGAATTTGTTTTATTTGATTTTCCTCCAAAGGGGGCGACCAACATTAGAATAATTAATTTTATTTTGGGGCTGCCAAAACACCACCAAAACACCTTTGACATCAATGACTATTTTTCAACAGTAGCAGCTGTATGGAACATTGTAGCAGCTACATGGAATACTATAGCAATGGTACAGATTATTGTAGCAAACTTTAAAAATCAGAAAATCTTCAATTTTTTCATATAATAATCTAAACTAGAAACACACACAACTGAAACACAAAATATATTTTATATATTTCAAATATTCCACATCACACAAACAAACTAATAGCCACAACCAAAACTGACAATCTCCAAAACAGTTCAGTACCAAGGTAATCCCAGAGTGGAATTACTCAAATGACTAGGAGGGTTTTTTGTCCTTGAAACCATCTTGGCAAAGCGTTTTTGTCCTTTGGTAGAAGAGGAAAAGCTCATGTTCATTCTCTAGAAAGTAGAAATTGATAAAATGAGTAAGAAGGGAATTTTCTGAGCACAAACCCCTTCTTATATAGGCCTTGGGGGGATATGCTTTAATTTAATTTTATATTCTTTTTCTCTTGAAAACATAAAATTACAAAACATGTATTTTAAAATAATCACTTTTGAACCCCATTCTTGACACTTTTTGATCCTCTTTTAAGAACACTTTTTAGATAATTAAACATGAGTTGCCTTTTGACAGTATAACATAAAGTTACTTTTCAACAACTTAAGTTAAATTATTTAATTATTTCCCTTCTAACGCCCCACTAACCTATGGAACATAAACTAATAGGCTAAGGTGCTCACCTAAATATCATTGCTTGAAAAAGGGGACATGACATTAAATGACTGCTGGCATCAAATGATCATTTATATCAGGGAGAACCCTAACACAAATCTGCTCAAACAAAACCATAAACAATCAACATCCTTGTGGAATTTTTTGTCCTGAAATCTGTACACAGAAAACCTTTCACATTGGTGCTGAAAACTCCTTGGAAGGCCTGCAACACCATTAATGAACAGTCTTGATTCTGCTGTGAACAGCAGAGGTGAAATTTATTCATGAAGTTTAATCAATGAATTGCCTTTATAGACGTTAAGTTGCCCTTCCTGGCATACTTTGGACTAGTTTCTTTTTGTTTCAAAGCAATGGCAGAAATTGTTTCGGCACTCGCCACGGTATGACTGATTAGGCAAAGTTTTGGAGTGGTTTAACCAAGAGGAATGTGCGCTGGAGGAGAATTAGTATGGCAAAGTAAAGGAGATTGTGGACCAATGTCACATTTTTAATGCTATCTAGAAGGTGGCAAAGATTTTAAATGGCATGCCACGTAAAAGTTGTGCTAGGAGGAACTTTATGTGGCTTAACCCATCTTGGCATGTGCCACTCATGGTTTTGTCAATCAAGACATCTGCCTATGTCTTCTTTTCATAACCTTTAAGTGTTGGCAGAGTTCAACGAAGTTGTTGCCAAGTTTTAGGCAGAGAAATGTATGGTTTGTGCCAATAAAAGCTGTGACTTTATTTCCATTTCCTCTAGCTGAGTGCCAATCACTAATGCGATTGCCATATTTCATGATGTTTGGTAAAACTTTTGAATGGTTTTTCCACAAAGAAATCACACCTCATATTTTTCCTTTTAACCCTTGGCGGAGATCACATAAGTTACTGCCACCTTAGTTGCACTTCATCAAGCTGTTTGCCACTATTATGGGCAGAATTTTTTCTGGACTGAGCCACAAAATTGTGCACCTTTTTTCATTGTTTATTTCCTCATTTTCCATGGCCATGGTTTCATTATGCTGTTGCCATATTTTGATTCATAGGCGGAACATTTCCTTGGCATTGCCAGCACCAAATACTGCTCAAATTTCATTGATTATTTCCTCTTCTATGCCAGGCATTAATCCCTTGTGTGTTTGTCACATTGGGTGTGGTTTTCAAGTACTATTGCCACCTGATTTGTGCATGACACAATTTCAACACTCACAAGCTTGGGCAGAGATTCATCAACTCTTTTCCATATTTCCCTTATGAGTAGGTGGAAGATTGAGGTGGTCTTGCCACCTAGAAAGTGCACCAACTTTGTCACGCATTTAGTATGTTGGAGGAATTTCTGGGTGGTGATGCCAAGGAAAAAGTGTGCCTTGAGGAGTCCACTTATTCATTTGCAAATCTTGTTGATTTCAACCCCAACTCTTAGTGATTTCCTTTTGTTCGATTTCAATTGCCAGATCGAATCATCAGTAAGAACTTCATCTTTCACTTTAAGTAGTGCAAATTTGAGCAATCTGCAAGAATTGTTAGTTGAAAATCTTGCAACTTGATAGGGGAAAACCTCAATTGACATGAATGAATACAACAAGGATGACTTGATTAATGACAATAAATGGACCAGAGGTAGTGCAAAACCTAAGTTTTCTATGGGTACAACTGTAACGTCCCTTGTCCTAATTTGCCTTAGAATTCGCCTATTATTCACAAATTCCACAGACTAGGGTTAGGGATTTCACCTTATCAAATGAATAACTCCTTTAATGATGTAATCTTGGAATGAAACCTGCATTCACCACATGAACAACACTCCCCAATATGTATATATATTCGTTAGCATTAGACAATTTCATCACATTTATAGATTATCAATAATGCAACATATTATAAACTAGGAGGAGGAACATGGTGGGTCCGCCCAAAGCCATATGCCAAGCCTAAGAGAGTGTATACCACACCCTCCCTCTTGGCGACTTGTACTTGCTTTCCCCATCCATGTCACAACCTTGGAAGACACTTGCCAACCTGTGGGATTGGGCGGAGATCGTGAGTGGGCTCTCTTGGCTCCTACCACTACACCTTAGGCCCTACCTTTGTGAGGCGTTGGGCGGAGGTCATAAGTGGGCTTCTGGCCCCTACCACTGGCACCTCAGGCCCTTCCATAGGATGGGTTTCAGACAGTCATAGACAATTCTAACTTAGCTCTAATAATATAACTCATTTTAAGATTTATAAGCAATATGTATATATAGATTCCTGACTACTTGCAGAATTCAGACATCCTGTTCAATAAAAGAACTGGTAAAACTATATGCATTAACAAAAGAAAAGAAGAATACAATATAAAGCAGAGAAGTTCTGTTGTAGACATTAAATGTCTACCAACCTACTAACTACTCACTACTGTAGAAACAGTAGAAATCTAAGCTAACTAAAACATTATAATATTGACCATTAACAAGATAAAAATATATTATTCTAACACCCTCCCTTAATGGTCAATCTATCAACAACACCAAGTTGCCCCCTGAATTTGACAAACTTATCTGGGCTCAGAGACTTGGTGAGAATATCTGCAGTTTGATCTGCTGTCGGAACATACTGCAGCTGAACTGATCCGTCTTCTACTAGCTTGCGGATGTAGTGACAATGAAGCTCGACATGCTTGGTACGTTCATGGAAGATTGGATTTTTGGCAAGTTTGAGCACCCCTTGATTATAAGTGTACAAGGGAGAAGGTCCTGCTTGTGACATGTGCATGTCAGAAAGCATCCTTCGGAGCCAAACTGCCTCACATGCTGCCTTAACGGTTCCTCAATATTTTGCTTCAGTTGAGGAAAGAGCCACTACTTGTTGCATCTTGCTGGTCCGTGTTACAACACCTGTACCCAAATTGAATACATACCCAGAAGTGGATTTTCTGTCATCCACTGAACCTACCCAATTGGAGTCTGTATAACCAATTAGTTTTGGATCCTTGCATCTGCCATAATCTGAAGTGCCCTTAACATATCTCAGCACTCGCTTCGTTGCAATCCGATGATCAACTTTTGGAGCTGTCATGAAGCGAGAAATGTAGCTCACTGCAAAATTGATGTCAGGTCTAGTGGCAGTGAGGTAGATGAGACTGCCCACTAGTTGCCCGAATGTCGTTTCATCGACTGGAGGTGAATCAGAGTTGGCTGACAATTTCAGCCCCTTCTCCATAGGTGTGGAGGCAGGTTTGCAATCCTGCATCCGAAATTTGTCAAACAGACTTCGAGCATATTTAGACTGAGAGATAAAAATACTATTAGTTGTCTGCCAAACCTCAATACCCAAACAGTAATGGAGAAGCCCCAAATCTGTCATGTCAAAAGCCTGACACAAATCTTGTTTGATTGCTACAATCAAATGTGCTGAACTACCAGTAATGATCAAGTCATCAACATAGACAACAAGAAAGAGAATATCATCACCAGAGTGTTTGACATACAGATTACTGTTAGAAGGGCTGCACTAAAAACCATGATCAACCAAGTACTTATCAATCTTGATGTACCATGCACAAGGAGCCTATTTCAGTCCATAGAGTGCTTTCACGAGCCTACATACCTGATGCTCTTTGCCAGCAACCTTGAAACCAGGAGGCTACATCATGTAGACTTCTTCTTGCAACTCATCGTTGAGAAAGGTACTCTTGACATCCATTTGATGAACTATCCATCCAAATTGGGCTGCAATAGCGAGAAGAAGACAAATTGTGCTCATCTTGGCGGTAGGAGCAAAATTTTCCTCATAATCAATGCCCTCCCACTGTGTGAATCCCTGAGCAACTAATCTGGCCTTGTATTTATCCAAAGTACCATCTGCATGATACTTGACCTTATAAACCCATTTGCAACTGATAGGTTTCTTCCCAGGAGGAAGATCAGAGAGAACCCAAGTGTGATTCTTCAGAAGACGATGATATTCTGTTTGCATAGCCTTTTCTCACTTTGGAATTCCTTTAGCCTCTGAATATGTATGAGGCTCATAGATGTTGTGGATGTTGGCCATAAGAGAAAAATTGACTGTGTTTTGCTGCTTGCTCTTTTTGCGAGCTGATCTACCCTCAATGAGTTCATCATCGTGAAGATCTCTGATAGTCCTGAGCCACCATTTAGGTCGACGAGTAGAGGTACCAATGTCTGAAATAGGAGAAACAACATCTCCTGGGATTTCTGGAACAAAGTCACCTGGATGTGAGTCCTGAGGAAAATCAGGTGGTGCAATGTCATGAGTGGTAGACTCCTCATCTTCAGAGTTAGAATGCTCTGAAGCCCTCCCATCAGGGGAACTAAGAGGAAGACGAACACCCTCATCAGAAACCTTCATAGGCTGATCCACAGGACTGGTAGTAGGAACAAATGGACCAATTGTCTCATCAATCACAACATCACGACTGAATATGAGACGATCTGTCTCCACATCAATCAACCTGTATGCCTTGTGATTGTCACTATAACCAGTAAACATAAGTGTCTGGCTCTTGGAGTCCAACTTGGTACGCTTGGCTTCTGGAATCAATACATGAGCTGTAGAACCGAAGACTTTCAGATGGACCACCTTAGGCTTACGTCCTGACTAGGATTCTTCTGGAGTCATCTTCCTAACGGCCTGTGCAGGTGACCAATTCAGGAGGTAGACTATAGTATAAACTGCTTCAGCCCAGTATTTCTTGGGTACATTTCTATACTTCAGCATAGAATGAGCCATTTCAGTAATGCTGCGATTCCTACTTTCAACGACACCATTCTGCTGAGGGGTGTATGGTGTGGTGAGTTGGCACTTAATGCCATGTGTAGCACAAAAAGTAGAGAAGTTAGTTGAACAAAACTCCCCCCCATTATCTAACCTTAGAGTGACAATCTGAGAATCGGATTCTTTCTCAACTAAGGCCTTAAACTGCTGAAATGTAATGAACACATCTGATTTATGTTTCAAAAAATACACCCACATTTTTTGACTGAAATCATCAACGAATAATAAAAATTACCTAGACCTAGTAACAGATGGAGTGTTCATTGGTCCACATACATCAGCATGAACCAATTGAAGTACCTTGGAGGCTCGCCAAGAATCACCATCCGAAAACGGTGTCCGATGCTGCTTCCCAGCTTGACAAGCTCCATAAACTCCATGATTTTGAGTTTGGATCTTAGGTAGACGAGCAACCAAACCCTCCCAAGACAGTTGAGAGAGATAGTGCACATTCAAGTGCCCATTACACTGATGCCAAAGTGTAACGACCTGTTCCTTGCGTAAAAAAAAAAACTTTCCAATTCTCACTTAAAACATGTAAAGGTAACAAGTAACAAAGATAATACAATAAAATTTCTTCCTTTCTTTATTGATAAACACATACAAGTTACAATATGTTTCCTCATGAATTTCATTTTCATTGCAAATATAAATCAGAGTTAAAAAGTAATACAAATACATACATAGCTCGTAAGCTTTTGCACAAATAGAAGTAAGAAGGTCCAGGCGTCCATCCTTTCAAATCTTGGTACATCGGCCGCTCGCTGTGGAGGAGAAACATCACTCGTCCAACCACGGACTTATAATGCGGTCCCCCGCACGATCATTTTGCAATGAACGGCCCTCCCTTCGAAGAAGAGATTGGTAGGGTATCCTTTAACGATTACCAACTGAGCATAGTGCTGTGTCCTACACAACTAGAACCTTGCTATTTCACAATCTCGAACTAATACTCGGATCACAATGAACTGACAGTGTAGTCTCAACTATCTCACATCTAGGTGGATGTCGTACCTTTCACTACTTTGGCCAAAGTATTCTCATTTAGTACTTCGAATGAAGGTCATCTATCATAAACACTACTCAGGGCCGATTTGACTTGGGGCAATCTTACTCTACGCGTAGGCTATGTCCTTCAATGGGTGAATCCGTCATCCCAGACATCCTACAATCATACGAACCTACTAGAAAATGAAAACAGTATTCAAGTGTCTTGTATCAATCCTCCTAACTGGGAATTCTTTATCCTAGGAGTACTTAACTTGTCTTAGTTATCCTAATAACTTAAGCTAAAAGACTTTACTTAATTCTGCCATCATTTCGATCCTAGTAGATAATAAATACATCTACGTATTCTCCATATACAGAGATCATACACAACATGCAATAACCTTTCAAAATGCAAATAAATCCTTCCCTTTTATCTTTTTCCATTATTTCTTTTTAATGCAAGATAAATAATCTAATCCCTTAAGCTCTTTACCAAAATAATCCCTTTTTCACAATTCCCCCTAATCATTGAATCCTTTACACATTTTCTCCTTTAATGCATTGCTTTAATTATTCATCAAATTAGATCTTTCCTATTAGAGCTAATTGATAACAACGATCACAAGACGCAAAAGGAAACAACACTTTAATAAAAGTTATATACTAGGAAGATTCATGCCTGATTTTAAAGCTGCTTTTTCCAACACAGCTCTCCCTGACACTTCTTGAGCAAACTTCCAGAATTCCAAATAAAAACGGCTTCTTTGCTAGTTTCTCAAATTATGGAGACCTTTCAAAACACTCCTCACAATTTTCACTCCTCTAATTAAAGGTTATATCATTTATGGTTTTTCTCCACTCAAGACTTAAAAAGGAGATTTAACACTGTAACATGATATTGACTGGTAAAAACTCACTGTATTTCTTTCTCTTAGCATATAGGAAATGCAACAATTAGGGAAAACACAGCAACTCAAAAGAATAGATATGGGAGCTCTCAAGAGGTTGTGAAACTCGAATTCAGCAAGAGGTGTAAAGAAAATAATGAAATGGCGTCTATATATAGGCCCGAATTGCAACGAATTCCACTAATGGAGGCATATGGATTGACAACTAAGTGCTCAGAATTAGTCAAAATGATACATGGCGGATTCTTAAACCCTAAGTCATTATAATAGAGATGAATCGACTTCCTTTTAAGCCAACAAATTAAGAATTCTTCAACTCTCACATGGCGGATTTGACAGCTCAAGGCGTTTTCCAGGTTTTAGGTTATTTTGTAGCAATAAATCAGGAAGTTCGTTCCAGACGAAAAGATCAAGATTCATATGATTCCACGTCGCCATTTCGGGCCATGAGATCAGCATTTCGGGTTATTCTCTAGAGACCAGTTTCTGCCCTTGCATTTTTGGCGCGTTTTTCTTCAAGCGCGCGACCTTCTCAGGCAATTTTCATGAGTTTTCGAAATATAACGTATTTCATTTCGTTTTATTTTCCCTTTCATAGTTTCAATGAAATTTATATTTATTATATGACTTAAAGAGGTGCCGTTTAAAAATGAAATCTTCAATTATTTTCCATTCGAAATTGCTTCTCACAGATTAATACGTTTTAAATAAAGCTTCAAATAAAATCGCTATAAAGCCCAGGTTCGATACTCATTTTTATTCAAATATTTCCTTCTACAATATATTGCGCATATTATCCTTTTTGAAATAAAGCTCAATGTTTATTCTTTTAAACATTTGCAATTATTTTCCTTCATTTTAAAATTTAATTATATTCATTTGTATATTTTATATATATTTGTATTTTATTAAATATTAATATATCTTTATATATAATCGTAATTATATATAAGAATATATTAATTTTAATATTAACACATAATTTATAAAATATATAAATGTATAATTATTTACACATTCCTTATGTATTGATGTATATATTAATAATCATTTATTAATATATACATTTCTACATAAATATATATGTAAATTTACTAGGCAATAATATTAAATATTATTTTCACTACAGATATCAGGTGGACTGTGTACCTATATATATACCTGTGTATACGTATGTATGCGTACATACATGTCGACACATGTGTATGAGCATATCCGTCTGCTTTACGTACACATGTATTGATATGTCTGTACATATAAATACGTGTTCACCATGTATAGATGTATGTGTGTTCCCAATCAATCTTTAACATATATCTTTCACATCATTCATACTTGGGTCATGATATAGCAAGTCTGACGTTAAATAACCATATCTCCTAAAGTGAATTTCATACTCTTAATGTCAAAAAACAAGCCTAAGGATGACTTACCGTTATCTCGATAAACAGACTTGGCTTACTCAATCTATAGTATGTGTGTGTATGCTCAATTTGGTAATCGTTACTGTTTACCCGACCAAGTTCCTCCCCGAATGATGTCTCTCCTCTGTCCAGAGGAACAGTCTTCATACCTACACACCATGACATGACATCGGCAGTCATATGCTCATAACAAAGCAGTGCGCATAAAACATCTCAAAAGTTAGAATAAACATTATCCATAACTTATATGCTACATTTAATTAAGAATTAAATCATTAGAAGTAACAATCAAATGAAACCATCATTCAAATAGGACACATTCATTTAATAACACGATCAAACATGTTTTATTCATCATAAAGATTCAAACATTACATTCAATTGCCCTATGCAATAGTAGCTATAAAATCGGGATGTAACACAAAGTTTGCCGATGGTTGTACTCCTGGCTGCCAAAGCGTGCTCTTGAGAATCACCGGAATCAGCAAGTCTATATAGACCATGATCTTCAAGTTCCATAGCTATCGTAGTACGAGTCTCCCTATCAACGATGCTGCAGGTGGACGAACTGAAAACAACATCCAACTGGGGAGAATGCCGCATGATCTGACTGACTGAGAGAAGGTTATGTTCCATGCCTGGAACATAGTAAACATCAAGAAAGAGTAAATTTCTTCCTCCTGAGTGAATCTGAACAGTGCCCTTACCAGCAACTCTCTACTCTTCACCTCCTCCAAAAATGACAGAACTAGAGAATGATTCGAAATTTGTGAACCAATCTCGATGATGAGTAAAATGCCGCGAAGCCCCAAAATCAATATACCAGGCAGAAGATTGTACTGGATCTGCTGTTCGCTTGGCCATAAAAGCATAGAATGCAGATTCTTTCTGCTCGGGGTGCTCCGCGACATTTGTCGTTTGTTGAGACCCTCCCTGCTTCTTTTGTTCAGAAGCCAACCGAATGCGACAGTCAGCCTCCATGTGATCTTATTTATGACAATAATTGCACTGAACGTTCTTTTTCTTCTTGCTGTCCTGAGAAGAACCAGAGCCTTTCGGCTGAGAAGATTGAGCCTTCCCTTTGTTCTTAGTAGAAGATTTGGCAGAGAACGCTTGCTCTTTGGAGGTGGATTTGGTACTACTTCCAAATTGCTGTCTCCAACGGTCTTGTTGTAGAAGCTTGTTACACAAGTCTGGAAACTTCAAGTGAACATTTGTTGAAGTAATATTGAGCGTTTCAATGAAATGCTCATCAGATTTTGGCAAACTCTTCAAAGTAATGACGAACATGTCCTCTTCCTCCATTGTGCGACCAATCGCCTCTAACTGATCACGAATGTCCTTAATCTTCGTCAGATGTTCCTATAAGGACATTTTCTCATCCATCATGATGGAAAAAAGCATGTTCTTGAGAAAGAATGCTTTGCTCTTGTCAGAGGTTTCATGAAGGGCCTTCAAATGATCCCATATTTCCGTAGTAGTTTTGCCAGACAGTACTTGAGGTAGCTGCTCATCTGTGACTAAGAGTTTGATGAGCATGACGGCTTCTCGGTTGCGTTCATCCCATTTGTCCTAGTCTTTTCCAACAGTGGTAGTTCAAGATGAAGTACCCAGAACAACCGCATCAAGACACCGATACTCGAAGATGGTCAGGATACCTTGCTTCCAGGTGTTATAATTCTTCCCATTGAACTTCTGGCTGCTTTCGAGCATTATGTTTGTCAGAGATGCCATCACAGACGCCAAGGTCAAACTGGTGAGGGCAAAATAATGCATAGAAAACAGAAACAGGTTCTGCAGAACAAATTCCATAGTAGAAACCAAAACCCTAGCACGGATTTCAAGGCACTTTGAAGACGAAACCTAGAAGATCTAGAGTACCCGAAAAATGTTGCTGAAAACCCAAAAACATTCGTTAGCACCCACTTGCACAAATTTCAAGGCACGAACTTCGAGACACCCTGAAAAATCTAATGACAACCCAGTTGAGATCGCGAAAAACCCACAAGGAATCTGCAATAAAAATAAATTTTCGCCTTGAAACAGAGGGTCAAAACCCTAGTTGAATTGGCAGAAACCCTAGGCCACCATGAAAGCTTCAGAAATTGCAGAAAAAATTGCCAGAAATTTCTTGAAATCGTAGTACAAAGAGGGCAAAAACCCTAGGCGACGCGGGTATAGGTAGAAACAACCAACACAAGCTCAGAAATCGAACACAAAATCACCAAAAATCGTGCTTCAAACACGTCTGAGAAACGCGAGCAGATTGAGGGTCTGAAAAACTCCCGTCGGCTCCCAAAAACTCGCGTCTAAACTAGTTGAAAATCGCGCCACAAAAGATGAGCAAACGCGGCCAAAAATCTGCAGAGAGGTCGCGGATTGAGAAAGGAGGTCGCCCAAAAATCGCGCGCCCAAAAACGCGGCCAGTAGAGAAGCAAAAATGTAGATCATAAGGGCATAAAAGAAAATGCGTCCACAACACCCAGAATTGAGGCCTTGGCACACGAAAATGCCCACGCGAAAATGCTCCCGATTTTTCTAGAAAGATGATCACGAATTTTTTCAGAAAAAAAACGTGATTTTCAGACTTCTGTAGACCCTTGATGTTCACCTTAGAAAAAACGGGATTTTAGGGTTATTTTTTTTCTTCTATAGCTTTGATACCATGTTCGATAAAAGAACTGGTAAAACTATATGCATTAACAAAAGAAAAGAAGAATACAATATAAAGCAGAGAAGTTCTGCTGTAGACATTAAATGTCTACCAAACTACTAACTACTCACTACTGTAGAAATAGTAGAAATCTAAGCTAACTAAAACATTATAATATTGACCATTAACAAGATAAAAATATATTATTCTAACACATCCAACATTTCCTTACTATGCAGAATCCAAGTTTATACATATATGTAAGTTAATGAATAGCAGATTTATAGAATCAGTCGTATGTATATACAAAATAGCAAATAGCAGGGTAGTATCAGATCGATTGAAATATTCCAAGCCAAATTTTTTCGTTTTTTCAATTGCAAGTTTACAAACAAACGCACCTGTTAAGGTTAGATCTAAACCAAACGATGCTGAAGCAACTCTAACCAGAATGTACAGTAGGATCTCGATGTGGGCAAGGTGTGAGCATTGGTTAGAGGATCTGAATGCAGGAACAGAACTGGAAGGAACTCTAACCAAGAATGGCGCCGATGATGGCGAGCATATGGTCAGAGGATCTTCTACACTACAAGTACTGAAAGAAACTCAACACCAAGTATGTGCTACCCAATCCAGTATGGAATTGAGGCGACCATATGGCGGAGTGCTAAGAATTACAATGCTTTGACGGGAAATAAGCTAGAATACTAAAAGTAACTCAACACCCAGAATGTGCTTTCTAACCCGGAGTGGGAAAGGAGCTACCATAGGGCGGAGGTAAAGGAATTACAATTGCAATTACTGAATGTAAAGTTGAGCATTACAAAATATGATAAGCAAGAATAACAACTGCTGTCAGTACTACTGTCAGCTTACAATATGAAAGATAATGCCTTGCTATCAATGTGAATTGAAATGTAAATAGAGCTGCAACAATATATATTGAATTCCCTTCAATGAATAACAAAGCTTTGATCAGAAACTGTGCTTTAAAGGCCAACCTGATAATCAGATTTATGACAGTCCAGATTTCCGCATGCATGAACAGCAGCCCTGTAACTCACAAATTCACTCACAACTCACTCCAAACTCAATCAAATTTCATGAGACGAATTGCAATATGATCCCAAGGAGAAGGCGCCCAAGATTAGCACATAAAACTGACTCCAAATGCTGATATTAATTATTGGCACAAATCCCAAGAAATGCAAATGGTACGGCCCAGCAAGAGGGGCGATTTGCATTTAAAAATCCAAGACACTACTAAAAATTCTACAAACTGGAGAAAAGGGTCGCCCCTTACAGACAGAGAGAATAAGCTAATACCCAGAAGCACTCTTTTTGTATTTTTTGATTTATGAATAAAAAGGACAATCTGCTGTACTCAAAATGCAATTTCCAGAATTTCTCTAACATGCATAAATCTAAACTAGAAAGCCACAAGCTGATTACAATGCACAAAACCCAATGCAAGACTCTCAAACTACACTATCTCACCACTAGTCGCTATCTTTCAAGCAAGAAGCAATGCCAAGCTAGGAGGCGTACATTCCTCGAAGCAATCCCAAAGCCAATCCGGCAGCATAACATTCCTGTAGACAAAAGATACTGAAAAGAGAGCCAAAGGTTTCCTTTTATAATTTTCCGTTGACCTTCTCGAAACCCTAATCTTCCTTTCAGAGTCAAGCCCTAATCCTCCAATAGATGGCGTTCCTTTCTTCAAAGCTTCAATTTTGACTTTTTAATTAAATTCATTACTTTAGAAATGGCGTCCAACTTAAGGCTCTTAAATCAACCTTAATAATTACAACATTATCTCAATGATGGCGCCACCCTTAAAGTCCACCTTTTAAAACAACATTAAGTTAAGAGATTAGCCAAGGTGGTAATATAACATTAAAATATAATGTTATTTAAGTAAAATGAACTTATCTCTCCGAAACTGCATTCCGAGGCTAGAAACTGAATAAGCCAATTGAGTCAACTGTGCTGAGACCAACAGGTTCACTGCCAGAAATAGAATTTACTAAAAATAGTAAATTCCTGAAGATGCTCAGAATGCCAAGAAGAACATACCACTGCAAAGCTCTCTGAAAACCCAGAAAGAATCCGCCATTGAAACAACCAACCTCGAGCAAGAGCATCCTTCAAAACAGCAAACCCTAATTTTACCTTCCAAATAGCCTACGGGTCTCCGGAATAGGCCAACGGTCACTGGAAAGATCAGGCTCGAGAAGGGGACATTACATCGATATAATGAGCATACAGAATTAGTTCGATGTATAAGTAAGCAGCAATCCACAGAGCATACCGAATTGATAGATATGGTTCGATAGCAATGATAGAGATACACCTGTTGTGTAAGATGATCTGCCAATCCAGGTCCTGATATTTTCCATGCTGATATCTTTCTTCTTCTTGCTTGATCAATGATTGATGGTTTTATATTCAGAAGATATTACTTTCTTTCTATATCTGCTGTTATATCCCCTTTCACAGATGATTTGTCCGCCTTTATAAATACTCCTAGTGGTGTGAATAGTCACAACCTTTGTAATAGCTGCACCCACCCTTTCAAAGGATACAACCTTCTATATTTCAAGCACTGCCTCTTAGTTGCTGTTAATTGCTGCCTTTAATTTAATTAAGGCCTCCATCATATTATCGCTATCATATAGGTGATCGCTGCATTAATAGTTCCTTATTAATTCCCCTCAAATTCCTTGTTGAATCGCTATTTATAATTTGATAAGGTTTTCTTTAAAGTTTTAACCAAAGTCTAGCGCTGCCTTCTGGGAATCGTTGCTATATCTTTTGTCACTATCCTTATTTTGTCTTTATGTGGTTTTTTTCTTATAAACTTTTTCTTTTGTTTGTTTCTCTTACAATGGGCATGACAGTTTATTTAGTTAAAATCTTTGCTTTCATTGACCCTCTTTGGCAGCGATTATTTTATCCTTTCTGTGCAAGCTGTGGTCAGGGACATGACAACAACAAACTCTTACCTATGTTCTGAAAAAAACTAGATTTCTATATAGGTTCAAAACCAGGGACCACATACCCAAAGCTTGCCCTTTTGCTAAGTAGATATGGCACAACATGGGAGCTTCTTCTAATAGAAAGACCTGAAATTGGCACTAAGGATTTAATGCCCATTACGTTAAAATCCTTGAAACAACCATTGAACTTTCTCAAGTATCTTATAGGACGATGCCATGTTTTATTTGTTAGAATATATGGCTTGGATGAAACTACAAATTTTTAATCAAAGCCCATCCCTGGAACAGGCTTGTCAGCGTATCAAAGACAAAAAGCAGCTTAAACCATAGTACTTGTGTGTCAGGAATATACCCCCTCTATAGGTCTCCAAGCTTCAACAGGGAAGAACTTGCTATATATATAGTTTGGCAAATCCCATTTGACTAGAGACTGCCAAGATTACAGGTTGTGGGAATCCCGAGATGGGAATCACCCACTCTCCTACAAGCTGAATTATGTTGGGGCCTACTTTTGTTTTAAATTGTGTAATCGGGTCCTATTTTCACCTGGGTTTGTGTGTGGGTTTGGTCTTGGTATTGGTTCGGTGCGGGTTCGTCCCCGGGTACGCCTAGGGTATTGCCTGGGCGTACCCAATACTGATATAGGCAAATTTTTGGGTTTCTGAATCTGATACAATACTGAAATAAACTAACACTTCTGATCATGTAGTAGTAAACACCAACTGGAATATGAAAGCATTAGGGAAACTTCTTCTCATATGATATTCACATTTGGGAAAGAATTAATAATGGACTTCAAACTGGTGTAGTAGCACATAAATTATATGTAAATAGTGAAATCACTAAGGAATATGTCTAACCAAAACACGGTTGTATGAAGTCTGAAACATCCTTCAATCAGCAGCTACAACAATGTTATGTAACCCACAACCAGTAAACACTAAACTTC
Source organism: Sequoia sempervirens (assembly GCA_007258455.2). Classification (NCBI taxonomy): domain Eukaryota; kingdom Viridiplantae; phylum Streptophyta; class Pinopsida; order Cupressales; family Cupressaceae; genus Sequoia; species Sequoia sempervirens. The sequence goes on from VDFB02274714.1 coordinate 3,264,461, forward strand.
TATTCGAAAAATGTTACTTATCTATAACCCCTTGTAAATAGGGGCAGCAAGTAAGCACATACTGAAACTGTATATTTTTTACATGATAAGACTGCATTTGGGAATTAATTAATAATGGACTTCAAACTGGTGTAGTAGCACATAAATTATATGTAAATAGTGAAATCACTAAGGAATATGTCTAACCAAAACACGGTTGTATGAAGTCCGAAATATCCTTCAATCAGCAGCTACAACAATGTTATGTAACCCACAACCAGTAAACTTCTATTCGAAAAATGTTACTTATCTATAACCCCTTGTAAATAGGGGCAGCAAGTAAACACATACTGAATCTGTATATTTTTTACATGATAAGACTGATCGACATGTATTTTCGTTTTTGCAAATTATGAATATGAGGCGCACACACACACACACACACACAGAGACACACACACAGATTGACATGTATTTTCATTTTTGCAAATTATGAATATGACACACACACACAGACACAGACAGACACAGACACAGACACAGACACAGACACACATTATTCCTGTACCCGTATTCAAGGAATTTTTTTTTCTGTACCATTGCATCAGGTTCTGGTACCGGTGTTTGATCTTTAATGCAGTTTTCTTTTCTTTTTAACACACACACATATTATTCCTGTACCCGTATTCAAGGAAATTTTTTTTCTGTACCACTGCACCGGGTTCTGGTACTGGTGTTTGATCCTTAATGCAGTTTTCTTTTCTTTTTAACATGATATATTTGAACTTCCAGAATTATGTTTTCACCCAGAAAACTGGTAAGGTAGTAGACTCACAACAATGTGGATAATTATTTTTGAGTATAAGTGCCCTACAAGTGAAATTGTAATCTGTACCACACTGAAGATATAAGGGAAATCTAATATGTTAGCTATCCCACAGAGGTTCCTTATTTGATTTTCTATCAGCTTGCAGACTAGTGCTGTATTCTTTCTGGGTGGTGCTAAGAAGATGGCCACTTTTAAGAAGCAACAATGCATGATATAAAGAAAAGACTTAGTAAGCAACAAGATTTTGTAGGCAAGAAGTACTGAGAGATGACCTCTCTTAAGAAGCAACAATTCAGGATATAAAAAAAAGACTTTCAAATGTGAACTTCCACATTTGTCAATTGGAATTGATAACATTTTCCAACTGCATTTCTTGGATGTGCTGTTCTTGAATTAATTTTGTCTTATTCCTCCATATATAATATACTTTATGGCTTATGCATTCTTTGTAATCATTGTGGTTTAACAAATTTCGGACATTTGCTGTTTTTCCTGATGAAGCCTTTTACATTTAGGAAACTTCTGTTCTAAATGCACTTACATTGATTCAGATTTTATCCAGAAGGTTGACATTCTAGATTAGTAATCAACACATTCAGCAAGTTGTATGAACTTACAATTTGGATTTTGAGTGGATTGAAGAGTTTGAAGTTCATTATAGACGATAGGATTTTCAATTTCATTTCTCTTGCTGATGAAAGTTATCTTAATTTATGTAACTCTAGTTAGTTAGACATGTTTCAATTTTAAAATTAGAAAGTAACTTCAGAGTACATTTGCAGAAGATTCTTTCCTTCTAGAAAAACTTGTGTTAATGTTCTTGTTCCCGTTGTCACTTCTTAATATGAATCCTTTCAAAAAATTTGGAATTTGATATTTTTAATTTTTACTCAGAGCATCAGAATTCCTTTTATGAATTCAGTGTAAATGCTCTGCAGAATATTTCTGCTGATAACCAGCACACATAATAATGAGATCAAGTGCCATAAGAATTCATGTTATTCACCATGTATGCTCAACACGAGTTCTCTGTAAATGTATAAATTTGCAGGTATGTGATGCATCATCTCTTTCTTTTTTTTGCTTCCCAGGGTCCAGAAAATCGAGAACTGAAGCTCTGGGTTCCCTTTGATTCTTCTTGTTTAGTTCCAGCAGAAGTTAATGGAAAATGGAGATGGAAATGCATAGAAACAGTGGAGTTGAAAAATTCAACAGATAGAAGGCCATGCCAGCTATATTTTAATAGGACATTAAGAGATTCAGATGCAAGCTTACTTGTTGTGGGTAGTACACAAGATAGTTCAATATATGTGGTACATATAGAATTTGAGGCCCAATCTGCTTATATGGATTATTTATCCAAGTTTTGTGTGGAATTACCCATTTCTAACCTTACTGCAAGAAGTGATAGTTCAGGTGATGGGGAAGGGATTGTGGAGATTTTTTGTGTGCATGAGGAATCTATACAGCTGTATACTTTGCAGAGGTCTCAATGTACTCCCCCGGCACATAATGGTCACCTACAGGAGCTAGACCTGTCAGACTCACTTAGTTTCTCTTCTATAGAAAGTATTGAGTATTGCACACTTAAAGTGGATGAGAAAGCAGAACCTTTATCACCAGTTTCAAGAGTTAGCAATTCTCTCTCAAGTCAACCCACAAGCTCAGGTTTTGGGAGTTGGATTGAAGTCCCTGGTTTACTTGATCACCTAAAGGATGTTGGAAATGCTCAGCCCACAGACTTTGTCTTGCCAGATCAAAATTCCGCATGTTTAAGCCAAATGAATACTATTGCAATGGCTTCGTTTTCTCAGCAAAAGCCTGTTTTAGATCTGACGAGAAACACTTCTTTGAAGAGCATTAAATATTCTCCTGTTGATTCTCTTGGAAAGCTTCCCGAGACAGAGGCTGTGACCAACTTCATTACATGCACTGTTCCAAGAGTACCTGTAGGACAGAAAACTCCTGAAATCCTGACTTCCAATGACAAACAAAATGTTAAAGTATCTACATTTACAGATTTGAAAGGCTGCAATCATGGATATCCATTTGCTCTTAATGCAGCATCATCGACGATAGATAATAATAATTCGAATCAATTAATAAGGAATTCAGTTCATTCATCAGTTACAGACCAAACTATCACAGGCAAAATGCATACAATATCATCATCTGAATTTAGTGATAAGAAGACTGTGGTTATGGAAACCCAAACACTCCATGAAATGGGACAAACATCAGAGTTTAACAACTGGAGGATGCCATCAGATATATCTTTAGGGAATATTGAGCAAGTTAGAGAAAATATAGTGTGTTCGAAGTGTATTATGAACACGAGGGTAATTGAACTTCCAGAATGCTCTGACTGGAATTACATTCATGCCAGGTCCACTTCTACAAATATCTCTTTGCCTTATGTTCTAGAAAAGTATCCATATGACGGAAATACAGATCCAATTCAAATACATGGGGGGGAAGCTGTAACTGGTGCTGCAGCAGGAGGAAGTTCCTGTTTAGGAGGACAGAACAGAAGGCCAGTTAATTTCAATCATTTTAAAGAACTGGGTCTGCGCACAGCATTGGTGGAGGAATCATTACACAGTGTAAATTTTATTTAAATTTTTTGTCTAAAGACAAATAGAAGTTGTACTTAATCATCCTGTTCCATTAGTGAATCGGATCTGTTCTCAAAATTTAGTTTGACTCTCCTATTTCTGTAGGATGGAAGACATGTTCTATCTTTGTAGAAAATAATTAACAGGTTTGCTTATTGATGATCTTTAAATTGCAGCTGGCCAACATGCATGCAGAATTTCAGAAGCATATTTCTGTTGCAGTGGAAAGTTCAATAAGTGAAGAGAGTAATCGACTTGAATCATGCATTGCAAAGCAGCTTGAAAGATGCATTGAAAGATATTCTGATGAAATTTACACAGGGTCTGAGGACACTAGCACAAGAGATTATGAGCACAATGTTATGGAGCATATGGCATTAAAGATCTCCAAAAATGAATTACCTTCAGCAGTCTGTAAAAATATTAACACAGAAATTTCATTTCTCGGGCCTGCAATTGCCAGATCAATTTTGTCACATGCTAATATAATGGAAATCTTGTCAAAGGTTAATCTTGGTTCCTTAATTATTTCCTTTCATGTTGCTGCTTCCATTCTGTTGCTTACTTCCAATGCCTGAAATCATGTGATAGAAAATGCACTACTTTTTTAGTTGAGAAGGGTTAAAAAATGTAAATAGAAACACAAACTCATAACGAGTGTGCAGTTGCTCTTTGTTCCATTCCACTTGCTTGGTATTGACTCCTACCTACAGAAATCTGGTGTTATTTTCATTGTTTACTGATTTCATATACATAACTGTTTAGTTTAATGGCATGCGACCCTCAGCTTTTAAATATTCTGTAATACTACAGTTCTTAATTTCTACTGTCATCAACTGCAATTTCCAATATAATGTATCAGGTTCTCGAGGAAGCTGAATCTGGGTAACTTATTTGGTTTTTATATTTTGTAAAATTGCAGAAGCAAGAAATTATTGCTGAAAAACTAGAGAAATACCTTGTAACTGCTGCAGACAAGCACACCATAGAGCATCTGCAGGATAATTTCTGGTCTCAAACATTACAGGTTTAGTAAGTGATGTCTCTTCCTCGCAGAATATCAAAATGTTTTCTACCACATTTGTTGACATTTCAAAGCAGGGTGAGTCACAATTTTTTATACAAGTATTTAAAGCAATCTCAGGATGGATTTTTGGATGTTCAAACTTCAAATAATGAAAAATAAGATTGTGAAATTACAAAAGATTTGTAATTTTAAAATATTTTCAGTGTTGTGTGATATTCTATAGCACCCTCCTTGTGCTACTTGTCACAACAACAATTTCATTAAAATACTGGCTTGCTTTATCTTATACAACTAACATAAAACATAGTACATTCAAGAGCACATAATGTCTGTGTAACATTTACAATTTTGTGTAATGTCCCTTACCCAACCTTGTCCTAGAACTCACTTGTTTGCCCTAGAATTCGTTTGTTGATTAGGATTAGGGTTTCTTTCTTCCAAATGAGTATTCTCCTATTTCCATAACTCTAGATTGGAATCCTGTATCATCCATATTGACAACATATCTGTTAGCATTAATATCTAGATATCCAAAAATAAGACATAATCATAAAGCAATTATCCAGACATAATTATACTTGTAGATTGAAAACATAAGAAAAGTAACTCAGCCCATCAGGAGAGGGGAATCCTTAAGGGGCCAATGGTCTACCACTTCCTATTGCCCAACCCTTTTCTCGGGCCCGCAGGGGAAAATGCCTAGGTGGAACCCCCATCCCTCCATGACCCAACCCTTGCTTCGGGCCAGTGAGGCAGAATGCCCAACCCTTTCTTCAGGCCAGTGGGGTGGAACCTGGATGGGGTTTATAGACAAACCACTTAAGTCATGATTCACCACTCCTGGCAGGATTACAGACACAATTCAGACAATTGATATGTAGTCACCACATATGCAGTCATTAGTACTTCATCTGTATTTACACATATTATGCAATAAGAGTGTTCAATATGATCAAACAGTTCATTGAGTCCTAATATGAAGGTATATTAGAATATAGAACTAAATTAAGCAATATTCATGTCTACATGTTCATTATGTTCTTTCAATGATGCAATTCAATACATCCTGCAAGTCCAACATTAGTTCGATACAAATGTAATTGCAAAATACTAGACATCAATCAAATATATATGTAGATCAACCATCATTAGAACCATATCTATAGAAGGTAAACCCTTTGGCCTATGATCAGACAAGGACTACACAGTACGTCTAAATACACTGCTGATTTCCATTATAGTGAGTCTATTTCCAAATTCGATAACAAGAAGGAATGGTTCCAACACATCAGAGGCGACCGTGTGCATTCCAATGAATAAAGCATATTGATTATTTTTAATAATACACATATTGACTGGGCATACAAGGTTCATGCAGCATTGTTATGTCAGATTGAGGACAGCTAAATATTAAAGCTAAGTGAGTAGTCTCACTTGATCGACTATGTCTTCCCATGACTCTTTATTCCTTAATTGCCTTCCTTCAATTTTGCATTTGATTGATCATAGGATAAAACATATATAAATAAATATTAATCTATTCATTTTTATATTAAAATCGTAATTACTTATAAGACTCAATAATTGCGGCAAGCATCATTATTGCATAATTGTGAATATATATATATGTATATGTATATAATTATTCCTTACTTATATTAATTAGTATTCATATATATGTTTATTCATATATTATTCATTATTCGATTATATTAGTATTCATTATTCATTATTCATATATATGTTTATTCATATATTATTACTTATTCAATCATTATTCTTTCCTTATATTAGTATTCATATATATTCTTTATTCATTTCATATTATTCATTATAAAATTTATCTATATTCATGCACATATACCTGTATACCTATTAAATAATATAGACATATTAAATGGCTCTATATTCCAATGCACATCAATCATAGATCATATTACTGTGCTGCTGTTCTGAAATGCTTTCCCGTATTATTTCCTTCTATACTTCTCTATTGATTAGAATATGTTTCCCTTGATGATGCTGCTTCAGATTGTATTGATTTATGTATTTATCCCTAGAGAAGCTGATCGGCTCTGAATAAGTTTTACCAGTCCAGATATACTCAGATTTAATTATATGATTTTTTCCCCACTGCTTGTTTGCAATTGTCTTCTCTTTAATACCCGATCTACCAAGAGACATCGCTGTTCACCTGTAGCTCTTCTTTCAAGGGTCACGTCCCTTTGATATGAATCGCATCACACAAAGGGGTGGGTCTTTGTATCGTTTCCTCACCTTTTGTTTATTGTTTGTTTCCTTAATAAGTGGGCAACCATAGGTGGGACCGTTCTACTTTATGTTTATTAATAACCGTGATATCTTCTTGCTAGGGATCACTGGCTTAGGGGAGATGGTTAGGAATCGCTGCATTTAGGGATGATTAGTATAGGAATATATTCCTTTAAGATTGCTGTTAGTATATCCTATTTAAATATTTATTATTTTATATTGTTTATTTTATTTGTTATTTATTTATTATATTTAATATTTTATGCTTGTTTGTTTAGTTATTATATTTATGATTTCATATTTGTATTATATCATATTTATGATATGTATTATAATATGTGTTATTCTATGATGAGAATAATGGTTAAAGGTGATTAAATTTATAATCATAATATTGTAATAAATTTGCTAATAACCAATATATATATATATATTTATTTATTTATTTGCATTTCAATATTTGGTTGTTTCTATGTTCTATTTCAGGGACATGACATTTTGGAAGATAAGATTTACTTATGCAAGTCAGATTATGCACTCCACTCTCTTAGCTAGCCTATTCTTCTGAAGAATCCCTTAGACCCAACGCACCTGAACTCAATTAAGGGCTGTGAGTCCATATTGCCTCTTGTGGCAGCTATGTTCTTGCCCAGATATGATGCGTCCAATGATGTAATACATCTAGGGCTGGAAAACATTTGCATGTGAATGTCCTAAGACACGATTCAAGAGTGTGATTAGAATCGCATACTCATTCTTGTACTCACCGCGACTCACATTGTTTGGCAATTTGCTCTTCGCTTGCTTCAATCATCGTTCTACCATCTTGCTTTGGCACTTGTCTACATCAGCGTTTACATCAGCGTTAAATGCATGCTCACATTGTTCCATAGAAATGACCAAACTGCTCGGGTGCTGAGGAATACCAAAACTTCTTTCAACGTCTAGAGGTTTGAGACTGCAAATGACTTGTCCATCTACTGACACTATCTCACGAGTAGCAGAGTTTTAATGCTTAATACAAGACATTACAAACTCAACACAGTGAGCGGAGATAGGTATGGAAGCGGCCTCAAGTAACCCGGACTGCTGAATGTTTTGAATAATCGAATCTCTGATCTTGACTGGATATAAGACTGCCTCTGGCAGCACCTTGTCGAGATTTGTCTCAACTGTCCCGATGAAGTCGTGAGTTAGGATTGATTTGGTCCTGTATTTGAGTTGAGTGTATTGTATTTTGAAAAACTCGCCCATTGACTATGAACTCGACTATGTTCTGACAAGATTTCTAGAAAGCTAAAAATAGCCTATTGAAGGGTAATTTTCAGCAAAAAATTTGAGATATGGGTTTTGTCTAGAAAAAGATTCTAAGACAACCCAAAACGTCAGAAATGCGAAAATCCAACTTCAACTCAACCATGCAAGGAATTTTCAGTTGAGAAAATTAGAAACTCGAGAACTGATGCTCTGGAGTTAAAAATTCCTGAAAATTCAAGCACATGGATTTAACTCGAGGAAGCTATATAGAATCGATCCAGATGAATGAATTTGCCAAAATTTGTTGTTTCTGGGGCATGCGAATTGAAATCTGAGAGAATTTGGAGAATCTGAGAGGAGAAAAGATGTTTGAGAGGAGAAAAGATGTTTTTTGAGTGTCTTTCTTTGTCAAAATCACTTGTTTCTCAAATTTGTTGATGAACTATGAACTTGCACCTGCAAAAGGAATTGTTTGATGAAATCGCCACTGAAAACTGTTAAAATCGCCCAATCTCTGGAGAAAATCACCTTTGCCTTGAAGAAATACTAATTTCTTTGAGCTGGATGAGTGAATTAATGACTGGCGCCATGAATAAATAGAGTAAAATTGTACCATAATGCTGACTACAAGATTTAAAACCCTCTACTGAAATAGAATGTTTTTGATTGGACACCCCCTCCAGTTACACTGACACTGACTTGGAGTCCGCAATAAAATAATAATAAAAACAATATTCATCATGCAATTTGAAAATAAGCATAAAAAAGGCGCCCCTTTGAGAAAATCGCCATTTAATACTTAAGCATGTAAAATGAATATTAAATATTGTTGTACCCAAAACCAAAATTTTTGCTTCATCAAGGCATTTTGTTTAAAAGAGTCTAAATCTTGCTAAAATGATGTCAAGTATAGTTTTTGGGCAATATCAAGCATGGAGTTTTATCAGTATTTTGTCAGTCAAAGGCAATTCTATTGATTAGAACCTACATCGGAGGCTCAGAATGGAACATTTCATGATGAAGAAGCATTTCACGACAACAACTATGCTTTCGCATGATCATTTCAGTGGTCAAGACAGAGTTTTTTGTGATTAAATTATGAAGATTTCTCAGAGAAAAGCAAGAAAGCGCAACTGTAGCCCAGGGGCACCCTTCTTTTTGAAGGTCAAGATTTTGTTGAAAATGCTCATACATACAGTCAATCTCTTCAGAATTGGTCTGGCTATCCGATGAGCTATCCAGCGAAGCTTTCCGAGACCCACAGTTCCAGCAACTGGCGACAGAAGTTGAAATTCCCAAAGTTTCACATATGAGGAATTTGTCCTTTTTCAGCAAAAAGCGCGCCTGTAGCTTGAGGGCGCCCTTCTTAAAGGGGGGGTAGATTCTGGTATTTCTGGTGGCTAATACGGTCAATCTGTTCACGACTAGTCTGCTCGTCCGACGAGCTATCAAACGCAGTCATCCGAATCTCAGAGTTCCGGCAGTCGACGTCTGAAGATGAGCTTATAATGGAGTTTTCACATCTCAGAGCTTCTTCGTTGTGTTTCTAGTGCAACTACAGCTCAGGGGCGTTGGTTAAAATGACCCTTAAGATGGCAAAATTTGCAGACGAAGTCTTCCTGACATCAATACTACTCTAGTCCAGCTTCGCATTGCATCATCCTGTCTGTCGATCCGACGTTCCAGGTGATCGTAGCAGAGGTTCTACCAAGCACGTAATTTCACGGGCGGACCAACATAAAATTTGCATTGTATTTCTACAGTCCAGAGGTGCCTAGCCTTTAGGCCTGTCAGATGAGGTTGTTCGCGTTCGAAGTCTTCACGAGACTTGAGCGTGATTACTTTATCTATACAACGAGTCCAGCCGTCAGCCTTCGGGATTTGGCAAACGCTTGTACGTGCGAGGTCTTTGGCGAAATGCTGAAAAGTGAAGACATCCGGAAAATGGCCAAGTATGGAGTGTATATTTTAAATAAAATACGCACTGGCATTTTTGAGGTCTTAGAAGCAATTTTCTTGCTTCGTCACTTCTAGAGACTTCTCTTGTGGGTCGTTCTGGCTGTCCGTTAAAACAGACGTGGCTCGAATCGGTTTATCCCAACTCCAGATATCAGAGGTCAAAGTAGGGCATCTGGATGAGAGTTCAACTTTCGTCAAAATGGTGTCAGTGCAACTGAAGGCCAGGGGTGCTTTTACTTTTGAGGCCCTTAATGCACTTTTCAGATGTCTTGCGTACAGTAGTTGGATGCAGAATACTTCCAGTCATGCAGTGAGCTTGGTTTCCTGTCAGCAGGGGGGCTGTTTGAAGTGTCAGATGGCAGTGTGAAGAAATGGTTAAGTCTAGTACCCGTAAATGAATTTAATCAAGGGCTAATTTTTTGAGGTGTTAAATGATGGATTTTGCAGTGATAACTCCCAACAGACATTTTCTTCTGCTTTCGCATCACATCAAAGATCATCCCACCCGCGTCGAAGATGGCCAGTCGTAACTTTGACGTCAGCTATAAAATAGGAAGTTAATAAAAAGTGCAATATCTTGAGCAAATGGACGCCTATGAGCTCAAACGATGACTTTTCAGAATCAGTGAAGTTCGCCGGTGAATCTCAAAGCTTCATTCGTTTGTCAACTGAAGTTAAATAATATTTAATATTTATTTTGCATATTTTGGCATTAAAATGGCGAATCTCTAAAATTGATGCCTTTGCAAAATTGCATGATGAATATTAATTTATTATTATTTATTTCCGGACTCAGTGTCAGTATCAGTGTAACTGAAAGGGGTCCAATCAGAAGCCTTCTATTTTCAGCTGAGGTTTTAAATCTTGCAGTCAACAAGTTGGTGCAAATTTTCTCTTATTTAAACATGGCACCTTCATTTATTTTTCACCAAGCTTCAAGAGAAATTCGTATTTTTAAAGAGAAATCCATATTTTCAAACAAAATTCGTTTTTCTTCAAGGCAAAGGCGTGTTTTTCAAGAAAAATTCATATTTCTTCAAAGCAAAGACGTATCTTCAAGGCAAATTCGTAATTCTCAAGTAAAGGCGAATTTTAGCAATCAAAGGCGAATTCATCATCAGTTCACAAAGGCAATTTCATCAAACACTTCTTTTTGCAGGTTAAAGTTCACATTCATCAGCAAATTTGAAGAATAGGGGCGATTTTCACAGAAGAAAGAGCTTATTAAAAACGTCTTTTTCCTCCTTGTTTCTCAAATTTCTCTCAGTTTTCAATTCGCATGTTCCTGAAATTGGCAAAATTCGACAAGTCTCAGCATCTGGATCATTTATATATAGCTTCCTCGAATCAAAATCGTGCGTTTGATTTTTCAGGAATGTTTAACTTCAGAACATTTGTTCTTGAGTTTCTAATTTTCTCAACTGAAAACTCTTTGCATGGTCAAGTAGAAGTCATATTTTCGCATTTCTGACGTTCTGGGTTGTCTTAGAATCTTTTTATGGACAAAACCCATATCTCAGATTTTTTCGCTGAAAATTGACCTTCGATAGGCTATTTTTAGCCTCAGCAAGCTATTTTTAGCTTTCCAGAAATCTTGTCAGAACATAGTCAAGTTCACAGTCAACAGGTGAGTTTTTCAGAGTACAGTACACACAGACTGAATTCAAGACCAAATCGGTCTTAATTCATGATTTCGTTAGAAAAGCTGAGACCGATTTGTATCAAGCTGCAGAGGAGATGTTGGCCATCACTTCAGTTACAGAGCCGCCAAAGTTACTAGTCAGTGAAATGCTAGTTTGAGTGTGTAAAGATTGCCAAGATTGCTCAAGTTGCTGACATTCAGATGTTGATGCAGTTAACAATCTCGTTGAGGGATTGGTTGTTCGAGATCACGGCCAGTAGACTTCAGTTCCCACCTCTCAGGATAGACATTACACACATGAGTTAAACTTGGCGTTACCTTTTCAAGTTAATTGGCTGTCTCATCTCATGCATATCTATTCTGGGATTAGCTTTATTCACTTGGAGTTGTATTTAGGTTTTACGTTAACTGATGGTAGTGTTCCAGTTAACTTGCTTTCAATAAGGACGTGCATGCTTGCACAATTGTCCATTTTTAGATTAGATGTTTTGGTTAACTGATGGTAGTTTTCCAGTTAACTGTATAGTTTGCTTTATTAGGGCTTAGCAATAAATCTTGCATGCATTGCAAAACTGTAGTTGACTCAAGGTGATTTTAGGGTTCCCTACACCTTTTGATGTCTATAAATAAGAGCTTTCGCTCATTTGTACATAACTTTTGCACGAGAGAGAAATATATGTTGTGCTTACCTTGCCCTCAATATTACTCTTTTGGTATTTGTTCATGCGTTTTTACTATTATGATGAATTGTTATGCCACATAGGGTTTCATGCAATTATAATGGTGAATTCTTTCTTGTTTTGTGTTCAATAAACTTGTCCAGATTGAGATGATAGTTGTGCCACCTTGCCTTCAAGTAGAGAATCTGTGGGTTATCGTGTGATGTGTGTGAACAATAAACTTATTCGGATTGAGCTGATAGTTGTGCCACCTTGCCTTCAAGTTGAGAATCCGTACTTAGTTTATCGTATATTGTTGTTTCCAATAAACTTGTTTAGATTGAGCTGATAGATGTGCCACCTTGCCTTCAAGTTGAGAATCTATACTTGTTTATCGTCAGATAGTCAACCTTGCTCCATTTCCTCATGCTCTGTTTTCTTGAGGAAACTGGATAGATTTAAAGTAGTTAGCTTAGTTGTAGTTAATGATCTGCGAAACCAGAAAATCCTTAGCTGCAACGTTCTTGGTTTTTTTAACCTTGTGCCTCTTCTAGCTGAGAACAAAAAGATAGGACTTAGAGTACTTTTCTTTTCCACGCATTCCAGCACTACGAGGGAGCTTCCCCTCCTAATTTGAAGAGCACTCATTACGCAGTGTGCATAGCTGTCTGTACAAACCTGCACTCCAGAGGTGTTAGTTTTTACGCCAACAAATATTATTTTATTCAGTTGACAAACCACGTAAAGCTCTTGGACGGATTTGGCAACTTTCACTAATCTCGAAAAGTCCTCATTTGACCTCATAGGCGTCCATTTGCTCAAGATATTACATTTTTTGCTAACTCCCTAATTTGTAGCTTACTACAAAGTTACAACTGACCATATTCAACACTGATTTCCAGCTGACCGGGTGATGTTGAGACCGAGCGGGGATATTCATCGCGAAGCTTGCAGAGCAAAGAAGAAATGTCTGCTGGGAGTTGGAATTGCAAAATCCATCATTTGACACCTCAAAAAATTAGGCGCCTTTGATTAAATTGATTTTCAGTCTCCAGACTTAGCCATTTCCCCATTCTGCCATCTGACGCTTCAAACGACTACTAACGATGAACGGTGAACCCTGCTGACTGGATGATAGGCTCACTGCGTGACTAGAAGTATTCCGCATCCAACAACTGTATGTAAGGCACCTGAAAGCTGCATTAGGGACCCCAAAAGCAAGGGTGCCCCTGGCCTGAAAAGGCTCAAACACCATTTTGGCAAAAGTACAACTCTCAACTAGATGCCCTACTTTGACCTTTGATATCGGGAGCTGGGGTGACCTGATTCGCGCACCGTCTATCTCATCGCGTAGCTAGAACTTATGAGAGATGTCTCTAGAGACGACGAAGCAAGAAAACTGCTTCTAAGACCTCAAAGAGAAGGGCACCTTTCCCAAGATGAAATATACGACCAGACTTGGCCATTTTCCGAGCTGTCTTCATTTTATAGTATTCTGCAAAGACCTCGCACGTATGAGCGTTTGCCAAATCCCGGAGGCTGACGGCTAGGCTCGTTGGATAGTTGGAGTAATTGTGCACAAGTCCCGTGAAGACTTTGGAAGCTAATAACCCCATCTAACAGGCCTAAAGGCTAGGTGCCCCTAGCCTACAGAGGTATAGGCATGAATACCACGTTTCTCCACCCTCTGATTTACGTGCCTGGTAGGATCTTTGCCACGATCTCTCAGAATATCGGATTGACAAGCTAACTGGTGCGTTGCGAAACCGGACTAGAATAGCACAGATGTCAGTAAGACCTTATCTGCAATTTCATCCATCTCAGGGGTCATCTTCAAGGGCGCCCCTGGGCTACAAGGGCACAGTTTTGCCATTTGAGAACTTTCTGTGATGTGAAACCTTCTCGTAACCTCATCTTCTAACCTTGACTGTCGGAGTTCTGGGTCTCGGATGTTTGCATTTGATAGCTTGTCGGATAGCCAGACTAGTCGTGAAGAGATTAAATGCATCAGCAAGCAGGAATGACAGAATTTAGACCTCCTTTAAGAAGGGGGCCCCTGGGCTACAGGGGCGCAAAGCTGAAAACTGATCATCTTTTGCAATTTGCAACTTCTTGAACCTTCAACTTCTGACCTCAGCAACTAGAGTTGTAGACCTCGGATAACCTCGCAAGATAGCTCGACGGATAACCGGGCTAACTTTGAAGAGATTGACTACATTTACAAACAAAAGCAACAAGATCTGGGCCTTCAAAGAGAAGGGCGCCCCTGAGCTACAGGGGCGCAGATTTGCTTTTGCTTGAGAAATCTTCATAAATTTGATCACTGAAATCTTCGTCTTGGCCACTGAAATGACCATGCAAAAGTATAATCTCGTCGTGAAATGTTCCTCCATTGTGAAATGCCTCGTTTTGAGTCCCCGATTTAGGTTCTGATTAACAGGTACTACTTTTGACTGACACAACACTGACCAAAGTCCATGCTTGATATTGCCCAAAAACTGTATTTGACATCATTTTAGCAAGGTTTAGACTCTTTTAAGCAAAATGCCTTGATGAAGCAAAAAAAATTGGTTTGGGTACAACAACTGTTGTGGTTATCATTGTTGTTATGATCGCCCATTTCTTCTGGTATGGGAACGGGAATCTCTTCTTCAAAAATTTCTCCTTCAATGAATTGATTAGGAGCCTCTTGAAGGACAGGATCTGGCTGGATGGGAGGATCTCCTCTCCTTCTTCTTGTATATACTCGGTATGCCAGGATGCTTAATTCCACGTGGGAGGTGGCAAGATTGGTCTACCTGCTGCAAGATCTGCTTTCTCTTCTTCTTTATCCAGAGTTGTAGCTGCGTTTCTCCACTGAGTGGTAGATGTATGATTTTCAAAAATAAAGGTCCGCAAACTACTGATGATATCTGACTGCTCTACTTCGATGAAAACTAGATTCGGCTATATAACAGGCTGAATTAGCCCTAGTTGTTGTACTGGAGCAGTAGGACGCCAGATAGCCATTCCCGTGACATAAAGTATAAGCTTTATGAAGTTTTCTTGCCTCGTGCCCCACGGTGGGCGCCAAAAAACTGTTGGCGTAACAACTAACACTTCTGGAGTGTAAGTTGGTACGAACAACTCCTAATTTGAAGAGCACTCATTGCGTAGTGTGCATAGTTTTCCGTACCAACTTACACTCCAGAGGTGTTAGTTGTTACACCAACATAACCATAGATAAAAGAGGTGGCTTGGGTAGCATATCAACCACCTTGTTTGTTACACCATGTTTATATTTGACCACAAGATGAAACTACTGAAGGAATCTCATCCACTTGTAATGCCTGGATTGCTGCAACTTTGTTTGTGCTTGCAAGTATTACAAGAGCATATGGTTTTTCTGCACCATAATGTCTTTTCCCATGAGGTAATGTCGCTACTTTTTCATTGTAAAAACCAGAGCATACAATTCCTTATCGCAAGTACTGTACTCTAAGTTAGGCCCTTTGAATGTTTTTGAATGGTAATAAATAGACCACCTCCTTGTAGCAACACCACATCCATAATTATTGGCATTCGTCCCTACCTCAGAAGTAGCTTGTAAATTGGGTAGAGCAAGGGTCGGTGGCATACTTATTTTCTTCTTTATCTCCTCAAATGCACATTGCTGTCTATTGCCCGAATGGAACTTCCTTCCAATGAGGCAGCAATACATGAGAAATATTTTACAAATTTGCGAAGTTTTTACATTGCATGTACAAAGTTACAAGTGCCACTCATGGTAGAGGGCTTTGGCCAATTAACAATTGCTTCCATCTTGGATGAATCTATCCTTATCTCTTCATTACTCACCAAGTGACCAAGGTACAACAAAGAAGTTTTGGCATATTCACACTTCTTACCATTCGACAGTAATTTCTCTCTTTCTAAATCTTAAATTCTTTTTCAAGATGAGACAAATTTTCTTCATATGATCTAATGAGTATCAAGATGACATCTAGATAAGGAATAACACAAGAGTCAATTAATGGTCTCAATGCCTTGTTCATATGATGTATGAGGGTAGTTGGTGTGTTGCATAACCCAAACAATAAAACCAACCACTTGATTAGTCCTTGATGTGTTTTGAACATTGTCTTCCGCACATCTTCTTCCTTGACCCTCTTTTGGTGATATCTAGATTTAAGGTCCAGCTTCATGAAGTACTTGGCATTTTGCAATCGATCCAATAGATCATTGATTCTAGGCAGCATGTACCAGTTCTTCACTATTATATAAACCTCGATAATCTACACACGTCCGCCATGTGCCATGTTTCTTTGACACTTGACAGTATGATGGTGGGAGATTCACATGGATAGGTACTTGGTCTAATTGTCCCTTGCTCCAACAACTCCTTGAGCTGTTCTTTGACTTCTTTTGTTTCAACAATACTTTGTCTATACATTGCCAAGTTGGTTAAAGGACACTGAAGTAATAACTAAATCTCAAGTTCTATAGCTCTCTTTGGGGCAGTCCCTTAGGGTCTGCATCTGCAAATTTTTTAGAGAACTTACTCACCAGATAATCTACGCCTTGCTATAATTGATGAGTGTCTTTTCCATGTAACCCTTTTAACTCAGCCCCTTTTTGTTCTCCTTTGTCTTTCAACATCAACAGACCAAAGCTACCATTGACATTGATTAGCTCCTTGGCTTTGGCTCCACTTATCATGGTGACTTGTGTTTTCTCTTAGTTGCACACAAAGTGTATGTTTTTCCATCTGAAACCAGTCTATACTTATTAGGCCTTCTCCATTATGTAGCATCTTGAAGGTGTAGGTACGGGCTGCCAAATATCACTCCACATACATCCAATGATATTACATCCACTAGCACTTCATCCTTGTAGTCAACTTGTCATGTCCCCAATTTGGGACCAAATTCCATTTGGTGGGAAAAAAACATTTTTAAATGCTATAATATTAAATAATAATATAATATTAAATATTAAAAATAATAATAATCAAAAAATAATATTAAATAATATAAATTTAAATTATTACTAATAACATTTAAATTTAAATAAATTGTGCTTTTCTGGCCGAATCATTTAGAGGAGGCGCTAAAAAATAATATTTGTTCTCTGGGCCGACTTCAAATCAAGAAGTATTTATATTGGATCACCTTCCATGTTTGGGTATCACAGAAGCAAGCATGGACAATTGATAGCGTAGCTTGTCGACCTCTGGAGGATGTAGTTCAGCCAATGGGTTCGTGTTGGGTTTCATTATTCCGCCATCACTTGTTGTTCATTGGCAGTGAGTTGAAGGTCCTAAATACTGCCGCAGGCTCAGGAAGCTCAACCCACCACCACGGGAGGACGTCGCACTAGCACATTTAGTTGGCGCCATATCGACTGGGCTTCTACTCTTGGGAGGGTGCGATTTGGGCACACTTATAGTTGGTAGACAATCACATTCCTTTCCAACAGCGTAGCACCATCGGGAGTTCACGGGACTATCGAACAATTGTCAATAATACATACTTGTGTGACTGCTCGGTGTTTGTTTATTCCAAAGATCTAAGCCGTGACGATTCCATCTGAGCCGTTTGTATTCATCTGAGCATTGGCTTCGACTTGTATGGAGGTTCGATGTATGAAACTTCTATATCAATATTCAAAATGGTTCGATTAATGATCTGTGGTCTGGGTGTTGCTATTTCAGTAGAGCATGTTCAAGTCTAGCTTTATTTAATAATCTTTCCTGCTCAATTGATAATCATAATTTTGAATGATTCATTGGAATTGACTATCAAAACTATTCGTTGTGGCTTGGAAGTCTGTTTAAAATCTGAGTTGGAGTCTTGCGATGCAATCCATTATTTGATCAACTTTTCCAAGATCTTCATTTCTGAATGCACTCGATTACTGGTTAATCTCTAAATTATAGTGCAGAATCAGATTGGCATATCTCAGTGGATTATTGGTCCAGTGACTCTTTGTTTTACTACTTGTTGGTATTCGACTGTGTCATCGATTGGGCCTAATTTCAGAGATCTGAGTTTGGTTATTTGCTCTTTCAGTGTTTAGCATATTCTAGAAATTTGTTGTCAATCTGGTGAAATCACTGGGTGTTAATCTTTACTTTCTGTGTCCCGGCATTGATTGTTTAAACCCCCCCCCCCGCCCCCCTAGGCGGGTTTCTTACAGTGGTATCGGAGCCTCAGGTCCTACTAGCCCAAGGGAATTTATGAAAGCAAGCGGAAGGGAGCAGTGACAGGGGAAGGCTGAGATAAGTAGGAGATGGAGGAGCGGATCATATCTATCATATTGAAGCAGAATCAAATAAATCAGACGATGTTGCAAATAGTGCAGACCCTAACTGCTACAATAACCAACAACAAATCAGGATTTTACGACTACATAAGGTGAAAGAAGAAAAAAGAGGAAGACTCAAAAGCCGCCAAAGAAGAGATTAAAGGGCCGGAGCCAAAAGAAGCAGCGTTGAAACAAGAAGAGCCCAAGGTGATGGAATGTGAGCCAAACACACAAAAGGAGGAAGTCGTAAATGTGATCGAATCTCCCGAAGATGCTGAAGCAGAGCTTGAACTAAAGAAGATTTCAGATGTCAATAAGGAGGCCAATGAAGTTGTGATGATAATGGAGCAAAAAGAAGGATCAGAGTTTGAAGGTACCAAACAGGAAATGTTTGCACTTCCTTGTTCCAAGGATGATCAGATCATTGATAGAGTTTGGATGACAGATGTTTATCTCTTTTCGAAGTTGCATAATGGTATTCTTCACCGAAGCATGCTGGAGGAAAATGATGACACGGGAATTGGTATGATTGATGTGATGCTTCACGAGATGCTGCAGTAGGGCAATGATGTCCGACATAATGGTGGAGTAGTGACTTTCAGATTGATATGGGATCTTGGTATACGAGTGCGAATTGCTTGAGGTCAAGCAATTTTCGGGACAAAAGGACTATCATGTCCCCAATTTGGGACCAAATTCCATTTGGTGGGAAAAAATCATTTTTAAATGCTATAATATTAAATAATAATATAATATTAAATAATAATAATATATTAAATATTAAAAATAATAATAATCAAAAAATAATAATATTAAATAATATAAATTTAAATTATTATTAATAACATTTAAATTTAAATAAATTGTGCTTTTTTGGCCGACTCATTTGGAGGAGGCGCTAAAAAATAATATTTGTTCTCTGGGCTGACTTCAAATCAAGAAGTATTTATATTGGATCACTTTTCATGTTTGGGTATCACAGAAGCAAGCATGGACAATTGATAGCGTAGCTTGTTGACCTCTGGAAACGTAGTTCGGCCAGTGGGTTCATGTTGGGTTTCATTATTCCGCCATCACTTGTTGTTCATTGGCAGCCCGAGTTGAAGGTCCTAAATATTGTCGCAGGCTCAGGAAGCTCAACCCACCATCACGGGAGGATGCCACACCAGCACATTCAATTGGTGCCATATCGACTGGGCTGCTACTCTTGGGAGGGTGTGATATGAGTTCTTTAGGCGATCTGGGCACACTTATAGTCGGCGAACAGTCACATTCCTTTCCGACAGCGTAGCACCATCAGGAGTTCACGGGACTATCGAGCAATCGTCAATAATACGTACTTGCGCAGCTTCTCGGTGTTTGTTTATTCCAAAGATCTAAGTCGTGACGATTCCATCTGAGCCGTTTGTATTCATCTAAGCATTGGCGTCAACTTGTATGGAGGTTTGATGTATGAAACTTCTATATCAATATTCAGAATGGTTCAATTAATGATTTGTGGTCTGGGTGTTGCTATTTAAGTAGAGCATGTTCAAGTCTAGCTTTATTTAATTATCTTTCGTGCTCAATTGATAATCATAATTCTAAATGATTCATTGGAATTGAGTATCAAAACTATTCGTTGTGGCCTAGAAGTCTGTTTAAAATCTGAGTTGGAGTCTTGTGGTGCAATCCATTATTTGATCAACTTTTCCAAGATCTTCATTTTTGAATGCACTCGATTACCGGTTAATCTCTAAATTATAGTGCAAAATCGAATTGGCATATCTTAGTGGATTATTGGTCCAGTGACTCTTTGTTTTACTTGTTGTTAGTATTCGACTTTGTCATCAATTGGGCCTAATTTCAGAGATCTGAGTTTGGTTATTTGCTCTTTCAGTGTTTAGCATATTCTGGAAATCTGTTGTCAATCTGGTGAAATCATTAGGTGTTAATCTTTACTTTCTGTGTCTCGGCATTGATTGTTTTCCCCCCCTTAGGCGGGTTTCTTACACAACTCCTATCAAAACCTTAACTTTACATGTCACCTTCATTTCTACACCATCTTTGAACCAAGCCAACGCATAAGGCTAGGGCTAAACTACTACTTGCAATCCTAATTCATTTACCAAATTTCTAAGATACTAAGAGTAATATATAACCCAATTTTTTTTTAAAATTTTGTAATTAAAATATATTGAAATTCCCAAGTCACTTTGTGATCACCCAGTTCCCAAGTTGTCATGTACTCAATTTGGGACTGTTTTGCAACTAGGTGGGACAAAGCATTTTTAAATGCTGAATTTGAAAATAATATTAAAATAATAATAATCTTTAAGTTAAATAAATAATAATAATAATTATATTTAAAAATAATAATAAATAATAATATTAAATATAAATTTAAATTATTGAATAAATAATATTTAAATTTAATAAAATCTTTGGCTGACCTTTGGAAAGCAAGTATTTAAGGCATCCTCGGCTTTGTTCATGATCATCGAATGTAAGACATAGAAAGTGACCGCGTAGCGGGTCTTAGCCTGGTAGGACGTAGTCTCTACTAGTGGTTTGGTGTTGTCATTCCTTAATTTTGCATCCATTGATTTCCTAATTGCAGCTGCCATTACAGGTGGATGAGTTTAGTGTGTTTCTAGGAGCGTCTGGGCCTTCAATACCTTTGCACTAAAGCCGGTTCACTATCCAGGCATCAATCGAGAGCTAGCAATTGTCTTAGATGCACTCAAGCACTTGATTATTGCGCACGACTATCTCTCGAGTCTCACAGTGGGCCAACACCACTATAGAAGGGCGCCATCAATAATTGTGCATTACACTTCCTCAGGACGAGAATCAGTAGCGACCACATATGCGAGCCCGTCATTTGCCAGAATCGTGATCTTTCAAACCGCGATTCCACTTCCCGTGTTGGAGGCGCATCACCATTGCATCTGTTGTCTTTGAATGCAAACATCCATGTGCTTCATATTGCTAGAGCGCGCGACCTTGTTTGGCATCGAGACATTACATTCGGGTTTGCACATACAGTGTATACACGTCTACTCTTGGGTAGACTATATGTAAATTGTGATCATCGACGCATTGTCTGTGTATATGCATATGATCAGGTATATGTGATGTTGAGACGATTATCTTTCTAAAACTCTGCATAGTGTTTCCTATGAGTACGGGCTTCAAAATGTCTTTGTGAGTTATCTATCGTTTCTTGGTTGAGTGATGATTCTGAGACTACATTCCGTTGGAGCACAATTTTGTGTAATTCGATCCTATCCTGTATCTTTAGAATAATAATATTTGGAAGGTTTGATTGCAATCAACATTCTATATTCTGGTAATGCTTGGCAATGTGTTTCGTCTCAATCTGTATCTGAGCTTGGCCTGTGCGTAGCTTGAGTTAGAGTTAGATTTATGTTTTGAATACTGCAGGGGTATATCTAAGAGTTATTCTCAGATGGTGTTTCTTGTGTTCATGCTAACTAGGATTGATAATTGGATATTGTTTATTTCGTATTTAAGTTATAGATCTGAGTATTTAAAATTTTAGTTGAGTACCTATTTGTGTGTGAGGTGGTATCAGGCTTCTTACAGTGGTATCAAAGCCTTGATCCTGCCAGCCTGGGGATCCATTTGGTGAAAAAGCATGGATTGGCGATTGAAGCTCCAACCTCAGATGAAGGACATAGATCTTGATCAAGAGCAGTATCAGACTGAAGCTTCAAAATTTTTGGACCAATACCAAAGCTTGTTAGATCATGCAAAGGCTTGTATTCCCCTCGATGAATACTTGAGAGCACACGAGTCCTACTACCCCCACAAAAGAGGACTTTATGACTACATAAGATGGATGAAGAAAAATGAGGAAAGGATTAAAGAGCCAGAGCTAGAACCACAAAAGGAGGTACAAGAGGACACTATAATGAGGTATGATGATTCTGAGGTAGTGATTTTGAACAATAGTTTTTCATCCACACATGATCAAGAGATAGAAGAGTATCATAAGGATGAGGAAGAATCTTGCCTTGTGGAGACACAAGAATTACTTGAGGGTACTTCAAAGGAATGTTTGGAGGCCCGAGGCAAAGAGGATTTGGTTGATTGCAAGAAACAAGCAG
The DNA here is from genome assembly GCA_007258455.2 of Sequoia sempervirens. Classification (NCBI taxonomy): domain Eukaryota; kingdom Viridiplantae; phylum Streptophyta; class Pinopsida; order Cupressales; family Cupressaceae; genus Sequoia; species Sequoia sempervirens. Next base: position 3,287,096 of record VDFB02274714.1, read on the forward strand.
AGGAGGTACAATCAGAAATGTTGCACGAGAGCATTGATGCACATCCTTTGAGAAGCCAACTAAGGGTCAACAAAGGTATGGTTGGTTTGACTCTACATCACTTTGATCATATTCGTTGGAAGATTCTAGAGAAGCATGGTGATTTTGAGGAGTTGCATGAGCTCAAGGAATCCTTGACGGTAGTCAAGTCCAACTACCTATACTTGCTGGCGGATAGAAATTATCTCCTCAATTTGAGTAAGATATACTATGATGCTTTGAGAGAGGAAGAAGATAAGGTAGATGAGCATGGTGGAGAATTCAACACAGCACAATCTCCATTTCACATAACAGGATTCCAAAGTCATGCAGAGACCATGTCCATGGAAGAAGACAACATGAAGATGGTCCAAGGAGGGATTATGGAAGATGAATTTGAAGGATCCTATGATGGAGATATAGGGACATATACACATGGTGATCATAGCGACATTATCACTAGGTACAAAGTCAATTCAGATTTTGATATGCATTCTAACAATTCATTGTTTTGGCATAGTCTTGAAGATGATTGGAAGAATCAATTAAAGGTGACTAGGGATGAGGAGGTTCGAACCTTGTCTAAGTTGGATGGCATAAGGAGTGTCCTTGAGGATTTCATACAGAGGGCAGCTACGGGACAGGGTGAACTAAGCGTCAGCCTTAGAGGTTTGATAGAGATGAAGGACACTATGGAAGGCACCAAATCGACATACTTACATTTGATCAAGGACAAGGACAAGGCAATTGAATATGCGGACACAACAATAGCTACTTCCAGAAAGTGTGCAAAAGAGGTTGGTCAGATTATGGAGGAGATTGACAGCATATAGGAAGACATTCTGTAGCATTTTCAGAGGTGTAATAATATAAGGAGATTTCCAAAGGAGTATAGCAAGTAGGCCTCTTCTAGGTATGCCACCTGGGGGGGGGACAAGATGAGCCCACAAAGGGCCAAGGGGGTACTTGCCTTTGTCTCAAAGGGTATTGCCCTTGGGCCTAGGAGAGTTAGCTACCAGGACACCTTTCACAATCTCACTCCTCCATCATGGTGAATCGAACCTTCCAAGGATGTCAAAGTACTTTGTGATTGAATTAATGATTGGTCAATAGTTTATTAATAGCTAGTTATGGAAAACTACTAACTATTATTGTTGTGATAAATGATTCTATTCTACTAGTCAATTTGATTATGGTAAATGGTTCTAATCTATGTGCAAGACTTCAATCAAGGTTTCAATCAAGTGAAAAGATATTCTCTAACCTATTTGTTCACATAAAAATTAAGGATTTAGGGAAAATTTAGGGCATTCCCAATTAGGGACATTACATTAAAAAACACTTAATTTTTTTGAAAAAATATAAACTTTATGCAAAGTATAGCTACAAAATGAATCAAATTAGTTTGGTGGGGGTTTGGGGGAAACACCCCCAGCTGGGTGTATGGGTATGGGGGTAGTAGGAGTTTGGGGGCAACGCCCCTTGTGGGGATCTGGGGGCAACACCCTTCGCAGGGTTCGGGGATAGCACCCTTGGTGCATTCCCTTTGTGATACAGGGTGGGGTCGAGGGGCAACACCCCCGCCACCAAGCCCAAATTAAGGCCTTTAAAACCACACAAAACTTCATCCTGCACACCTTTTTAAGGTCGACTGTAGGGTTTTTATAGGCCCAAATTGTGGCAAAAATGTGTTATAATATTTGCGTGTCTACAAAGGGATGCCGCGAGGGTTTAAATCATCCTAAAAGTGAGTTAAAAACCGCACAAAAATCGGCTTTATTTGCTTGTGCTTTTTCCACATGAGTTTTCCCCAATTTTTTGGCCACGTTTCCCTGTTGGTGAGTGTTTGGCGAGTTTCTGCAAGTTCCAAGCGATTTAATGGCAAGTTAAAGGCGAGTTCTCAAGCGTCCAAAACCTGCAAGTTACTCGCGTAGGTCTGCAACTAGCGAGTACTTGGCAGCTCGGCGAGTACTTGCCAAGTGGGCAATCTATGGCTTTTGATTAAAAAATGTTTTTTTTAATGTTAAAAACATTTTTTTTGCGCACTGATTCTGAGTATGTGGGGGTCCTTCTAGGTATGCCTAGGGTATTGACCAGTGCCAAGATTGAACCCACATGTGTATCGAGGTCAAAAAGGACCTGGTAATACAAGTTATGCAACAAAAATAATAGCATGCCCAATGGCACTTTTTCTTTGAAAACTTCCCATGTCTTTTGATCTATTATTATATAATGAATACCAACACCGATCAGAATCAGTGTGCTTTACAATCAAAGAGTGTATGATTATATGGTATTAGAGCCATTATCAGTTAAAAGATATTTCAAAATATGGACAAGTACCTAGGGATGTCTTCATGGAAGAAATGAAAATTTGTTGAAGATAAAATTTACCAAGACTTGATACATTGGCAAACAACCCCAATGAAACCAATCGATGACTTTACATCACATTATTCAGCCTTGTAGTCAAGAAATGAAATAACAAATACAAAATTGTTCAACAAAATACTACTAGCTTTTGGTTTAGGGGTAACAATTTGCCTATTATTAAGCAAAATCAAACTGTTTTATTGCCTAATTTTTCTAACTTCATATGATCTAATAAGTTGTGGTTATGTGATTTATGCACATCCATGATCTCTATCTTTGACTGTCAATACTTTGAATTAAATATATGAATTTTGGACAAGGTGGTTAGCATATTCACTAGGAAACTCAAGAATGAGGATAGGGGCATGCACAAGGATAGATATCCATTGGTGGCCATATATATATATATATATATATTATGTGCATGTGTATATATTTACTCACACCCATACCCTAATTTGAAAATGGTGTTGCCTTACACATAACTCATGTCTTCAGGTGACTATCTTCATTTTGTTCGGTTGCTTTCCATTTCCATAAATTTGATGTGTTGATTCTTGTACTTGTTTTGGTTCTAAGTCTAGATCAGTATGGGTCAAACTTAGCTCAAACATTATAATTTTAATCTTTATAGGATTTCCCATTGCTTGACTATCTTTTATGTTGGTTTACGATCACTTCTTTTGTCAATTTTTCTTTTCCTGATTGAAGAATCCGATTACTGACTTGCATTGAAAATAAGCAACTCACAAAATGGATTCATGCAGGAATAACTGTAAATACAAGTGAAAACTAAAATATGTATCTAGATTTAGCATTTTATTGAGGTAAATTAGAAAGTTAATGGGCACTTTTGAAATGACATTTTTTACCAACATTACAGTTATTTTCGATCATTGCAAAGTTTAGTAAAATTGTAATTATTAAAAACTAATTTCATCTTGTGACTAGGATTAAATGATCAAATATTGATAAACATGAACTTAAGCAACTGAGATTTACAAGTAAAGCAATTGATTTATTTAGAGTGACAAAATTCTAGGAACCATCCATTAGCAACTTGCAGAGGGCATATAGATTATCTATGGCTCAACCATTTGTATTAAGTAGAAAATCAATTCAAGATCTTCATTACTTGAGGATGAACCCATATACACAATTTATATGTTTAATGGAAATATTGGCTTGAAGTCTGATTAAATTATCTAATTTTATTTGTGCCAGTCATTATGCATTTTCTAGCTGGAATATGAATCTTTTCATTGTAATTTCATTTCCTTCTCTTGTGAAGCGTTATACTATCAAATATGTTAGTGATGTTGGAAACTAGAGCATGCACAAAATCTTCTGTAGTCACATAATATCTTAACAAGTTGATAAAAGTTGAGTCAACAATTGTCTTTCTTTTAAGCTCTATTTTGTAATTAATAAAGAGAATCCTAGCATTTTGATTTGAAGGTTTTCTTTATCTTTGACACTTTTAATATTTGCAGGAAAATATTGGTTCTTATTTTCAAGAGAAAACATTAAATTTATTTGAGCACTTATTAAGGAAAGTGATAGAGAGAGTAAAAACAATAATCCAAGAGGAAGATGGCCATTCTTTTGAACTACCGGGAGATCTTGCGAGTTATTTGATTTTAGTGGCTTCCACACTTAAGGTAATCAATGACTCCCATGTTCATACAACACTATGTGAGCTTTTCAAAATAGAATGCATTGTATGTATGCTGAAATTATAACATTTTCAACAAACTCTCTACTTTCATGTTGGGAGACATTTCTCATTGGAACACCTTAGATATAATTTTTCTCTAACAAAACTACCTAGATTTATGGCTTTAGTCAACATGGTCCACTTCAAAGTCTCAAAGAATTCTTTTTGTTGATAATATTGCCAAAACCAAAATTGTTTGTGTGTGTGATCTATTTGTAATATTTGTTACCACATAGTTGCTAAATACCAAAAGTAATTATACAAGATTGTACATATGATAAGTTTATATATATGTGTGCACTGATTTACGTTCTAATCTAGGAGGATTGTTCTTTGATGTTCTATCCTTACTTTTGAGTCATATTACATATTTATGAGACATTGTATTAATGTCCAAACTAAAAAAAATCCAAGATTTGGTGTATATTCTTACTTAGCAAGTTGAAGCTATTTTAAAAAATATTAGTGATCACTTCGAATGTAGTTATACTCTATGGTTAGAATCGATCACTTGACTCTGATTATTTTTGTTGGAAAATGCATAAAGGTATGATTATTTTTATTTTCTGTTTGGTAGTTATTATTGGAAAACCACCATGATTAAATATTAACAAATGATCAAAAAATAATGCACAGTGATGGTTACACTACAAAAGAGTGACCAATAAGCATTAATGGTTTGCCAAAACAATGCGTAAAATCCCCTACCAAATTTCTATACCAAATTATTGCAATTTTCACAATTTATATAGCTCAGGCATTTCGTCAAACAGTTTGCAGGTCTGCTTTTCTAGGTTTAATTTACTTGTTTGTTTGAAGGTATTGCAATTAATCGTCATAATATCATCTCTTCAACTTCATATAATGTAACAATTCAATTCCATACAAGATTATTGCAATTTATAAATGACAGTATATAAACTTCAATCTTCAATATTGCTGTTTGGACTGATATTTTCAGGAATTACATACAAAAAATATTCAATAAATTTTATTGCTGACCTGAGCAGCAAACCGACCAATGCCTTTGATTAGCAATAATCCTTAACACTTCCAACAGCTAAAATGATACATACACCATGGTACAACAACTTCTAGAAAGGGTACATGAAATATACCCCTTAATTTTTTCTTGGAATTTTCATGAAACAATCAACATTATGCCAAATGAATTAGCGTTAGCTCCAAATTGAAAATCCAAATTTAAAAGATCTCAACGCCAAGAATGCACACTCAATCCCAATGAAGGAGAGGTGTTGTCATATGGCGGAGAAAACTAAGCAATAACTGAAATGTAATTACAATTGAATGGAGCTAGGCGGTGAACCAGCCATGAAAGAATTCTGCACTTCCACTAAATCAGTGGGGGGAAATAGATTACAAAACAAACTAATTCATCCGCTGCGGCGGGCATCCACTCGTGAGTGGGGATTCACCACTTCTCAGTGGGTATAAATGAGAGATTAACAAGTTCTTTTTCCATATTGGCGGTAAATGATCCAGGGGTTACAATGTGAGAATTAAACACAAGTGAAGTAGTAAGAATGACTGAAACAGTACTACTGTTTTCAATCTTACAATGTAAAGAACTACTACAAATTACAAGTGATTACAATAGAATCAATGCACAAAGAAATATATGAATTTCCCCTCAAGAATCTCTCAATTATTGAAGTAATGAACTGAAACCAAAGACTGAAATAAATCTGATATAAAATCTGCAAAACTGGAAGTCTGAACCAGCAAACATCATCACACCAAAATTGATAAAAATCTTACCACACTTCAAAACTTGAACCAAACTGAAAGTGCATCACCTTTAGAGCTAGACGACCTTGAAACAAGCAATTTTCAACCTTCAAACTCAACAAATCCAACCAGCACGTTTTCCAAGGCAAAGATGAATGGTACAGCCCTAGGAGAGGGTCGACCTCTCTTATAAAATCAGCAACTTCATATTAAATTCTGAAATTGCACCCAAAGGGGCGCCTCTAGCATATTAATTGAAGGAGTCAATACCCATGTGCAAATAAAAATCACCCTTTGTTAGTTTTATGATCAGATGTAATGCACAGAAAATTAATTCAAAATCAGACACAATAACACAGCAGATACCCTGGGAAAACCCTCCTCTTGAGGGAGAAAAACCCAGCAACAATATATCACTTATATATTGAATGATAACACAAATAATCTCCTTTACAAGAGGCCGATATGAAGGCCAGAAGAAGCACCACAAATTGATGCAAACTCAGATACAACCAGATGTATATCACTGATTAGAAACTCAGCCAGCAATATGCTCTTCTATAGAAATCGCTATCTCCTCTATATGATTCGCACTTGAACTCCAAAGAATAATAATGAACTGAATGAATGAATGATACAATGCAATGGATGGATGTGTATATATACAAGTGGAAGAGAGACGCATCACTTCAAGTTGAACATGTCAGCCTCCTCTAGAAAGACGTGCCTCTAAGTCTCATTAAGTCGGCCACTTGAAATCGCGACCCTTCATGAAGAGATGCCGGCCTCATTAAATAAAACAATTCTTTATTAAATTCGAGTCTCTTCATAATCGAGCCTTTTCATAAATAGAAATCTCTTATAAATTAAATAGCCCCTAGGCTATATTTAATTTATCACATGAGTAAAGGAGATTGCTAGAAGAAGACCACGACGCTGCCATGAACATCAACACTCCCTCTCAGCTAGGGAGGATTCTTCCAGCTGCACAAGAAATACCACCTCATCGTGATGTCTACCACAATGGCTACAACCATATGTGGAAAAGAAAGATATCACCTCATTGTGATATCAACCATAATGGCTACAACCATGTATGGTATATACAAGTGTTGATCACTTACATGATGTTGTCACCTCAACGTGACGTTCACCATGGCTCTCCCAGAGGGTGAAACACAAGTACAAGAAAATCATCACAAACTCTCTCACGTGATGCTGTCATGGAGTCACACACATGACATCCACCATGGCTCTCCCAGAGGGTGGAAACAAGGGCTTACACCTCAAATCTCTCTCAAGGAGAAATGCATTAAAGAGGATCACTAATACTGAGACTCCTTAGCTAGGGCTGAATTCTCCACCATACCAAGCTTATCTCGAAAGTACACAAACTTTATCCTGGAGAGGGGCTTGGTGAGAATGTCTGCCGTCTGCTCATCAGTGCTGATATACCTCAACTGTATAGCTTTCCTCAATACCATATCTCTGATATAATGATATTTGATCTCAACATGCTTGGTTCCGTCATGAAACACAGGATTGACAGAAAGCTTCACACAACTCTAGTTATCACAATGAATGATAGTAGGCTCCATTGATTGTCCAAACAATCCTGCAAGGAGCTTACGAAGCCACACTGCTTCCTGAGTTGCCACACAAGTTGCAATAGACTCTGCCTCTGCTGTACTCAATGCTACAGATGACTGCTTCTTGCTGCACCAGGAAATCATGGCAGATCCCAAACTGAAGCAACATCTAGAGGTGCTTTTCCGATCAGTGACACACCCTGCCCAATCAGAATCAGTATAGCCATGCAACTCTAGATCCACACCTGAAGAATATCTAAATCCATATCCAACTGTGCCTCGCAAGTATCTCAGGATATGTTTTACTGCAACAAGATGTATCTGCCTCGGTTCACACATGAACTGACTAAGTGCACTCACTGCATAGTAGATATCTGGTCTAGTGTTGACTAGATACATCAAGGATCCAATCAATTTCTTGTACATCGTGGGATCCATTAGGTTTGAAATAGTTGCAGCCTCCTTCAACTTGTGTAGGTTGGTCTCCATGGGTGTAGACACGGATTTGCAATCCATCATACCAAACCTCTTAAGTATATCAATGGTGTACTTCCCTTGACTTAGAATCATCTCATCTGGCTTTTGCCAAACTTCTAAGCCAAGGAAGTAATGCATGAGCCCAAGGTCCTTCATTTCAAACTCAGAAACCAACTCCTTCTTGCATTTGAGAATGAGGTGATCTTCTCCAGTAAGAATCAAATCATCAACATACAAAACTAGAATCAATGCATCACCATAAATTACCTTAAAATACAGATTTGAGTCAGCATCATTCTTAGAGAAGCCCAAACTTGACAAGTAGCGATCAATCCTTTCGTACCATGCACGAGCCTGCTTAAGACCATACAAGGCCTTCTTCAGCTTGCAAACATGAGACTCTTTCCCATGTACCTCGAATCCATCAGGTTGCTCGATATAATCTTCTTCCTCGATCACACCATTTAGAAAAGCTGTCTTCACATCCATCTGATGAATCTTCCATCATCTAGATGCAGCAATGGCAATGATGGTTTTGACAGAAGTATAGCGAGCAATTGGACCAAATGTTTCTTCATAGTCAACTCCCTCTTTTTGTGAAAACCCTCTAGCCACGAATCTTGCCTTGTACTTCTCAATGCTCCCATTAGCCACATGCTTGATCTTGAAGAGCCATTTTGAAGATACTACAGATTTGCCTTTGGGTCTAGGAACAATGTCCCAAACATCATTCTTGAGAATTGACTGATACTCCTTTGTCATAGCATCTTTTCAAACTTGTTGACTAGAAGCTTCCTCAACATTGGAAGGATCAGACTCAATAATTTGACTCATCAAAGCAACATAACTGGAGAACTTATGTGGTCTCTTACTTTCTCTGAAGGTAACTCTTGGAGCTGCAAACCTTTTTGCCTCTTGCATTGTTTGCCTAGCCCATAGAGGTCTCTTTTTCCCAATCACAATATCGGTAGGCCCATCAGTAGGTTCCAAGGGTTCAACTGGATCATTATCTTCCTTCGGTTCTGAAGTCTCCCTCTGAATCTCAGGAGTATGGTCAACTTCCATATCCCAAGGAAACTCTTCATTATCAATTTCCATATGAGTACCCTTGGATCTTTTGAATGCAACATCTTCCTCAAATGTGACATCCCTATTGATCTCAATCAACTTCTGACATGGAATGTAGATTCTGTAGGCTTTTGATGTCTCACTGTAACCTACAAATATCCCCTTCTTGCCAGAAGGCTCCAACTTTGTTCTCTTTTCCTTCGGAATATGAACATAAACGGACATCCAAAGATCCTCAAATGACGAGCACCTCTGGCTTCTTCCCAGTAAAGGCTTCTTTAGGAGTCATATTCTCTAGGATTTGGTGAGGACTTCTATTCTGAACATAGACTGCTGTCCTAGATGCTTCTGCCCATAGGAAGGTTTGCAGATCCTGATCATGAATCATGGCTTTTGCTGCTTCCACGAACGATCTGTTCTTTCTCTCTGCAACATCGTTCTGTTGAGGATTATAAGGAACACTGAATTCCCTCTTAATCCCAACTTCAATGCAATAGTTTTGAAAGCTGCCGGAGGTATACTCTCCATTATCGGATCTCAGGACTTTGATCTTCTTCCTAGACAAATTCTCCACCCCTTTCTAATACTTCCTTAGATTCTTTAGATTTCAAGAAATAAATCCAAGTCTTTCTAGAGTAGTCATCAATAAAAAGAATGTAATACAAGAAACCACTCGAAGAAGCAACAGACATTGGACCACATAAATCAGAATGAATGAGATCTAGAATACATTTGGATCTATTTTCTCTACTATGAAATGGACCTTTAGTATTCTTACCCATAGCGTAGCCTTTGCAAATACCTTCATGCTCCTGGTTGAACTTTGGAAGGCCCGTGACCATCTTCTCCATGATAGGTAGAGCTCAGAAGTGAAGGTGAGCCAATCTTCGATGCCAAAGATCACACAAACTTGAAGAATCATGTACTAATGCCTGAAGTGGACAAGTGCATAGCCTATAGAGGCTCTCATGTCTAACTCCAATTACTCGAGCAGTCTTGAAGTTGGAATTCTTTGTCCACACAAGAACTTTGCCTTTAGAGAATGCAACTTGATAACCCTTGTCTTCCAAAGTTGAAATGGAAACAAGGTTTTGCTTGATGCCTGGAACATATAGAACATCACACAACTGCAGCTGACGGCTAGGCTCGTTGGATAGTTGGAGTAATTGTGCACAAGTCCCGTGAAGACTTTGGAAGCTAATAACCCCATCTAACAGGCCTAAAGGCTAGGTGCCCCTGGCCTACAGAGGTATAGGCATGAATACCACATTTCTCCACCCTCTGATTTACGTGCCTGGTAGGATCTTTGCCACGATCTCTCAGAATATCGGATTGACAAGCTAACTGGTGCGTTGCGAAACCGGACTAGAATAGCACAGATGTCAGTAAGACCGTTCATCTCAAAGCATCCATCTCAGGGGTCATCTTCAAGGGCGCCCCTCTAGCAGCCAATCCATTATCTTGAGAATTTCTGTGTATCAAACTTCTCGAACTCATCTTTATTCCTTGATGTAGGAGTTCTGGGTCTCGGAGTTTGCATTTGAAGCTTGTCATCCCAGACAGTCGTGAAGAGATCTCTCAATCAAAGCAGGAATGATCAGAATTTCTCCTCCTTTAAGAAGGTGCCCCTGGGCAAGGGGCGGAAAGTGATTTCGTCATCTTTTTAATTTGAACTTCTTGAAGTCTTCAACTTCTGACACAGAACTATGAGTTTAGAATCATAACCTCTAAGATATCTCGACGGATAACCTCTTCTTCTGAAGGTTGACTACATTTGAAACAAAAGCAACAATCTGGGCCTCCAAAGTGAGCGCCCCTGAGCTCAGGGGCCAAGTTTGCTTTTCTTGAGTCTTCATCAAATTTGAGACTGAAATCTTGTCGGCCATGAGATGACAATGCAAAAGATAATCTCGCGTGAAATGTTCCTCCATTGAACACCTCGTTTTGATCCCCGAGTTTAGGTTCTGATTAACAGGTCCTTTTACACAATACACAACACTACCAAAGTCCATCTTGATAGCCCAAAAACTCATCATTTTAGCAAGTGACTCTTTTAGTTTGATGAAGCAAAAAAAATCAACAAATGTATATCGAGTCACCCATTTCTTTTGGTATCCTTCTCAAAAATCTCCTAATGAATGATTACAGCCGTTCTGGACTCATATACTCTAGAGGATGCGAAGATTGACCTAAGAGATTTATTAAATTGAGTCTTTCTACGAGTTAATAATGATTCTTCAAAATTAAAGGCCCCTACTATATTTACTTTATCACACGATAAAATTAGATTGGATAAACAGGCTGAATTAACCAGTTGTATACTGGAAAGTAGGAACCAGAAGCCATTCTAAGCAACATAAATATAACTATGAAGTTTCCTTGCCTGTGCCCCTCGGTCGCCAAAAACTGTTGGCGAAGAACAACACTTCTTGGGTAAATTGGTACAACAACATGTAATTTGAAGATTATCATTGCTAGGTGCATAGGCTTTTTATAACTTTCCAGAGGTGATTGTTGTTACACCAAAAACCAATAATAAAAAGTGGCTTTAGATATCAACCCCTTTTTGTTAACCATTTTATATTTGAAAAGAAAACTACTGAACAATATCATCCACTTTAATTGAATGCTCAACTTTCATTGGCTTGGCCTTTACAAGAGCATATGGTTGAATGAATAAATCTTTTCCCATGACATAATGTTATTAAATTTTTATTCTTCAAACCAGAGAATAAATTACTTATCAATGATGTACTTAAGTTAGGCCCTTTGAATATTTAAAATGGTAAAAATAACCAATCCTTGTGCAAGACCACACCATCTTTTGGCATTAAGTCCCTACCTTGAATAGCTTTAAATTGGGTAGAGCAAGGCCTGGATAATTTTCTTTATCATCCTCAAATCAAAGCTGTCTATTGCCCGCAAAAACTTCCTTCACATGAGTCAGAACCATGAGAAATATTTACAAATTTGCGAAGTTTTTACATCAATTACAAAGCTTCAAGTGGCTATTAGTAGAGGGCATTTGGCAATTAACATTACAGTACAACAGTCCTTGATGTATCAGGCTTCCCTCTCTTTAATTATACTATGTTGACCACGGTTATGCCTTTGACCTTGGAAATAAGCTGCGCCTCTCCTTGGTAGCTGTATGACTCTTCCACAAAGTGTACGGGCCCCTTTTTAAATGGTACGGCAACTATATAAGTTGCGACTCAAAATATTCCCTTGTGGCTGTGCAAGCTTAAAATGAGCCTATTAAAGGCTGTAGTAGGTGATAGGAGGTCTTAAAGACTTGATAAATTGCATTGCTACTTCCTGAAGTGAGTTTCACAATAAGTATGACCCTCTAAAGGTTGGAAAATGGTATGGCTGTGTATAGAGGCAGCCAATAAATTATAAAAGATTTCATTATTCCAATCTGCAATTCCCTTTAAACCTTCAACACAGAAATTTGTCTTGCTTGAAGACTTCACAAATTTTGGAAACCTCCAATCATTAAAACCAAGTGTGAAACCTGTGTGATTTCATGATGACCAACTAGCGAAGAATTGCAGCATCAAAATTGATTTCCCTTAGGGTTTTGCTCTGCTAGAAGCTTTCAAAATCCACAATAGAGAAATAGAAATCAAGCATGAGCAAATGAGCCCCCAAATTCATTTTTTTGACCCCTAGAACATTCTCAAAATACTTTTCGAATTCCTGCTTTTAAATATTTCATTAAAGTACATTAATAAAACTCCTTGATTTTCTTTTAATTTTCACTTAAGTCACTTCATCAAATTAATTAAAATAACTATTCATAAAATATCACTTTACTGGACAACTTTAAATAATTAATTTAATTCATTCCCTTTTTGGACATTAGCCTACGAGAATAATAAAGGCTAAACAAACTCTTTTGGCTACTCCTCGGAAGGGGACATTATACAATGCTGCATAAAATAATGAAATCTCAAGGCCTTAAAAGGGACACTTTCATAAGAGAAGAAAAACCTGGGGCATAACCGTTTGCACCCAAAGAGGAAATCATCCCTTGACCTTGATAGCTCCTTGACTTTAGGCTCCCACCTATCTTGTGGGTTAGAGTTTGTCCAAGAAACCAAAAGTGTATGTCTTCCAATTAGAACACTTATACAAATAAGTGAAAATTAACACAATACATATTAAAATTATAAAAGAAAATATTATCGTTTTAATGATATTTATAATACAATCATCATAAGATAATATTGTAATTATAAATTATATCGACGATACACAATAAAAACATTAATATAAATACTATAAATTATCAAATAATTATTAAGAGATAATATTAAAATATTAAAAATATACATTTAAATAATAAATAAAAATAATACTATAAATAAATATAAATAATATTACAAATAAATTAAAAATAAAATAGTAAAATATAATACACATCAAATTTTAAGAAGAAGATAAAAGAGTAAAGGAATGAATATGTAAAAAGGAGAGAATGAGATATGTATAGGGGGAAGAAGGAAATAGAGAATAGAATGGGAAACAACAGACAAAATATAGACTGCAAATCATTTGAAATTTATAAAGACAGGCAGATGGAAAATAGATTAAGTATTTTATGAATATAAGGAGATAAATATTTTATGAATTTAAATAATAAGTTAGATAAATGTTTGTGGTATCATTTAAATAATGATGTTGATAAATACATCATGGATTTAAATAATAGTGCTAATTAATAGTAATTCATACATGATGCTATTTATTTAATTGTTATCTATTTTTTATGGATTGCATGGGGAATAATAAATCATGCATGCTACTAGTTATCTTATAACATTGCTGATATGTTATGCTCCATTGACATTATTGAATGTAATTACATATATATATATATAATACAATTAATACAAATAAAGATACGCTTGTACTTCAAATCAAGCAATTATTGAGCCTTATAAGTAATTGTGATTATTTGATAGAAAAATGAGGCCATAAATTTATTGAATCGACTTTATCCTTATCTGATTATAGAAAGTCAGACAGAACCAAGGAGGGGACAAGCAGTAATGCAATAATGAGATCCATCTGAGACATCAAGTTAACTAAAAAGATAATCTTCTAAGTAAATCAAGGCTTTATAATTATAGAGTTCAAATCAAAACTATTCAAAACTCAAGCAGGGTATCAAGAGCATAGGGATCCTTATCGATTGTTCACAACCCTCTCAGATACATTGGATTTAAGCTGGTTACACTCCAAAGGTGAGGTATCCTAGACTAGAATCCTAATTTTTACCAAACTAAGATCTAGATATAATTATATAAAAATTAAACATTTTGATAAAATATTTGAAATTCACAATAATTTGTGATAAAGAAGTTTATGTTCAATATATTTTAAAACTATGGGATAAAGCAATTTTAAATATGATAAGAAAATAATATTAAAATACATTAAATAAATAATAAAATAATTATCAAATAATATTAAATATAAGATTATTGAATAAATAATATAAAATGTAATGTCCCCTTTGTTGATGGAAGACTCTTAAACGCGAATCTTTGCATACAACAGTATTTCTCAAAGCAGATATTAGAGACGTTTAGATGATCAATTGAAATTAGACATTATAACATCCCACTATTATTCATTATGAACGAGTCTTCTATAATATATTTGCCTATCGTACATTAGATATACACGTCTTCAAGATTCAGACTGATGTTTGTTACATCATCGACATTTGTCGTGTATATGATATGATCTCCGTATGTCTGTTAACGATTCCTGCTAAAATTGCAGTCGTTCCTATGAGTACTCCTTAAAATTATTGTGAATTACTTCGTTTCTTGATTGTATGGGATTCTGAGACTACATTCCTTGGCCCAGTTTTGTTAATTGTGTATCCTGTATTTGGAATATTAACATTTGGAAGGTTTATTGCAATCAACATAATAATCTGGTAATGCTTGGCATGATTTCGGCTCAAAAGATCTAAGCTAATGCTATTTATATTTATTTAGGTAGATTTATGTTTTTAAATGCAGGGTATATCTGAGTTTTCTTGAATTGTTTCTGTGTTCATGCTCTCGGATTAATCTTGCAATTGTTTATTTCGTATTCAAGTTATAGATTAACATACACACACCGATCAGAACACGCATAATAAGTCCAAATTGACCACAGGCGAACTTAATGATAATATACCAGTTGACCACACAAGGCGAACATTTATCATCAACAAGCCAAAGCTAGTGGTACTGGAATAAAGCGAAGCTATCTCAATTGAGCAAACAACAAGGGTCACACTCAAAGTAAGCTACTGGTGCATGAGCTCAAGGAATCCTTGACGGTAGTCAAGTCCAACTACCTATACTTGCTGGCGGATAGAAATTATCTCCTCAATTTGAGTAAGATATACTATGATGCTTTGAGAGAGGAAGAAGATAAGGTAGATGAGCATGGTGGAGAATTCAACACAGCACAATCTCCATTTCACATAACAGGATTCCAAAGTCATGCAGAGACCATGTCCATGGAAGAAGACAACATGAAGATGGTCCAAGGAGGGATTATGGAAGATGAATTTGAAGGATCCTATGATGGAGATATAGGGACATATACACATGGTGATCATAGCGACATTATCACTAGGTACAAAGTCAATTCAGATTTTGATATGCATTCTAACAATTCATTGTTTTGGCATAGTCTTGAAGATGATTGGAAGAATCAATTAAAGGTGACTAGGGATGAGGAGGTTCGAACCTTGTCTAAGTTGGATGGCATAAGGAGTGTCCTTGAGGATTTCATACAGAGGGCAGCTACGGGACAGGGTGAACTAAGCGTCAGCCTTAGAGGTTTGATAGAGATGAAGGACACTATGGAAGGCACCAAATCGACATACTTACATTTGATCAAGGACAAGGACAAGGCAATTGAATATGCGGACACAACAATAGCTACTTCCAGAAAGTGTGCAAAAGAGGTTGGTCAGATTATGGAGGAGATTGACAGCATATAGGAAGACATTCTGTAGCATTTTCAGAGGTGTAATAATATAAGGAGATTTCCAAAGGAGTATAGCAAGTAGGCCTCTTCTAGGTATGCCACCTGGGGGGGGGACAAGATGAGCCCACAAAGGGCCAAGGGGGTACTTGCCTTTGTCTCAAAGGGTATTGCCCTTGGGCCTAGGAGAGTTAGCTACCAGGACACCTTTCACAATCTCACTCCTCCATCATGGTGAATCGAACCTTCCAAGGATGTCAAAGTACTTTGTGATTGAATTAATGATTGGTCAATAGTTTATTAATAGCTAGTTATGGAAAACTACTAACTATTATTGTTGTGATAAATGATTCTATTCTACTAGTCAATTTGATTATGGTAAATGGTTCTAATCTATGTGCAAGACTTCAATCAAGGTTTCAATCAAGTGAAAAGATATTCTCTAACGTATTTGTTCACATAAAAATTAAGGATTTAGGGAAAATTTAGGGCATTCCCAATTAGGGACATTACATTAAAAAACACTTAATTTTTTTGAAAAAATATAAACTTTATGCAAAGTATAGCTACAAAATGAATCAAATTAGTTTGGTGGGGGTTTGGGGGAAACACCCCCACTGGGTGTATGGGTATGGGGGTAGTAGGAGTTTGGGGGCAACGCCCCTTGTGGGGATCTGGGGGCAACACCCTTCGCAGGGTTCGGGGATAGCACCCTTGGTGCATTCCCTTTGTGATACAGGGTGGGGTCGAGGGGCAACACCCCCGCCACCAAGCCCAAATTAAGGCCTTTAAAACCACACAAAACTTCATCCTGCACACCTTTTTAAGGTCGACTGTAGGGTTTTTATAGGCCCAAATTGTGGCAAAAATGTGTTATAATATTTGCGTGTCTACAAAGGGATGCCGCGAGGGTTTAAATCATCCTAAAAGTGAGTTAAAAACCGCACAAAAATCGGCTTTATTTGCTTGTGCTTTTTCCACATGAGTTTTCCCCAATTTTTTGGCCACGTTTCCCTGTTGGTGAGTGTTTGGCGAGTTTCTGCAAGTTCCAAGCGATTTAATGGCAAGTTAAAGGCGAGTTCTCAAGCGTCCAAAACCTGCAAGTTACTCGCGTAGGTCTGCAACTAGCGAGTACTTGGCAGCTCGGCGAGTACTTGCCAAGTGGGCAATCTATGGCTTTTGATTAAAAAATGTTTTTTTTAATGTTAAAAACATTTTTTTTGCGCACTGATTCTGAGTATGTGGGGGTCCTTCTAGGTATGCCTAGGGTATTGACCAGTGCCAAGATTGAACCCACATGTGTATCGAGGTCAAAAAGGACCTGGTAATACAAGTTATGCAACAAAAATAAACTCATGGCAATGACACTTTTTCTTTAAAACTGTCCCATGTCTGTTGATCTATTATGTGATAATGAGTACCAAGATCAGCAATCACTTGCTTTCAATCAAAGAGTGTATGAAGTGGAGTATCCATTATCAGTTGATATTTCAAGGCAAGCCTATGTCTTCATTGACCAAGATTGATACATTGTCCGGAACAAAACGGAACTACCTCATACTTCCTAATAAGTTGTGGTTATGTGATGCAACTGATCGAGTAATCACAACCGAGAATGAACATTTGAACCTCACTTCAATCTCATCCACAACCGATGGGTTCCTTGTAAGTAATCCCTCTGGTGCCTCTTATGTTTAATCACGTGACCAGAACAGATGATGCTCATGTAAAACGTTTTCGTCCTCCGCCAGCTCAGGAGCTGCTCATGTATATTATCACTAATCATCTCAACTTGCAGACATATATAGATTATCTATGGCCAACCATTGTATAAGTAGAAAAGGCTTCAAGATCTTCATTGTTGAGGATGAACCCCCTACACAATTTATGATTTATGGAATATTGGCTTGAAAGTGATTGCTTGATAATTTTATTTGTGCCGTCATTATGCATTCGGAGCTGGATATGAATCTTTTATTGTATTTCATTTCTTCTCTTGGTCCTCTTGCACAAAACTTCTGTAGTCACATAATACTTAACAAGTTGGAAAAGTTTGTCAACAATTGTCTTTCTTTTGCCTGATTTTGTAATTAATAAAGAGAATCCAGCATTTTGATTTGAAATTTTCTTTATCTTTGAGCTTTTAATATTTGCAGAAAATATTATTCTTATTTCAAGAGAAAACATTAAATTTGGCCCGCACTTTTAAACTCGTGATAGAGAGAGTAAAAACAATAAAGTTGAGGAGATAAGTTTCTTCCAACTACCGCTCATCTTTGAGTATTTTTTTTAGTGGCTTCGCACTTAAGTAATCTGACTCAATGTTCATCAACAATTAGCTTTTAAAATAAGCATGTCGTTGCTGAATGCAACATTTTCAACAAACCTCACTTTCTTTGAAAATTTCAATTGGACACTTAGAAAATTTCTAACAAAACTCCATGTTTACTTCAGCAACATGGCAATTCAACTTCAACTACTTCGTATCAGCAAACCAAAATTGCAGTTTTAATTTCTATGTCTTTGTATCCAGCAATCAGCAAATTGCATATGAAAGTTTATATTTTTGTATTTAGCAATCTAGTAATTGTCTTTAGTTCTATCCTTACTTTTGAGTCAATACATATTTTCAATTTAATTTGTCCAAACTAAAAAAAATCAAGACTTCAATTCACTTAGCAAGGAAGTATTTTAAAAAATCTTAGTGATCACTTCGAATTTAAGCAACTCTATTTAGCAATCGATCACCACTCAATTACTTTTTGGAAAAGCAAGAAATTTTTTTTTTTAGTTTGGCGTATTTTAAAACCACCATTTTTAATATTAAAAATGATCTCTCAGCACAATTTACACTCCCAAGTGGCCTCTAAGCATCAATTTTCCAAAACAACCTAAAATCTAGACCAAATTTTATACCAAATTTTGCAAT
Source organism: Sequoia sempervirens (assembly GCA_007258455.2). NCBI lineage: Eukaryota > Viridiplantae > Streptophyta > Pinopsida > Cupressales > Cupressaceae > Sequoia > Sequoia sempervirens. The sequence continues at coordinate 3,306,018 of VDFB02274714.1, forward strand.
TTTCACAATTCATTCTCAGGCATTTCGTCTCAGTTTCAGGTCTGCTTCTCTATTTTATACTTTTTTTTGAAGATTAATTCTCGTCTTCATCATCTCTTCAACTTCAAGAATTATCAATTTTCCTCTGATTTTGCTTGCTAAATGTCGAATATTTCTTCAACTTGCTTTGGCTGTATTTTGGAAAATACAAAAAATATTCAAAAATTTTATTCACCTGAAAGCCCGACTGCCTTGAAAATTTTAACCTCCTTTGCTAAAATTCATCTTAGAAAATTTAAAAGGGTACAGAAATGACTTAATTCATTTTCATTCAATTCATTTTCAAATGAATTTTTTCCTTGAAAATTTTAAAAGCTCAACGCCTTAGAAAGAATTTTTTGTAACACTTAGGCAATATTTAGATTTTCCACCACTCGAGATGGGCCTTCACCCTTCCAGAGTTACCAATTAGAGGCAACAAGTTTTTTTCCAATGGCGTATTTATTTTCACATTAAATGGAGAACAAACACAATGCCTATAAGAATGAGGAAACCTACTACTGTTTCAATCTTATGTCAAAGAACGCACAAATTACATTGATTACAAAGAATCAATGACAGGAAAATTGAAGTTCCCCGAAAATCTACAATCTTGGGATCCCACCTCCATTTTTGAAATTCATCTGCATAACCCTGCAAAACTAGAAGCTGTCCGCATTTCATACACCTTGAAAAAATTCCACACTTAAACTTGACCTAATGAACTGATCCCTTTGAGGAGATGAAAAACTTTGACTTCAACTCAACTCCGCCAGCAATTTTGAAGAAAAGAAGCATGGTACGCTTAGGGAGGGTGCGCCTGCATAAATCGCAATTTTATTACTTTGCTTTTTCCCAACTGGGCGCATTTCATATTTTTGAAGGAGTGCTGCGGATTGCAAATTTGAAACTTTTTAACTTTTGCATCATTTTGCCGCATTTTCCCCTCAGCACAAAAAACCTTACCTGGGACCTCCATTGGGCGCATTTCACCTTATATTGGATGATCCACAAAAATTTTTACGCGATATGAGGGGCGCACCTCATGATGCAAACTCAGATTGAAAATTTTCGCGTTCTCGCCAGCTCTGCTCTTCATAGAAAGTTCTCTGAATTTGCACTTGAACTCCAAAGACTAATAATGAAAGAATAACTAATGTACAATGCAATTTTTTGTTATTATACCTGGGAGAGGTGCTTACTATTGAACTGTCACCTGACCTAGATAGCTCCTTAATCAATTAAGAAATTTAATGTTTCCCTTTGACAAGGTGACCTATAAATAAAACATCTTTTTAATTCAGTGGTTTCAAATCGAGCTTACATAAATAGATGCATTTGATTTAAATTTCCCCAGGCTATATTAATTTATCACTGATTTGGAGATTGCAGAAAACCAAGACGCGCTTGCATCTCACTCATCTCACTAGGGAAGATTGATTTGAACACAAGAAATACCCCTATAATAAATAGCCACTGGTAGAACCTCGTTTGCATGTCACACCATCGCGAAGCTCTCGAAAAACCCATCAGGAATCACCTGACATGCAAAAGAAACCTCGACATGCAAACCCTAAAAATAGCCTCGGAAGGCTGAATCCTGAAAGTGATCATCTCGACTTGCATGCTATATCGTTGCGAAGGTCTCGAAAAACCCAGAAGGAATATCCAGACATGCAAAGAAAATCTTTGCATCTGGACCCTGAAATCTGTGCCGGAAGCCGGACTGCTAAAAATAGTAAGTTGTCCAATTTTGCTCAAATTTGGCATGCAAGCAGTCTGATGTACTCTGAATGCTGTGTGATGATCGGAATCTCAAAAACGCTGACAAATTTCCTGGAATTGCAGACTTACTAAAAATAGTAAGTATCTCGGAATCTGATGAAATTTGGCTGGAAACCCGCTGGATGCCTGCTGATAACAATGTTAAGTTCAATTTTCAATTTTCTCACTTTACTTGATCTTGAATTGGCCCGAAACGATGAAACCCTAATTTTATACTTGGCCAATATTTTGCGTTTAAGCTCAATGACGACACAACCCCCGGAGAGACAGACACCAGAAAAGAGACAGAGAGAGAGAGAGAAAAAAAAACCAAGCCAAAAGACCGGAACGGAGCAAAAATAAGGGGGTCCCCATCTTGAATGGGGCGATGTGTGAAAAGGTCACAACAATACCATCGTTGTTTCTTTTATGCTCAGATAATGATGATTATTTTCCTATCCCCCCTCCAACCCATTCATCCTTATTATTTCCTTCTAATGGGCGTGTCCTCCTCTCAAGCGTCACTTTACTTGCTGGAACCGATGACGCAATGGTTGGCTCTCTTTTGACCCGACTCACACCACTTTAAGGGGATTTGATTTATATATTTTCTTTATATGTTATTTCCTTTTTGGTTTCCGTCGATTTGCTTTGCATAAAAGCACATTTAAAGTGTATGTTAGTTTATTTATTATTTATAATCCCTCTGGGACATTTTGAATATAGGTTATATTTATAATTCGGATTTATTATTATAAATATACTTATTTATCTATGCGGTTTTATAATTATTATTATAATAACTGAATATCTTATATTTATATTTTAGTATTTTGTGAGTTTGATAATTCTCATATTATATTTATAATTATAATATTACCAATGGTAATTATAATTATATTTAAATCACAATTACTCATGTTTGGAATTTAGCAATTATTTATTTATTTATTTGTCTTTTAGATGCTGGACAGTTTAGTGATACCATTTCGAGGGACATGACAGTCCACCGTGCCCAAGATTGCTTGTCCTCAAGCAATCACAATTCCAAACATCTTTTAATACACATAGAACATATAAGGCATGAAATACATAAACACAGTATCCAAAGCAAAAGACACGAATCACATACATCTTCAGTCATACACTTATACAAGGCAAGAATCATACATGTTCAGCGCATTCGCATAGAACACACATGCCCAATACACTTCAGACATAGGGAAGATATTTCAGACATGTAGCAATCACGACTTGCAATAAGCACTCATGTTGGAAACATATCATACATGGAACAAATTATCATACATGAAACAGTCACAAGGTATGCACATAAGATATTGTAAGTCACAATCATAACAGTAATGAAGCCAGTAGCATACAAAGGAAGAGAAACATTTGAAAGGCACCTAGTCTATATAACAGACACATAATCACTCGCAAAATATGATACATACAAGTAAGGCATGTTAATTCACTCGAGGAATGCAAATACAGTCGAAAAAAGTATACAGGTTGAATCAACGTATACACTCAAGAAATAGAACATTCATAATAGAAATATTCACATGTTGAAAACATGCTAAAGCACAACAGGCATTAAGCAAGTATGTAAGACATGAGGCGCACTTATTAAGATATGAATCATACATTTGAACATACGAAAGCAGTAAGCATGAAGTACAAGTATGGATGGAGCATACATCAACTTACATTTGAATACATAAAGCATGAAGTATACTCTTGAATGTATCAAGCATGAGGTATGCTTGTCAATCGTAAGTAGAAAGTAGACATGTTGAAAACACACTAGTTATGAAAGACACATTAGAAAGTTATCCACAAAGCAGTCATGTCAAATATGCATACAAGATACAAAGCATAGAGCAACATGAATACATGCATGAAGCACAAACACAAATCACACATGAAGCATGCAAATACTTAAAATGTACTCAGTGTAAGTCAAATGCATACAAAGGCAACAAGCAATAAATTACATGCAAGGCATATAAATCATGTAGTTATACAAGAAATACGCATAGAGCACGTAAACTCAGACAAGGTATGCAATGTGTAAATACTCATAAGGTAGGAAACAATATAAATGCACTTAACAGATACTAACATTCACATACAAGGCATGAATTACATAATCATACACTTGAGAATGAAGTAGACATGTATATCAGTCATGAAGTGAGCAAGTAAGATCAAGAAACAAACACCCACATACTTCATCATGAAGGATACACTTAAATTCAAAGTCACAGGGTATACAAAAGTGGAGAGTACACACTCGCATTCAAATACACTCATATGAATACAAGATCCTATACACTCAATTATAGTCATAAGTCAACTCAATCATAGAATATACACTCTAATACAAATGCAGTCATAGAGTATACACCCAATTGCAAATTCAACCATAAGTTATAAAGTATACACTCAAATACATTTATACTCGAACAAAATATACCATCAGACAGTTGGAAAAAGGGAATTCAGTGCATCCCATACTACACCAAGGATCCCTTCACCATCCCGAGTCGTCAAGTATAGACATTAATGAGACACAATCATACTTCAAAAAATTAATCCAGACATAATGAAATCATGAGATCCATTCTTGTCATATTAATTACTGGTAAATCATCTGTAACCATGCACTCAACCTGCGGGTTTCTTATTGAATAAAGTAAATGAACGTAAGTCACTCTCAATTTATCATCTCTTTGATCATCAAATTCCCAATTGGGGCAGAGTGGATCACGCACAAGGATGATGTTCCCCTTTTTGGATATTTAAGAAATGACCTATGAAATTCAATATTTCATAAAATAAGAACCATAACTAAAGCACACATTTATTTGATTGTAATTAAAACAGCATAAAATAAGAATAGCAACCAAAGTACACATTTATTTTATTTGACTAGATTAAGTATTTGTAGAACATTTTCAAATTATTACTCCTTTGCTCCCACATTCATAGGTGAAGGGGAAGTGAATACACAAGAGAGTGCCCTTAGTGATAACCTTCTCAGCCCGAGAGCGGCCAACAAACGCCCGTTGTAATGACCCTCTCGGCCCCCGGTGACAGACCGCAGTCCGTCTACAGAAGGTGGCCTACCTTGAAGGGATCCTAGTCATCTGCACTCCTCAATGTATATTCAATTCCCTGCCCTTATGACTGAAAGAGAGAGAGTCCTCAATTTGATGATATTACATATATACATTGCAAAATCTACTCTATTCCTCATTTAAGATTACATGAGATAACTACAGCCAATATCATTTATGCGAAGTACGATACTGGTCCCTTAACATCTATATTATATGCATTAGTCCTTAAATCTATTAATCGCCGATCCCTTGTCAATTATTTATAACACGTTTAACATATATTGTTTTCCCACTATATAAAAGTATTGTTGATTTAGGGCTATGAAAATACACACCTAATACTTACCATTGCGATCTGCGAAAACCTCCACATGATGTCGCCTTCTTGTACTACATTTAATAGAATGATAGATTATCATAGCATTGTTAGTTGTCCAATTCAAGATAACATATTGGCAACACTATAATAAGTAACATCGATTAGACAAATATTGTTATGTGTAAATTGTATTGATCAATTGCCTATTATATATTTACTAGTCATCATATATTTAAGTATAAAATAACATCACCTGATTCCTATTCAAAATCTCACAATTTTAGGCGGGATATGACCCATGGACCATACTCATAGATATGTAGACTAACAACATAGATATTTATCTATTCACACATATATATCTTGATACTTATTTTACCCTCACATCTAGTAGCTATGATACGAATGTCACAACAGTGATTACATTCAATGGTTACAGGACATACCTGATCTGCATAATTCAGAATGTGTTCAATATGTTTATCGGGTTTACCTTTTCTTTTGGTAAGATTGCATACACTATCTTCACAGGATGGCAGGAAAGTTGCTCTGATACCACTTGTAATGTCCCCTTTTTGATGGAAACTCTTAAACTCGAATCTTGCATACAAAGTATTTCTCAAAGAGATATTAGAACGTTTAGAGATCAATAAATTAGACATTAAACATCCCTATTATTCATTATGAATGAGTCTTCTATAATATATTTCCTACGTACATTAGATACTACATGTCTCAAGATTCATAGATGAAATGTGGTTACACCATTTATCATTGTAGCGATCGAATAGAGCCATTGTTACCTATAAGGCTCAATAATTGCTGCAAGCATCATTATTGGTTAGTCGTACCTATATCTATATATATATATATATATGTGATTCTCGTAATATATTTGATGGGATTAGCAGTGTATCACAGATACAGCCGTGGGTTTTGATATGTTGTGAAACAGTGACTATGCTGAATTCATTATCATGAAGATTTGACTTTATTTCTGAACCTAATAGATTGGTAAATATATATTTATTGATTTCCAATGCAGCAAGAAGTAACATAATGCTTTCATATTTAATATTGTATTAGAGTGCTTAATAAATTAACATGTGAGTATTTATTGATTTCAATGGTCTTTTAATTTGCATCTGCTGTCATGAGATATCTGATTAAATCTACACAACACCACAGATTTATACCCATTGATATTGATTTAATTAAAAATCTGAGATAGGTGCTTATTGCAAGCAACTGTCTTATAGGCTAGTATTTGATTTTTCAACTCTCCTAGATATATCATTTAGTTTGAGGGTACTTACCTCTGTGCTCTAGTCGCGCCTTCCTGAGCCAATACCTTATGCGTTATTCCCAGATGGTACCCAAGACTCACTTCGATTCTTCTCTGTTTCTTCTTTCTACGCGAGTATATGCTCGAGGGTACCGATAACCTTACTCCATCGACGTCTTATAACAATTTCGCCACCAGTTTATTAAGATAAGTATGATCTCAAGGAAATGGCGATGTCCTTTGTGATACATATTTCGCCCTTATTGGACTTCGGGTGGCCCTCCATCGTGAAAGCTCGGAAAGGCTTAATTTTCTCTTATCTGACTTCATACCATCGTTGTTTCTTTTATGCTCAGATAATGATGATTATTTTCCTATCCCCCCTCCAACCCATTCATCCTTCCTTATTATTTCCTTCTAATGGGCGTGTCCTCCTCTCAAGCGTCACTTTACTTGCTGGAACCGATGACGCAATGGTTGGCTCTCTTTTGACCCGACTCACACCACTTTAAGGGGATTTGATTTATATATTTTCTTTATATGTTATTTCCTTTTTGGTTTCCGTCGATTTGCTTTGCATAAAAGCACATTTAAAGTGTATGTTAGTTTATTTATTATTTATAATCCCTTTGGGACATTTTGAATATAGGTTATATTTATAATTCGGATTTATTATTATAAATATACTTATTTATCTATGCGGTTTTATAATTATTATTATAATAACTGAATATCTTATATTTATATTTTAGTATTTTGTGAGTTTGATAATTCTCATATTATATTTATAATTATAATATTACCAATGGTAATTATAATTATATTTAAATCACAATTACTCATGTTTGGAATTTAGCAATTATTTATTTATTTATTTGTCTTTTAGATGCTGGACAGTTTAGTGATACCATTTCGAGGGACATGACATAAAATATACATTTAAATAATAAATATAAATAATACTATAAATGATATTACAAATAAATTAAAAATAAAATAGTAAAATATAATACACATCAGATTTTAAGAAGAAAATAGAAGAGTAAAGGAATGAAGATGTAAAAAGGAGAGAATGAGATATGTATAGATGTAAGGAAAGCTTAGGTGCGAAACAAACTCTCCTAACGTCAAAACCTCAGGGAAGAATGCAGAGGTGACTTTAAATTTTACAATTACAGTTCAATTTAGATACTCATGAAAGAAATAACAGAAATAGAGAAATGAACATACACAGATGAACACCAGATTTATGTGGGAAAACCCTTACGGGAGAAAAACCCACCACACCAAGAAAAACCCCTTTGTATTACAGTAAGCAAATTACATACAGAGTACAGGCTTCACTCTCTGATGTCAAATTACAGCAGCATAATTTCCTGATCAATCTTGTACAGAACATCCCAGTTACAATGCTCTTTGAATTTAATTCATACACACTGATCACACATCGAACTGTTCACCAAACTAATCATCATCTTCGATTACAGAGTATATCCATGTCGTTCATGGTCTGTTGATCTTCCTCACAGGAACGGCCGCAACAGTCCAACTGCTAGCGGTTTACATTCCGCTTCTCTGATTGGTCAAAAACAAACCACGTAGGATAGACATTCGGTCAAGGCGTTCAAACAGTATCGCATGTTGGTGAGACACTAGGTGTGTCTCCCCAATGCCACAATGCTCGACTGTCGTTATCGCCCAGAGTCACCACCATCGGCAAGAGTTATATCGAGTTCAAACTTGTCGCCCAAACTCACTCTATCGCTAAGACATCACAGCGATATCCACTGTAGAACCATCGGCCAGACCATCGCTATCGGCGAGAGGTCATATCGAACACAAATCCATCTTGAGCAAATCTATTGGCAAGAGTTCTGCTATCGCCAAGAGTCTTATAAAACTTTGTCATACCGATGTTCATCGTGCAAAGCTGTCGGCGAGACAAGCCATATCGCTAAGACTTCATACCGATGATCAACACATGTAGCTCTATCGACAGGACCATCGCTATCGGCGAGAGGTCATACCGATGTTCATACACATCGGCGAGAGGAATGCTATCGCCAAGAGGTCATATCGAAAGCACCAGCCTGTCGGCGAGACCACATCCATCGGCAAGAGTTCTTACCGAATGCAAACCCGCCAGCCAAGAGTCTTCCCGACGACATACTTGCGAATAACCGTCGGCGAGACATACACTGTTGGGATGAGTTATTCCGAGTGTTCATGCCTCTCCCCGAAGACTTCAATCGCCACGAGTCTCCTCGATAAATATTAGAAACCAACCTGTCGGCAAGAGATCTCCCCAGGCGGAAAGAGTTGGAAACTTTCATAGTGATCAACATGTCTTGCCGATGACTCCCGTCGGCAAGACAAAAGCAAAGTCTCGGCGATCTGAATACTTAAAAGATTAGAACACAACTGCTAGTCAGTAAGACTTCCAGAGGGTCTCATTGACTTTGCTCTTTCAGGAGTTTCATGCTAGTAAGATTGAGGCACATTTTCCAACAATAGAGGGAAGAAGGAAATAGACAATAGAATGGGAAACAAGAGACAAAATATAGACTGTAGATCATCTGAAATTTATAAAGACAGGCAGATGGAAAATAGATAAATATTTTATGAATATAAGGAGATAAATATTTTATGAATTTAAATAATAAGTTAGATAAATGTTTGTACATTTAAATAATGATGTTGATAAATACATCATGGATTTAAATAATAGTCTAATTAATAGTAATTCATACATGATGCTATTTATTTAATGTTATCTATTTTTTATGGATTGCATGGGGAATAATAAATCATGCATGCTACTAGTTATCTTATAACATTGCTGATATGTTATGCTCCATTGACATTATTGAATGTAATTACATATATATATATAATACAATTATACAATAAAGATACTTGTAGCAATTATTGAGCCTTATAAGTAATTGTGATTATTTGATAGAAAAATGAATAAATTTATGAATGTCTTTATCCTATGATTGATCAGGAAAAGGAGGAAAAGAATGCAATATGAGCACTAGACCATCATAAAAGAATATCTTCAAGAAATCAAGGCAGATTTAGGGTAATCCCAAAATGGGGACATTACAATGTCCTAACTAGGTGGAGGTGCAAGTTTGTGTAACAACCCACCTTACAATAAAGATGCAATGCAATGTCTTCATTACTTTTTGATCACCCAGAACTTGAAGTGGGCAAGGTGAGAGCATATAGTGCTTCCAACCATACAATTAATGCAATTACAATGATATGTCGGCAAGCTGACCAGAATACGTAGGTGACAAAGCTAGCCTTATCAACACCTCTCTTCATAAAATCACACGTAGGCGGCAAAGCCAGCCTATCAACACCTCTTTGGTAGAGTGCATGTATGCAATGCAAGCCATTGGCAAAATTTCTAAACTTGACTTAGACCAAAATGGTCGATAATGCAAACTTGTTCATGCCAAAACGAGCTGAATGAAATTGCTATAACTATTGGCAGTGAACCGTCAAACTTACAACATGAAAATGCATGCAAATGATGGACTCTGACGGTACTACCATCCAGGGTTCACAAGATATATATAAAATGCATTACAAATTCACATTTGAGGAAGTAAACTTCTGCTATAGACCGATACAAAGTTCTGATTACAAAATCAGACTACTGCAACATCCAAAATGAGACCAAATAACATTGATAAACAATATATTCAAGTATCCAACATGAAGAATACCTCTAGTAATTGATACAAGAGGCTGATGCAGGTCTAATATCACTCTGTAATTGCTGTCCTATTATTAAACAGGTCTGGTTTTACTCTGATAACATGCTGCAAATTCCTCTATATTCTGATGCAACGCCAAAATGAAGGAAACACACCCAAAACTAATACACAACTGATGTAGGTTGCATAAATTCATCCCAAACTTAAATACAACGCTGTGAACTCGCTTTGTGACTGATAAACACTGAATAATAGGTCTGACCAACATTGACAACACTTTGAATTTTTTTGAAGAGTATGCCCAACACCATTACTCAATATGCATACACTGAAAACTACTCCAAAACACACCAAATCTGAACCCAAAGCACGATGAACACAATAGACATCAAACAAAATGAGAAATCTCTCACCTTGCAAGTTTGAACCTGAACTTATTGTTGCTGGTACAATAGAGTCAAAATCCACATAAATCCCTACAAGCATCAAACCCCAACTCCCCAACAAGTATGAGCTGATATACTAAAAAAAATTCATAAACTAACCCCAAACAGATGAAAACCAATGGATATCAGACTAGGATGGTACTTAGATTAATTGCAGGTCTGAAATACATTATTTCAATTATTGGTACAGTAGGTACAACTGTCATAAAACTTTTAGAAATCACCAAAGTTCACCTTATTTTTGCTTGGTTTCAAGAAGAAACCTTCAATCATTTCACAAGCCCACAAACTTTTTAAATTTGCATGATAAATCCTTATCATTTCAAAAAACATGTCAAAACACATAAAATTTTCATTGAAACATAACTCGAAAACTAACTTAACCTTGCAGCACAAACTATAATGTCTTCACTATCAACACCAAGACAATCTTTGTATGAAATTGCTCCAATGGATGTTTTCGGGTTTTCGTCCTCAAAACTCGATATTTTTAGCACACAGGTGACTTCTAGATGAAATCACTCTTTCTAGCCAAAAGGGTTTTTGTCTTGGAAACTAGTATTCCAAGAGGGTTTGTGTCCTCAAGAAATATGAGAACTCATGTTCTCAATCAAAGAAAATAACAAATGCAATATTTAGTCTAGCCCTTCTCCTCAATACCCAACCTCCTTTTATAGCTTTTTTGTTGCTTTTTAAAAAAAACACATTTTTTTCTTTTTCATTGCTTTTTCCAAGAAAACACTTTTTTCTTTCCATTACTTTTTCGAAAAAATAATTTTTGCTTTTCCATTGCTTATTTTGAAAAATTACTTTTTTCTTTAAAATAAAATAAAGTGACTTTTGGAGAACGTTTAATTAAATATCACTTTTAATTCTCCATTTTAATGTCACTTTTTAAAAAATAACCGTTTAAGTCACTCGTACCTCATGCCTAGTGCTAACACTTTTTGACCCTCTTTTAGAAACACTTTTGATGTAAGACTCCCTTCTTTAAAATAAATAAATAAATAAAAGTTGTCATTTTAAAATAAAATCACCTTAAGACAAATTATTTATTTAATTACTTTTATTCACACATCTCAAAGTCTTTGGAAAAATTGGAGCCTTTAAGGATGTTAGAAATCTCCAAGAACTGTGGAATGCTCCTAAAATGTTGAAATTGCATCCAAAAAGAACCATTGGACTCCTCTTGGTCTTTTGATCTCATTGCCATTGTCACAATTCCTTTATAAATAAGTTGGTGTTCTCTAAGAATATTGGAACTTTTAAAGAACATTGGAATGGATTGAAAAAGGGACATTATAGCTTGCCAAAACCCATTGGCTTAGGTGCTCAAAAAGCTCACCAAGATTGTGGAGCAATGGTGTGAGTCTTCTTACAAAGGGCTGATCCATAAGCGGGTTAGGTTTAGGTGGACAAATGTTATATCCCCTTTTTCAAAATTATGCAATTAATTAAATAATTAATTTAAGTTTCCAAAAAAGTGATTTTACATTAAAAGACAACTTATTTCAATTATTAAAAATGTCATTATAAATGATTAAATAAAGTGTCGCTAGACCCAACACACAAAAATGTGAGTAAAAAAGACACTTTATTATATTTTTAAAATTTTAAGAATATAAATTTTAGTTCCTTGAAAAAAGTTAAAAAAGGGAGGAATGTTTTTGAAAAACTTCTTTTTTCTTTTTGAAACAATTTCATTTCTCAAGAATGAACATGTGTTCTTTCTTCATTCTTGAGGAGGAAAACCCTCTGGTATTGCTATTTTTGAGGATGATTACCCTCCTAGCCTATCAATCCATTTCCACACAAGGATTGCAGTTGTGCTTCATCCAATAAATATTTCCAGTATCCCATTATTGTGTTTAGCTTGGTGAATTTCTAGATTATGGTGAGAAGTTTCAATGGTTTGGAGTTGTTTGTTTAGGTGTGAAGATTTTGAGATTATAGTTCTTTGATGTTGCTTCTAGTTATTGTTTCAGTTTGGGTTTATGAAGATCTATTACTATTGAAATTGTTTCGAGCATTTTGGTGAGTTTACTTTGTGCAGGCCATACATAGTGATTTAATACTATTGTTGAAGATTTCATAGCAGCGAAAATCGTTTGGGGAAACAATCGACAAACCAAAGTATAAGAGTTTTGAAAAAATCGGAAAAACGTCGAGAAAAAATAGAAAAAACTCGGATTTAAAGAAAATGTAAAAAATTGTAGAAAAAGAGACAAAAACTACTTTTTTAAAAATTTAAGGGCATTTCCATAGCATAGAGAGATAAAGAACAAATAAAATGGAGTTTAACCTATGTTGTCGGGTTCTACTGTTTACCCCACTGTGCTTGGGTGGTGTTGCGACCTTTTTCACACATCGCCCCATTGCAAATGGGGACCCCCTAATTTTGGCTTTGCTTTTCGGTCGATTTGTTGTTGTCTCTCTTTTCTGCTGTCTGTCTTTCCGGGATGTGCCCGCCATTGAACCTTAATGTGAAATTTGGCCAAGTCTGAAAAATTAGGGTTTTGAATTTTCCAGCCAACTTGAAGTCAAATGAAGTGAATAACTTGAAATTTGAGACTAACATTGTTGTTAGTATGCTTCCAGCAGGTTTCCATTGAAATTTCATCAGATTCCGACAACTTACTATTTTTAGTAAGTGTGCAATTTGGGGTGTTCTCCCAACATTTCTCGAAGTTTTAACAGTCACACTGCGTCCAGAACATGTCAAGCTGCTCGCGTGCAAAATTTGAGTTGAAACGGACAACTTACTATTTTTAGCAGTTCAACTTTCGGAGCAAATTTCAGGGTTTAGATGCAGAGTTCTTCGACGCATGTTGGGTGATTCTTTCTGGGTTTTCAGAGACCTTCGTGATGGTGTAACATGCAAAGCGAGATAACAACTTTCAGAGTTCAGCCTTCAGAGGCTATTTTTAGGGTTTGCATGTCAGGGTTTTCTTTGCATGTCTGCATATTCCTTATGGGTTTTTCGAGAGCTTTGCGATGATATGACATGCAAACAGAGATAATCACTCCTTTAGCAACTTACTATTTTTAGCAGATACATTCTGGCAGCCGCTTCCAGCACTTCAGAATCGCGAGCTGATCGCAATGCAACAGAAACGAGGACAAACGGAGGTCATTTGATACGCATGCAAGACCAATTAGGGTTACCAAACCCAAAAAGAGGTGATAAAAGACCAATTAGGGTCAGACCCATGTAAAAAGTCAGAATTGAAAACCGATGTATACCACCGCGATCAGCATCTCTCAAGCTATCTGCTGATAAAATTTGAAGGCAAACGGAGCACTTACTATTTATAGTAAGTCATTTCAGAAATAGGCTAAAAATAGAAAGTAGCAGGCGCCGACGTTAACGGGTAGGTCACGTGGTGAGGAGCGCGTCATTCGAATCTCAAGTCAAATGGAGTTGTGGAAGTCTCAGAAGCAAGCAGTTACTATAAATAGTAAGCCACCTCCAGAAACATGCTATAAATAACAGGTCAGCGCAAGGCATCAGCAGGTACAGGTCAAGCAGGTGATGAAGACCTTATGGCACGAATTTCAGATCAAACGGAGTTGCAGAGGATGGAAAATCGGACACGTACTATTTTTAGCAAGTTGGTACAGAGGAATTAGGGTTTCCTAAATTCAAGGGCAGGACAAGACAATCATGCAAAAGCAACATCCAGCCATGACCACCACATTTCAGGCATTCAGCACGTGAGATTTGAAGACATTCTGAGCAGTTACTATTTTTAGTAAGTTGCTAAAATAGCAGGTACAGACAGATATCAGGCATCAGTAGCACAAGCACATCCTGAGGTTCAGAACAAAGCAAAATCCAGCCTTTTTGGACTTGAAATTAGCTTGAAATGCAAAGTTGACAAACTTTCTAAAAATAGCAAATTAGGGTTCGCATGATCAAATCACCCTAAATCTGGCAAAGAGCATGAAATTCGCCAAAATTGATAAATTTTCAAGTCCAACATCCAAATTCGCTTTAAAAGGTTGAAGACAGATGAAAATTCTAGCAAGGCAAAAATGAAGACTCACAGGTCAAAGTGTTACAAATCTGAAAGCTCACCCCTCCAGATGCACCTAGACTTGGAGGAAGCATTGAAAATATTGTAAGGCGTAGAAATTGAAAGCCCAGCTTGCCAAATGCGCCCACCAAGTTAAGAGGATGATTAAAAGTTTCTAACTCTTGCAAACTTGAAGCCCACACATGAAAATGCGCCCAAACTTGAAGAGGTTCCAAGAAATCTTCTAAGTATTGAAAATTTGAGGCTCAGCCAGTCATATGCGCCTAGCCTTGAGAAGGAAGTGTTTAAAAAGTTTCTAAGGCAAACAAATTGGAAGCTCCATGGGTGAATTGCGCACACCAAGTTGAAGAAAGAGCTTAAAATATTCTAAGTCCTTGAAAATGAAGGTAGACATGTGAGAATGCGCCCAAGGTATAAATTGGAAGGAGACCTTGTGAAATGCGCCCATCACAAGGTGACTGTGCAAGGAAAGTTTCTAAGTGTCAAAATTGAAAGTTGCCCCTGCCATATGCGCCTAGGAGCTAAGGAGGCTAAGTGTTGAAAAGTTTAAGTATGAAAATTAAAAGCTCACTCATGGATTTGCGCCCAAGGCCATGAAGGTGGGTTAGAGACTGGAAATTTGCCTAAGGCATTAAAATTGAAACCTCCATGGGTCAAATGCGCCTAAGCTTGAAGAGTAAATTTGACTAAGGCACCAAGATTAAAAGCTCAACATGCCATTTGCACCCCCCTTTTAACTTGGAGAATGAAGTCACAAAATGTTTCTAAGGCATGCAAACTAGAAGTCCACCACCTCATTTGCGCCTAGACAAGAAGAGGGAGATTATAAAAGTTTCTAAGTCACTTAAATTTGAACCTTGACCTTCTATTTACGCCCAAGGAGAGAAGGAGATGGCTGAAAAGTTTCTAAGTATAAAAAAACTAAAAGCTTGCTATCCTGAATGCACCCTTGCCAAATGGAAGTTAGATGAAAGATTCTAAGTCTGGAAAATGGAAGTAGGAGGTCCCATGTGCGCCCTTGAAGTGAGAAGAAGTTGGAAATTTACTAAGTATGTCAAAATTCAAAGCATGACCTCTTATTTGCGCTTTAGGCTAGAGAAGTAAGTTTAAAAATGTCTAAGTGTTTCTAATTGAAACCTCACCCCTCCAAATGCGCCATCATGGAGGAAGTGGTTGAAAATATTCTAAGTGCTTAAAAATGAAAGCACAAGGGGTTATTTGCGCCCTAAGGAACAAGATGCATGAAATTTTTTCTAAGTATTGGTGAATGGCAGGAGGACCCCCCCTTGGATGCGCCTGACTTGTGTGAGTTAGTGAAAACTTTTTCTAAAGTGCTTAAAATGAAAGCTCTACCCTCCATATGCGCCCTACCTTGAAGAGAAATGCTTGAAGAATTTCCTAAGTAACAAGATGGAAGCTACCCATGAATTGCGCCCAAGATGAGAAGGAAGTCAGAAAGATATTTTCTAAGTGTTTGCAAGCGGCAAGACAAAAGCTCAAATGCGCCCAAGCTAGTGATGAAATAATATTTTTTCTAAGTATTATCAAATTTCCACCTCCCTAGAGGAAAATCACGCCTGGACTTGGAAGTATGAAATTTGGATGAAATTGCCAGAGATGAAGTCAGATGATGCCAGCTGCACAGGGTCAATAAATTTTTTTCAAAGTTGAGCAAAGAAATGTTCACAGATGTGAAGAACAGGATTAAATTTTTTGAAAATTATTTTTCTAAGGTTCAAAATTCAAGAAAATTAAATGAACCCGTTTGTTGTATACCCATGAGTTCATCGCGTTTTGGAGAAAATTTTCTTCTGGGTATTGAAGATTGTCAACGAGGAATGGATTTTAGTGTCTCCTACACTTCACCAAGGCTTTCAGGATGGAGATTTTTGATTGGCGCTTGAATAATGAATTTTCCTAAGGGAAAATCTAGAAAATTTCTAAGGCAAGGAATAAGTGTGATCGCCTAGATAATTTTTGATCAAATTCCTGATGAAAGCATTTTTCTCGAGCCTGAGTCGGATGAAATATCAGAGGGAAGTACGCCCAGGCATAATACAAGATGAGGTTGGAAATTTGGCTAAGGCATGAAGAATCGTGAAGAAGGAAAAGGTTGGCTAGAGAAATGTTCCGGAGATCACTCAAACCTCAAAGATCGGAGCATGAAAATCTAGGTAAGTAGGTTGAATTTATATTATGAAGTGTTCTAATACTCTTCTCCTTGCTTGTTTTGCAGGAGGAACGTCAAGACCAAGCGGTGATAACTTAAAGTGATGAAAGTAATCCAAGATGACATTTCAACTTCGAAGGAAGAAAAGTTGAAAGAAAATGGCTAAGTGTTGAGACTTAGTAACAATGAAGAAATATTTTCAAAACTTAGGATGGAGAAAAGAATGGAAGCTCGTGCAAAGTTGAAAAACAACGTCGAGAAGAAAGATCAAGAGCAGTGTGAACGCGTTTCAAAGTTGGAATCTTCTAGAAGGATGGTGGCCATTAATGGCTCATTTATTACCCCACTCTCCTTTGTGGCGGTTTTTAGGGCGAATCTTGTTTAGGGTTGAGGTGGCACGATCTGGGCCATCCAGTCGATTGTAATCTGAGCCGTCCGTTGGACTTGGCTAGCTATATAAAGGGGCATGCCCCCTCATTTGTACATTCATGAGACAGTAGAATTAGAGTAGAAGTTAGAATAGAGAGACAAATTAGAAGTAGCTTAGTATAGATTGATAGAGTAGTTGAAGAAGAAGGAAAGTTTTTCCTTAAAAACTTTGTAAGAAATTGTTGTGAACACTCTCCCAATAAAAAGAATGTTCATTGATGATGAATTTCGTCTTTTGTTGTGAGTAGCTAGCAAGGTTTCTTCGTCCTTCTGATTCGAGTAGTGACTTAAAGTAGAATAAGTTTCATTTCATGCAAGTAGTAGATAATAATTGTGGAATGTGGTCTTCAATTTGAGCAAATTTCGTCTATCCATACCACTAGTGTGTTCGCTGATGGTGAATGCGCCTTGTGTGGTCAACTGGAATATCATGTACTTAACTTCGATCATGATTTGTATGTTTATATGCGTCGTTGTGATGGTATTTTCATGCTAAGTTGTGATCTAAACACCTTCCAGTTCTGTGGAGGCTGTCCGAAGCGAGGCAAAGCAGAGCTTGGTTGAAGCTTGTGAGAATTGATCGCCATGTCCACGCCTTAGAGTAGATTAGAGCTCTCTAAACCCTGGATTTTAAATTCAGTACTTTCAAGTTAGTTCAGGAAACAAGAACTTCATAGACAAATCTTTCGAGTATTTGAATTCCTTTCTCCGCTGCCGAACAATTCCGTAAGTCCCCTTGAAATACCAGCAAATCACATCGAGCCAACTGAGCCTATTCGCACTGAAAGAACCTTGGAGTTGAACGCACGAACTCTCTCGCAATCTTAGCGTGCTGGATACTTTGATCAAGAGAGGATAGGGTAGCCATTGGCGACTTTATTCTGCGTTGGTGCGGTCACGAAAAACACATCAACAAGTGGGTTTGGTCTGGGCACAAGTATGTTACAGGTACAACCTCGGGTATGCCCATGGTTTTTCCTGGGTGCCCCGGCTTCCCTGTGAGGAGGTGGGGTGGGTTGTAGGAACAAGTTTCATGAACTGTTATTCATTTTTACTATATTTTATATGTCCTTTGCCGCTACCATGTATCCTCTTTTTTTTATTCATAGTTCTCCACCATGCAAGCAGACTGGATTTAAATGAAACTAATTGATTAGTTTTAAGAAACCTTGGTTGCATGAAAGTAAATAACCTAATCAACTAACTATTGGCATACCAATATTTGTTTTAATAAGATCTTGAAGGCAACAACGGGATGATCCTAATAGGATTAGGGGTTATACCACAAAAAAAAAAGTGTTTCCCAACCTAATTAGAGTTAAATAAATGTATACTCATAGTTAAGTTCGATACTTTGAGTCTAGTTCTTTTCTTTCTACTACATTGCAGCTTTGTATATAATATTTAATATTGCCTTAGGAAGGTTTCCTAGTCGAGCTCATGTTTTCATTCTATAATAGCATCCTAATTCTTGAACTTGAACCAATATACAAACAACGCACAACAATGCCACTATTGGTAAAAATATACTATATGACCAAAAACTTCATTTGAAATATACTTAACCAATCTATTATAAAAGTTTATAATTTTGAATATATATATTCCCATACCGTACCCAAGGAAAAAAAATTGTTGTACTTCCATACCTATATCTAAACCTGTATTCGAACTGAAAACTTAGAGTTTAACGCATGAATTTTAGAAAATAGGATTTTGTTGTTTACATTCATATCATTGATTACATTGCATTGCACAATGCATACCTCATAGTGCATAAATAATAACTAGATGGTTGCAGTTGATAAAATTTCAATTACAATATAGTTTGTAGAAAATCAACCTATAAACTAAGTACAAAGTTCCAAAAAATCAAATGTAGCCAATGACTCTTGGTACTACAAAGTACAAGTAGAGCTATGCTAGAGGGCTGCAGGTCCTGATGATGAAGCTCCTGGTTTAGAGCCTCTCCTAAGTCGTTCAACCTCATGACTATCCAAGCTGGCCTCTAGGATCTCAAAATCCTTAGGCTCAAGAAAGTCATTAAAAAGACAATTTTCCTTTGCTGAGTAGACATCATAAGTCACAAAATGGGAATCAACTGGTTCATATTTGTGATTTCAGATTTAACAGTACTTGCAATTTCTAGAACAATGTCAAAGAGAACTACATGCAGAGTGTGAGAGAAATTATACGAAATAGGAATCAATTGCAAAGTTCAACTTAATAGGTTTTGAATCAAATAGCTCAAGATAGAGTAATAGAAAATGCTTTTGAAACAAAATCTTAAATCTCAAAAGACCATAAATGATATTGAAATGTTCTCATTGATAACTATTTTAGCAGATTTGTAAAAGATTGAAGGGAGAGTTAAATATTTTTACATTAGATAATAAAGACCTGCTAGTACAAAAGAAGAGAGCAACAATTTGAGCCACAATTTTAGCTTTTATTATTCAAGTAAATTTTCCTTGATTTCACATATAAATGGAGTAAAAAACAATGGGCTTTGAGTTGAGAATTTGAGAGATTATAGGTACAAGTTTCAATGGAAAATCAAAGCACAAGGAACATTCCCTTTCAATGGGGCAGTTGCTGCTGAAATCTATCTGGATCGTTAAAGAAAAAATATGAGGCTTTCTTCGAGGGGATTAAGATAAGCCCACAAGACTAGGGCATGACTTCTCTCAAGGAATGTATTAATTTTTCCTGATACCTATTTAACATGCATGGAATGTTACAAAAAGTATGTCTAAAGCATTCATGTATTGATATTATATTCCTTGCAAGCCTTCTGAACCTCCATGCATATGACAATCCTAAATGGAATGTAGTTCCCGAACAAGTGTAGGGCATGCATTAAAGCAGCGAGTTTCACCAATTAACAAAACATTAAACCTGCAAAATATATAGGAAATATAAATATAACCAAAACAATCCTTCATTTTGATATAAAATATTGCTATAGTTCATTATTTTCAGCACTACAAGCTGATTTTTATCTTTCTAATAGGAGCCATTTTGCTTCCTGTTCCACAATGTCTATATACTATTATGTATAAACTCATACTTGTGGAGAGTAATTGTGACTTCGAACAACCTACAGGTGGATGCTAGGATCAATGCAATGCGATCCCATGGTGGCTTGGCCCATCTTGCAAAGTGCTTCCTCTCACTCGTCGTTTCTCTGCTATCGTGCCTTGAGCCCTGTTGCTTTGTTGTTGCGAATAACAAACTCGGATGCAAAAGATATGTTTTGTGCCCTAGCCAATAGCAAAAGAAATTCCATGCTTAATAGCGATCTCATCGTAACTGATACCTATCAAAAATCCTAATAAAAAATGCTTTGCGAAAATATATGTTAATAAAAATATAGTCACCCTTTTCCATACGAATTTGGCCACGAATTTTGACAAATTTTATACATTTTTTAAATGTTTGCTGAATTTCAAGCTTCAAGCTTGTAATTTGGCGAACCCTGTGACATAGATAAGAACAACAAGACAACAAAAGACAGCCAGGGAACAACAAAGAAACTACATCAAATAGGACATTACAAAATCTTTACAAATAACCAACCCAAAGTTAGGGTGGTTTAAAAAAATCGTTCCAACGATTTTGTTTAACCATAGTAAAAGGATTGTTCTCTAAAATTCTTTTCTTGCAACAAGAAAAATTCATAAGACCACAAACAAAATCCTCTTCCAGCCCCGAAGCTTTAAAAGAAGAAGCCAACATCATATTGTCCATAGGATATTTCCCCTTATTGTCTTCCTTCTGCACCTTGTCAAAGGATGTAATAGACTCCTCAATAGTAGCAGGAGTATGTTCCTTTTTCCTCCAAATGAAATGGTGTTTCTTGTTATTCGAGCAACTCATAGTAGTATGGCCCATTTTGTAACAACAATGATAGATAATAGGGGGGTCTTTAAATTCGATCTGCTACACCCAACTACCATATTTGGAAGATAAGGTGATTTGAGTAGGGAGCACCTTGTTTTTCTCCTCAAAAAAATATAATCTAGCCAACAACAAATGAGGATCATAATTTAAAGTTTATGAAATTATTTGTAATTACAATTGCTATGTCCATTTGACCATGAATAGCCTATTAGTTTTTTTTGTTTTTGATAATTAAAAAATAAAAAATACAATATATAAGTATAGATGAAAACAAATGTGCAGAAAGAAATTTGCCAGAACTAGTTCTTGAACAGATAATTTCCAACTTATTGCTTTTATAATTATCAAATACTACTTTTTTAATATCCAAAAGTATTTGAAGTAGGTCAATAGTTCTAGAAAGTACAGACAAGAAAGATGACAATTTTTTTTAAAGAATCAGCCATAAGAGAAAAGAAGAAACTAAACAAAATAAAGCCTAATGTATTAGCACTTTTTCTAAAAGACAGTATTTTTAATTTAATTTACCATCAAATCTTGAAATCATACAATTGTAGTTAGTGTACAATGACTAATATTATGTTTCGATAAAATAGGTTAGCCGACTATGTATTATTTGTTTGTCGGCTTTGGGTAGTTACAATCATTGGTTGGTCGATGGTTGTGTTCCTCTTAGCAATTGTCGGGTCCTTTAAATAGATTGTGTATTGTCAAGGAAAGGGGCATGATCTAGTCTGATCGAGTCTAATCCTTGGTTGACCATCTTTGGTCCTTTTCTGTAATAATTTCATGTGCGAATAAAGTTATACTCATATATCTAGTATGCATTGTCATCTCTATTATTTATTCATGTATTTATTTTATCAGATAGAGTAGTAAACAACAATATGATCATAACATTTCTTGAATTTGGTACAAATCCATTTTTTTAATTTTATAAAAGAAAAATAGTTGTTCACAAAGAGTTCTACACCTTTTGTGAAACTATGAACATAATATATTCTAAAAAACAAGGATACATTAGTTCTTTCAAATATCATGTTTGCCTCTTAGAGGTTTTAATATTTGTTTTAAATTTGACAGGAAACAATCACGTTTGCAACAATGGATTTAAGATCCACGGAAGAAGAACTTAGAGAGGGGCTAAATAGAGTACTGAATCTCATGCATTGCAATACAGACTATGCTTTCAAAAGGTTGTGCAATGATAGCAATAATACAGAGGTAATATTGTGGTATTTCTGATTTGTAACTTTGTTTTAGTACTTTTCTCTAGTGTATATTTGTTCTGTTTTCATATCTCATTTTTGGATTTTTTTTAAGTGTATGTATTTCTAGGTTGTTTCTGTTTGTATCTGGATCAAAGTTGTCAATGTCCTTTGGAAAAACCTCTCCTATATATATATATATAATCGACAACAACCTATCATATTCATGCTAATTTTTCTTGCAGGAAAATGATTATAATGATAGAACATTTCAAACTGCTTATTTCTCAAGATTGGTTGGAGAAGGAAAGTTTGAAGAGGCATTCATGAGAGTACTCTCCCTAGGAGATGTCAGTGCTGTTCTTTGGTTATGCAATCAGGTTGGACTGTAATATTTTAGATCAATTTTCCTTGCTTTTCTAGTTAAATTCAATTATTTCATGGAAGATATCTCTTAAACTAGAAATGACATATAAAATAGGTGGAAAAGATCTATCGTACCACTTTGATGCTTTTTCCTTTTATTATAGAGAGACAAAATAAAGTGTTTATAGAAGATCAAGAAAAATTTCAGACAAAGAAATATTCAGTGTTCCATGGAGTTTTGGGGACGGGGATGAGGGGATGGCGGGGGACGTGTTTCGGGGACGGGAGACAAGGGGTCTAAGTTTTGGGGGCGGCAGCTGGTGGTGGGGGGGTGGTGCTGAAATACATATAGTACTTGAAAAATTAGTTATAAAAAGATGTATAACAATATAATTATATAAATGTAGAAGCCTAAGTTGCATCCAAAAGTATTCTTGATTTCAAATATATGTTACGATGTTTTTTAAGATAATAGATTAACATTGTTTTTAAGTTTTTAACATCTATGTAAGACCAAATTAGGTTCCTACAAGATGTATGTTTGATGTTGGAGGATATATGCAAGATATTTGGAGCAGAAAGATATCCCAAATATTGAAGCACCTAGCATATAGTCTGGGTACAATTCTGTCCAAACACTTGGTTTACAAACCAAACATGTTAATTGTCTCCACTCTACATGGGAATTCAGTCATTGCCCGCGTCATTGCATTCCATGAGATGACGGCTCTTTGAGGCATTCAATCAGGCAGCTCACGTGCCTTTCCATTGCTTCCACATTTTGCATACTGTACAGTGTAAATAGCTAGAGCCGCATAGGCCCTAGGGTAAATAAAAAAATAAAACAAAAATTAAAATATAAATAAAATAAAATATTAAAAATCTACACACCTGGCAGTCTCCCAGAAGTTTCCCAGAAGTCTCCTAGAAGTTTCCCAGAAGTTTCCCTGGGGTCAAGTTGATGTCTGGAAGTCTCCCAGAAGTTTCCCTGGAGTCTCCCCAACAGAAATGGCCAGGAAACATTTCCCTCCAGGAGGAGAGTTCTAGGAAACAACGAAGAAACTTGGAGATGGTGGGGGGACGGTGGAGGGACGTTTCCCAGGCATCTCCCCGTCTCGGGTGCGGGTGTTTTTTTGGGGGGACGCGTCCTTGTGGGACACTGGAAATATTTGACACTCAAATTTGTATAAGCATAATTTAACCTTGAGCTTGAGATTGTAGGCAAAAGGTCAGACATTTGTTAGAATGTTATAAATAAGACAATGTGGAATTACCATTTATAAGAATAATTAATGGCTAAGTAATTTCTGCAAGTTTCTCTAATTTTGAGTCATTAATCATAGGATTTTCAGGTGTTTTTTATCTAATTGACTTATGGTCTTATCCATTATGGCTGACTGTATATGAACATCAGTGATCGTTTAAATTGAGATACATGTGTTTGATTCTCTACATATTGTATCACTCACATATTTTGGAGACACTATACATTAGAAATGTTCATAAATAGAATAGTTCTATTATGAGCTATATAGTGCCTCATCATTGATAATTTTTTTTGATTTATTATAATGCTTTAAACATATTTTATGCTATGAAACAAGCTAAAGGAATATATGGTGTAGAAAGAGTTTTAAATTGATGTTTTGGGACATATATATGACTCAATATAGGAGTTATTTTAGTTACATGAATTAAAGTGAATATGTTTCAATGCTGTGATGTTCCCAACTTAGATATACAAGATCAAATGTAATTTGCTTTGCTGTTCCAATAGTCTCATAGGATGGATTGTGCTATGTTGGAAATATGGACTCAAAAAGACTTATGAAAAATGATTGCATAGAAAGCAATATTGCAGGTTGTAATACGGCCCAACATTGCAGAATCAAATAGAATAATTGTTCTTGATATTACGGTGAATTTTATTAAGATTAGACCTTAGAACAATGACAATGAACACTCGATTCAGGGCATAGTTAACATACTACTTCAGGTTTTATTACTAAAATTCATAGCAATGCAACTACACAGAATATCCAGACTCAATAGGGAACTATTAAACATTCTTGGAATATTCATACCCGTAACTTAGTTGACTGGCTAGAATAAGATGACGAAGCACTTAACTTCAAACGCTGATGACAGTCTCGTTCGCAACATATATGTAAGCACAATATCTGGCTCCACGATGGTCAATGCCAATAGCATATTCTTCTATATCCAAGGCGCAAGTAGCAATACAAAGACATTGGTAGTTTCTCCCAATATCGGGGTCTTCAGAATGACTCAGCGCTTGGACGTCCTCCGACAATCCAAATCAATACGAAAGCAGACCACAAGTGAGCCTTTAGTATGATCGTGATGAACAGGGACTTTGTATACAAGTTGCTCGCCCCTTCCAATATTCTTGATGACAAGGATAAGAATCTGTGTATACACACAACAATCACGACTAAGAAATATATGAACAAAGACAAAACCTGTGAATAATCGATCCCAATGTATATGGATATAAACTACGACTTGACAATCTTCCAGTATGCTTGCTAATCGGATATTACCATAAGAATACCATGAAGTGCTAGAGGTAGAGAGACTTGTTCCATTGCCTTTGTATGAACTTCAGATGCCTTTCCGCCTATCGGGATCATTACCAACTGTGATTACAGCAGAAATAGAATAGAAGGCCAAATTCGAGCCTTGAATGATTCCGTCAACTTTCCTGTGCAAGCCAGATTCGCTCCAACCCCTCTACAATACGCTCCTTATAATGTTGACTTATAGTCAATTGCTAAGTTTATGAAGATTAGCCATCTCAGGGGCTACGTCCTGAATGGCTACAGATTGCTTGAGAGTTTCCGTTCTCAGAACAAATTCAAAACCAATTATTTTTCCTTCTTTCGTGATGCCATTACAATTCCCCTAACCATGATTTATTTGTCAATTTTGAGTTTCGACAATTGATTTTATCAATAACTTTTATAAAGTCTCAACATATTTAATTAATTAAATAATTCAGAAGTCTTCAAGTCTTAAAAATGTAAATAAAGACTATTTGAATATTTAATTAATTAATTTCAATTGCATTAACTCTAGAAAAGGGACGGGGACATCACAAAATGCAAAGATTAGCTCAATAGAATTGAATATGGATGCATGACCCAACCAAATGAATGAACTCTTATGTTTTTCTTGAATCCTTACCTTTAGGGACGAGAGCAACTAAATTTGTATTTAGGCTTTGAAGGAAAATTTTGGAGCTGTGAGATTCTTCTACCATGTAATAAGAACCATAGTTGAAAAATGCGGACTCAACAATAACTCAACAGGCCCAAAATTTTTAAAAACTCGAGACTTAGCAAAAACTTGGCAAATTTATCAAACATTTGAAAATACACAATTTTTTAAAATATTCTTAAAAAAACACATATAAACTAAATTTGTAGAACATATTACTGATTTCATCATATACAAATCAAAATTAGAGTTTAATACATATCAATGTATCATAGACCAAAAAACAAGTTCAACTTTTGAATACATATCAACTTCAAGTTTCGGTATCAATAAAAATTATATATCTTTAATTTCTTCTACGACTGAATCTCAAAAGCTTTTGTTGCCGCTATGTGGGTGTTGCTGAAGTAGATGGTATAGCTGCAGTATCCTCAATAGGAGCCTCAACAAGTGCCTCATCCATAGTGATAGGATCAAGCTATGTGTGTGAAGAAACTGCCTCTGCTAGCTGACCAAACTCGCCTTCTTCCTCATAAGCTGCCACTTTCGCTTCCCATTCAGCTGCCTCTGCCTCCCTTTTCATCTTAGCTAACTCATCATCACTTATCCATGGTTCCACATCCACCTCATTAGGCTTAGCAATCCAATTTGAGAATGGATCAATGTCATCAAGGTCAAGTGCTTCATGTGAACTTTTCCCTTGTACCTTCTTCTCATGCAATTGAAGGTTATACTACACGTATTCAAGGTCATTCAAGCGCTTTTGAGTCAACCTATTGTGCTTGTTTGTGTGAATGGCCTCAAAGGAACTCTAGTTGTGCTCACAACCAGATGCATTACAAGGCTGATATAAAATGCGAAGGGCAAGCTTTTGAAGATTAGGCGTTGTGGCACTATAATCTACCCACCGCAAATCTGCAGGGATAACAATTGCCATTTATAACTTAGAAAGGATTTAATAAACTTTAAAATTGACATAAATAGTAAAATAAAATTAAACACATGAATTTGTTACCTGGCTGTAGAGTGTCTCTCCTACAAATGCAAAAAGTGGAAGAAAATAATGCCCCTTCAGCCTTCTTATAGCTCTGTATCTCATCAAGTATGAGATCTCGAAGGTCATTATCACTAACCAATCTCTCAATACATGTGTTGAGGCCAACAAGAACTTCTGCATCTGCTTTGAAATTAGGAGAGAAATAAAACTTGGGGTTCAAATAGTAGGCAATGGCATGAATATGTTGGTGGAGTTGTCGGTTCCACCTTTGATCTATTATGTGCCATATGGGTTGATATTTGGTCTTGTTTGACCCATAAAAATGTTGAATTGCCTCTTTGGCCTTATCCATGGCCTCATATAGATACCCCATGGGGTTTTGATCCCCATCCACCAATCATAGAACTCTAACCAATGGTTTTGACACCTAAAATATAAAAAAATTAACAAAATCAGCAAGTTGTAATATTAGATAACAAAAAAATAAATCATCAATTGAAGTTTGAAAACTTACATTGATGGTCTCCTCCATTACTTTGGCAAATCTATCATCAAAAATGGTCTTCACGATCTTCTTTGCTTCAGGCTTCCTGCAATACGGACTCTCCAACCATCTTTCACTCACAAACATGCGCTTGAGGCTAGGCAATTGATGTAGGAGCATCCATGGTGACTTGCAATCCTGTGTCAACAAAAGGTTGAATTTTTGAATTATGCAATTTTGGATTTTTGAAGTGGATTAATTTTGGTTTGAATTATATGGTGAGGATGGATAAGTATTTATCTACAATTAAATTATTTTGTCAATTAAATTCTTGTGCAACTTTGACAAGTTGACTAGTGGGATTTAAAAAATAAAAATGAAATAAAGCATTAAAATTGCAAATTATTTGGAAACACCCAAGATGGGCATTGAAAATGGGATAATGGATGTTTTAAAGCACAATAATCATTTCCCTAAAAAGTAGGGATTGGAGGTGGACGCCCATGACTTGATTTTTGCCTTTTCTTACTTTTTCTAAAATTGCAAATGGAGAATTAAAGCAACAACTCCTATCTTTGTCCAAATAGTTTTAAATGGATTTTATTGTGAATTAATTATTTTTGAGAAGTTTGAATTTGCAGCCACAGAGAAGATGGCGTACTTGGGAAGAGAGGGTAGAAAATTAATTCTATGTAGTGGTGGAGAATTTGGAGAATGGGGAAAGTAAGAAAATAATTTTTTTAAAGGAAAATTTTTGGGGGGATTTTTTTTTCAGGGGGGATTTGGTGGAGAGACTCAAGAATGGCGTGGCTCTTCTCCAGGAAGGGTTTCTTGAGTGTGTTTCAGGTTGAAGGCATGAAATTGAAGCTACAACAGTTTTCTTCCATTGGTAGTTGTTGATTGCAAGTTTGCAATCCATTGTTTTGTGTGTTATTGCAGGAGAGGGGTTTGAAGATTGTATGAGAAGATTTATTTTGCTGTTGTTTGTGAGTTTAAATGGGCCATGTTGCAGCCCTTGAATCCATCATGGACTGATGTAAACATTGGAGATCATTTTGTAATAAAAAGTTGTAAACTGGTTGCAAGTTGCAAACCAGATTTTGCATATATTGCAACATTGTTTGAATGAAAGTTTAATGTTTATTTTGTGTTAAAGAATGGTTTCTATGTTGTGATGGTCTGAGTGTTTCCCCTACTTCCATCAACAATGTAGCTAAAATACTCTGCAAGGTGAGGAAATTGGTGGCAAAGCGTGTGACTCCTATTGCTCAAGATCCTTATCATGAGTGTGCTCTCTCATGAGACTTAGGACCCATGTGTGGTTGTAGATGTACTTTGTGATATTCCTTCCATCTTCGACCACATTCTTCACCCAACTTAAACATGAATATGAATTTGTACATATGAATATTTTCTTTTTTAAAAACAATCTTGTTATGCTGCTAATATGGTTTTGTTTTTACACTCAATTTTTTATTTGGTGCAATTTGAGCTCTCTTTTCTTTACAATAATTTAAAGTCAAATACACAATTTACCAAATGAGGATCAAAAGGTATCTTAGGAAATTTAATAGGAGATAGACTTATGTTGAAGTTGATGAATGTATTTCTACTCAAAAGAATTCTTGTTTAAGTCATTTCATTGTTTCCCTTTCTCTTTTGTTCATCAGTATTCTTTGTTGTAAATTCTGTCATTATATTCCTTACCACCCTTTATGTGCAGGCTACTTGTGATAACACATCTTCCAACATGAGGAAGTTGTTGAGAATCTCTTCATTTGGCCCTTTTTCTTTTGTAACTCATTTATTTTTATTTGTATTGAAGCACTTAAGCTCTCCACTTTCCACATACCAAACATGTTCTTATATCTTTTCACATTTGTAAGTAGTATATCTTTACTTTTGTTGTAGTCGGCCGTAGTTGGCCATTTGCTAATAAAAGTGTAGTTAGTGGGAATAATACATGACATGTATTATTCCCACTAACTATAGTTTCATTAGCAAATGGCCGACTACGACCGACTACAACAAAAGTAAAGATATACTACTTACAACATTTCTTTATGATTCTATCTAGAAGATAATTGAGACTAGCTCAAAATAGTGTTTATGTTTCTCTTGCTTGGTTTACATATACTTATTATTAAAAAAGAGTCAAGAACACAATATAATATTGTTATATATTGGCATGAGAATTATAAAGAGTTTCATCTCCTTACATAGAGTTTTAGAGATGTAACCAACAACAAATAAATGTGACATTTGTCTGAGATTCTAAATACTAATAATAGTAAACATTATTATAGATCACTAAGTCACTACAGTGACTTTATTACAAAAGGTAAGCCTTATATTTTAACACCCCCTCTTAAGACTTGTACTAAAAATAAAACATACTAACACATTAATTGAAAACTAAAAACATTATAACTATACATTCTTCTAAAGTTTTTTTGAATCAAGTTGCTTCATAACCCTCATTAAGGTATAGCTCTTGAGCCAAATTTCCAAGTTCCCATATTCCACCTCCCCAAACTCCTGAATTATGAATCTCTTAAATTATTGGACAACCATCCATGTTGAACTACATCCATAGTTCTCCATCAAGTTGTCTCATGACCCTTGTAAGAACATAACTCTCAAGATTCACAAACCCTTGAACTGCCTATGCATACATTCATATTGCACTTCCTCTACACTAGATCCCTTCCTTTTTTCAAAGTGTGAGCTTCTTAACATATGTATTCTTCATCATTGTCAACATCTAGTGGATCTTCAAGAATGGCTATATCAACTACATTTGGTATCTCTAAGTTTTTCCTTGAGAACATCATTGGCATGACTTCTACATTCAAAGTTGTATGACCTCTTTTCTTGTAGTAATAACATTCAATCTCCCTTGTGTCTTTATCCGATCTTTGATTTTTTTTAGTATAACACCATCTCAAGTTGAGGATCATTTTTTGTATCTCCCATAACTATTCTCATTTCTTCAACTAAGAGAGCTAAAAAATCATATTTTCTAAGAGTTTGAAAAGGTAGTTGACTAAGAATAAAAATGGCATTGCTAAATTTAAAAGAAAGATTATTTAAAAAAATGGCTTTGGCATCCTTGTCATCTACCATAGCATTGACTTCTGCTAGTTATCTAAGGAGAGATCTTAGATCACTTATATGGTTAGACATAGTAACTTTGTCAACCATCTTGAATTTGAAAAACTAAAGGTTTAGAGAAAATTTTGCATTAACCACTTTTGTTCCAAACAATTTATTTAGATTATCCCAAATTTCCTTGAATCATTTTGCTAGATCTATATGATGTAACTCAAAATTAGAGATAGCAAGACTAATAATGGTTTTGACTCTATTGTCTCTACTCTACTAATTCCATATAATCTATTTGCATTTGTAGGTTGTTTCTCATTCCCATTTACTACTCTCCATAAATTTTTGTGAAATAGTTGTATTTGTTGATGTTTATAGCGGCGGGAGATATTTTTCTCTCAATTTAAATATCATAAATAATGCTCAAGGCAGGTCGGCCTTTTGATGTACAATAAATATTCTATATTTATTTTATTTTATTGGAGGCCGACCTAGATGAAAAGTCACCTTGCTTTGTATATATACAAGGTGAAGTTCATACATTCAAATCATCAATTCATTCTTCATTCAATTCACACTCTCAAGAGTTCACACTCTCGCAGCAGATCGACTTCAAGGAGATTTATATTATATTGTATCAAGAAGAGATTCTCATCATTTATTGTGTCAAGTTCGCCCTTGAGAAGGGTCTGATTTGTAAAGCAGATTTCTGCTCTTATTCGTTCTATATATAAGAGATATTTTTGCTGGGTTTTTTTTTCTCTCTCGAGAAGGGGGGTTTTCCCAAGGTAATTTGCTGTGTTCTATTGTTTGTTGTGTTGCATTTCTGCTTATTTACATTTCTGGTCTAAAACTAACAGTATTTGGATTTTTTCCTTTCTAGGTGTGGGAATTGATGCTAAGATTTCTATAATGGAATTTCCATTCTCAAAAGGAAAAAAAAAAAAACCTTGGAAATTAAATTATTTTGAAACCTTTGGGCACTATTCCTTCCAATTTTCAATTTTTTGGACTTAAAACTTTTTTGTAGACAATTTGTACATTACTGTAGAAATGATAATTTTTTAAAAATACCTAGAAAATTAAATTGTGCCTTAGACTACAAATTGTGGAAAGAATGTATCACCCTTCTTGATCTTGCTTGAGCTAGTTTTTGTAGAATTGCAATTATAGCTGTTCGCCCTAGCTATTTCTTGGAAGTCGCCCTTTTAGAACCCACATGATAGTAAATTGTGACCCAAAATTCCACAACTTCCTTCAAAAATATCAAAACTCAACGCATTTTTGACTATTATCATTGATATTTCTGCAATTGCAACCTTTAGCTTGTTTTTTCCTCCCACAACAACAAAATGGCCATGATTCTGGCTAAAATAGTGCAAAAAACCCTCTATTTTTGCAAATGTGTAACTTCTAACCCACACGGTGTTTTCTTTTGATTTGCTACAATCACTATAGATCTCAACCCACAATTGTCTTTATGCGACAAGCCTAGGATGAAACCTTTGTTCTAATACCATATTCAAAAGGAGCTATAACACAATTGTAGAGGAGGGGGACCAGCTGCTTTGAGATTGTAGGTCACGGGAGGGTCCTAAGCAATAGGTTGCCTTGATCTACCTCAATCTTTCTAAGTGATTCGGAAAGGTTAAGCGTTTAGGGTCGAAAAGGAAGAGCAATCTGGTTGCTACTGTCCTTTTGCTAATTTGAATATTTCAGGAAGTCAAGCGAGCCGATTCCCAGAGTTCAATCTGCAACTTAGATAGCTCACTGCCTGAGGACGGTAGTGTAGGACATAGACTCTAGCGCAACACGCTGGCATCTCAGTGGGGCGTTGGCGTCCGTACGGACAAATGACTTTTGAGACAGATAAAAACACTGAAAATCAAATTAACAGATTGACTAATGGATTTTATGCTATAACAGAATGTAAAGAAAGTATGAAAACGAAGCACAACAAGAAGAATACTTTAATTAGTCTATCTTCAAATTGACAAAGAATTGATAAGGAAGCGATACCAAACTTCGTGCAACTTGATTCTTCGAATAGCTCCAAATGAGAAGTACCTACACACAAAAGAACAGGGAAATGTTTGGGTTGTGTTTAGAGGACTGCCTTAGTCAGTCCCTCGCTTTGGTGTTTCCACCATGAACAACTAGATAGCAACGATTGTATAGAAAGATGATAAAGAGAGTATAGAAATGGAAATACCAAGCAATACTCAAACAACCATATGTTGCAATACAAATACGATAATGCAAAAGTGAATGAAAATGGTGAATATCACCTTCTCAACCACGTTCTCTCAAGGAAAATGGAGGAAGGAGCGAGCTTGCAAGCTCTCCAAAGCCAACGTTGTCGCAACAACGGAGAGGAGCCAACAATAAAACGATTTGTAGCTAAAATGGAGGTGGTGATGCCACTTGAAGGAGCTGAAAGTAAGTGTGTAGATTGAAACCAAGAGTGAATTGATCCAAGAAGCTGAGTAGAATGAATGTTTTAGCAATTTGAAGGCAAAAAGCCAGTTTGAAGTCAGTCAAAGGAGCAACAAATGTTACGCTTCGCGTCCAATGGAGGAGTGTAATGCCTCTGTAGATTCTAGAGGCAGGAATCCTATTATGACTGAAGTGTGCTGCATGGCGTCCATGCGTTGCGCTAGTGTCCCTGACAAAAATCCCCCCACCGACACACAAATGAGTTGCCAAATGGACAGGGTAAGGTGGCGGGTGTATGGATTGCATCATCGTGCGCTGTGCTAGCGTCCCCAACAAAAATTCCCCCATCGACACACAAATGAGTTGCCAAGTGGACAGGGTAAGATGGTGGGTGTATCGATTGCATCATCGGAATTAATTCTCTAAGGTAGAGGGTAATGTAAATGTGGAATTTTCCTAGGGGTGCAAATTCACGCCATTACAACAATATAGAGATTGGAGTGAGAATTACAAAGAGATTCATCTCCTTATATGGAGTTTGAGAGATGTAACCAACAACAAATAAATGTGACACTTGTTCAAGATTTTAAATACTAACATTATTACACACCACCAAGTCACTATAGTGACTTTATTACAGTAGGTAAGCTATGTATTCTAATAAGTGACTTTATGCTGTTTTTATTATGGGTAAATGATTTTGACCATAGGTATGAACTAAATAATGAAGGGTTTTTGAAAGAGCCCAATCCTCTATACAAAAATCATGAAAGATATGTTAGAGAAGTACATACAACAATAAGGAACTGTAATGTCCCCTTCTCAAGCATGAACAATTGGCAAAGACTCTTAGCCTATTTAATTCCCATAGGCTAATTGAGATGTAACAAGGGAATAATTAATTAATTAATTTGTTTGAAGACATTCATTTTTCAGGCAACTTATATTTAATTAATTATTTTATTGGATAGTAAAGTAACAAATTGGAACCCAAAAGTAAAGTTAAATTAAAAAAATATTTTAAAAATCACTTTTGGGGGGGAAATAAAATATAATTTTTCAATTATGCAAAAAGGTATAAAAAAGAGAGTTGGAAAAGAAAAATTCATTCTTGGCATTTTTATTTTCAAACCTTAGCTTGAGAGAGCAATTGTTGATCTATTCTGTCTAAGCATGAAAACCTTTCGCCCTAAGATTGGTTTCAAGGATAGAAACCCTCCCAGCCAATTTGTGAGTGGATTCATCCAAGATTCACAAGTGTGTTGAATGTTAGAAATTTTGTGGATATTTGTGTTAAACAAATTGAAATATCATTTCTGAATTTGTGAATATTGTTCCAGTTTGAAGCAGATTGTGGAGATTGAATAAAAGAATCATTTGCTAGCAAATTCCTATTGATTAATGGCTGATAAGAAAAGATCAACAGCAGGCCATACCATTTGGAGGTTACCATAGTCAGCCATACCATCTTGTCAGTGACTGCAATCTGCCCAGAACTGAGCCGTCTAGGTTTAAGGGAGGTGTTTGGAGAATTTGAAAATGGGCGACCAGTTTTGGGGGAGTTCAAATGGTTCTAAACCCTAGTCGCACCATTATTTGATGAGCATTGATTTCTTGTCACGGGGCTAGACCATTGCACGGATCGGATGCAACTTTTCTGCTGTGAGAGGTCTATCTCGCGCGGCACTGCTCAACAAACTACTCGTAACTCCCTTGCAGACAAGCCCTTTCCTGTTCACAGATTACGCCTTTTGCTTGCGAGTCCTCCATCTGGAAGGAACTCGACTTCTACAAGTGCATCGCGGAATTATGCACCTGCGAGCTGCTGAGAGCTCATGGCAATGCATGTTAGGAACATGACTAACTTTGTTCACCTTCACTGAACGCTGCTGCACTCTGCTGGTACAGACTGGGTGATTCCACCGAGTCTTCATCCTTTGTGTCCCCCATAAGACAACTGACTACTAATCTCGTTCACCTTGAACTCTGAGACTGGTCTTCACGTAGACGGGCTCTTGGAGCACTGCTAGATCCAACGCCAACCTGCTGAGGAGTTCTTTCTGCTCTGCGGGGAGGCCGACTCGACTGAGTGACTCCCACTTCTGCATTGGGCCCAGGATCCGGCTCACCTGGTCCAATGGCCTCAAGGATAAAGTACTCTTGATCTCACATACCTACTCAGCTGCTTCCCAAGTCTGGCTTGGTTCCACCTTTCAAACAGTATCTCATTGCATCATGCAACCCTTCTGAGATCTAGTACAGACGATACCTGCACGAGTGTCTGGGACTCCTTGTTGCTCCATACCTGTATCAAACAACAACTTCACTGGCATCATACCTTGACCATACTGTGCGCCATACTGATGACTCGGCCCTTGAGTTCAACCCCTGTGATCCTGCCTTGGAGGATTGGATCTACCTCAAGAGTATGCCGGAATGCTTTCCTTCAATGACGCCCATGTGTGCCCTGCACGACATGGTCCAGCACTGGTTGCGGGGAACGCACAGGGTGTGGCTCCTTGACTTGCACTCGAATGCTGAGACACGGACTTGCTCCGTCCTCAGGCTTACTTGAGCTCGGTTGCTAGAACTCGGACTAGCTCGTTCTAGACTTTGCTTGACACTGCTGAGATCTTGGCTATCCCAGTCTTACTGTTGCCAACTCGGTTATATAGCTCGCCCAACATTGCATCCCACATTTGAGCTCGTCGCTTGGAGTGAGTTCCAACATCGTAGTCCCCTCGGCGAGCTGCCTTGGAACTAACTCATGTTGACCCTGTTACTGCATTTCACAGGGAT
Organism: Sequoia sempervirens; assembly: GCA_007258455.2. Lineage (NCBI taxonomy): Eukaryota > Viridiplantae > Streptophyta > Pinopsida > Cupressales > Cupressaceae > Sequoia > Sequoia sempervirens. Next base: position 3,341,883 of record VDFB02274714.1, read on the forward strand.
TAGGATACCGGGTTCACCACCTAACCTCTCTCACTTCGTCTAGGGCGGAACGAAGACTCCCTTCGTCCCTAAGACTGATGAGTGCACCTGAGCCACTGGGACTCGAGGCGGGAGCTACTTCTGTTTCACTCCTGGAAGGATGAGTCTGAGGTGCACGCTGTGGTGACCTGCTGCGGACTCACGGTGCAGCGCATCGGTGCCCCTGATGTGCGACGCGATGGTGCAGCCCTATGATGTTCCATTCCATTCGAACGATCATACCTCCCTATATAAGCTATTAGTACAAATCCCAGCATGCGGTAGGATGACACCGAAGAGTGGGCGAAGCCCCCAATTTCCTCCTTAAGTCCATCCACGTTGGGGATCCAATAAGCTGAATCCCAACTCCCCGATTTCTGCCTTGACCTGAACCACTTCATAGCCCATAGGAAAAGTATTGCATTTGCAGGCTCTTGGCTAGCCTGGCTAACTTACGTCATAGCTGGGTATGACCCTTGCAGATCTGACATCTGACTAACTCTTCGTCACGGCTGGGCGTGACTATGCAGACCTGGCGTCTGACTAACTTGGCTCGCCATGGCTTGGCATGACTCGGTACTTCTTTATGCTGCCTGCCACACTGTCCACGCTACGCTGAGGGTAACTCGGCTCGACGTTGGCGCTGCTGTCCAACTCACCTCGACATCTCTGCAATAGTAACACTAAGTACCTGCTTCCAGTGCAACTCGGTCCATGGCTGATGGACTAACGGACTTGGCATACGCCTCGTGGTAGATGGGTGCACAATGGCTCACCGTACGGTTCCTCGGCTGGGTATGCCCTGTGGATGAGTCCTAGACGTGGCGTCCACTAGACTCCTTGTTCCAACTCGCATGACCGCTGCGACTTACCTGACTCGCACATTGCCACACCGCATCACACCCGACTTGTAGCACCAAGGGTGCAGCTCGGTTGGACCGCACGCAGACTCGGTCTGGTGCACCTTGAGCGCACTGATCACTTCAAAGCCCCTTACATTCTCCCCCACTTAAAAACAGGCGACGTCCCCGACGCCGAACATACTGATGTGAGAACCATACTTGACTGCTTGCTGGTGAAGACTTATGAACCTATCCAAAAAGGATCTCCAAATGCTGAACTGATGAATGCTTTTCATACTGAAGTGAAACGGAGGTTGCATGTCATTGACCCTACAACGATTTGCAAGGTCTTGGGTACCTTGACTAACTTACTGAGCTGTTCGACTCAGGAACACTGCATCGCTGTGGGATACACTACTCAGGCACTTCCAATAACCACTGAAAGCTCACTGCAACAACGGGGTTGTGCAGGTGTAGTATCTAGCCACTGGCGACTAGCATACCCTCTTCTGATTGTTTCTCGAATTCAAACCTTCGACTTTCGGCTTCGCAACTTCTGTCCATTGTGTCATCTCTTCGGCCCATGATGCCCAAGTACCCTAGCCTCTTGCGACTAGCATTCTGTGTAGGCGCGGCTTCGTGGCGTGGCTGAAGCACCCACTCGACTGCTGGGAGTCTCTCACCTGTCATACGACGACCCAAAATGAACGACAACTTCTGTCTGCCGATACACGTCCTGTGTCCGATGATCCTTCAATACTCGATCATACTGTTTTTGTGACTCGGTCTGCTTCAATTCTGAACCTTCCAGCCTAAACTCGCCATGAAATGACTCGGCCTGCTTCGATTGCAAAAATCTTCCAACCTTCATGCCACTGAAATTCGCCTCGGATCAGTCCCTGACGTGATCCTACACCCTGTACGTTGAGACTGAGCTCATGTACCCCATTCGATTTCGCCTCGGTTCTGAACTGGGTCAGGAACCTACACCCTGAACACTATGACGCTGCATAGGCTCCCCTTTTCGATTTCACCTCGGATCTGACCTTGCTGTCAGGATCCTACACCCTGTACGCTGAGACTGGCTCAGGTACCCCTTCCGATTTCACCTCGGATCTGACCTTGGTGTCAGAGTCCTACACTCTGTACTCTGAGACTTGGCTCAGGTACCCCTTCCGATTTCACCTCGGATCTGACCTTGGTGTCAGAGTCCTACACCCTGTACTCTGAGACTTGGCTCAGGTACCCCTTCCTCTGTCATGAAATACCCACACACCGCTGCAACTTCTATACCGCGTCCGGCTTCTGCTGACTTATGCTTTCCGGTGACCATTCCACAACATACTTGCGACATCTTAACCCAACTCGTAGGCCATGTATTTTGCTGGTTTTGGCTGCACTCTATGGTTGGTTTTTAAACAAAATCCCAAACAAAGCACTAATATCATTACACATCCATATCCAAATCGTCAAAATCATGCGAAAAATCCAAAAACATCCAAAACATATCAAAAATCCAAAAAACAGTCAAAAAGTAGAAAACATCAAAAACATTGGAATCCGAACTACGTCATCTCTGAGCTTAAACGTAGGCAAGGCTAATCTTCGATCAGCCCCCGAGACATCAAAATCCAAAAACATTCGAAAAAACACAAAATCCAAAAAATTCGAAAAATAAAAAATCAAAACATTTGTAAAATCTCAGAAAACCCCAAAACATCTGAAAAACATCAAAATCCAAAAACAGCCTCAAAACATTTCAAAATGTCAAAAACATCCAAATATTTGAAAAATCCACCCATCCCGTTTCGCATACACCCGAAATAATCAATCATCCATAATAAACTGATCGTCATCTCCATCCTTTGGCAACACAAACAGAAACAAGCGCAACAGTCAGCAAAAGCAAACTTCAATCGTAAAACCAAAATCGAAGCAACAAATCTTTAAAACAAAATCAAACACTTGATCAGTCGTAAACATGTCAGTCAACCTTATATCAACAGCCTATCAATCAACTTATCAAACCATCATCATCCTGTACAATGCATGTCCTAGGATATATCATTCCGACAATGGGCATCATTTATGGATATCACCTCGGATTCTTATCCTATCAAAACGCATCCCTTTGGCTGAAGGTATGAAGAACATTGGCTTGTTTGTGTACTTGATCTTTTCTTTTGATTTATCTTATTGCGCTCATTCCAAGGACCTCTCGATGATATCCGAACGAAGGATTTAGAGAGAAAGGAATGGGGCAACGATCATTATTATTTTGTCGCTATGCTTGTTGGACGCTCTTGTAATATAACTTGGCTTAATACTTGCTTTGTTAGGTACCTAGCAAGGTTTCCATGTCAAGTGTGAACAAGAATACTCCTATCCGCTTTGTCGAGTCAAAGTCCATCACACTAAGTACAACGCCATCCTGGTCCTTCATACCTTGATGCATCGCTTAGGCGTGTATCAAACATAAAGTAAGTGACCCTTTGAAAATCCCAATCCTTGATAAGCAAATCATCATCATGTCTCATCATGGACTTGTTGGATCCTCTTGTCATCATGCAAACATCATCATCCATCATGCATCCATCCATGCAATACCACCATATCATTCATATCATACATCATAGGAAACATCGATCATTTCACATGCATTGCATATCATCATCATAATATAGATCTGTTAGTCTAAGCATATTATAAATCATCCATTGCATAATCATAGCATATCACATCACCCATCTCATCCATCTCGCATCATATCACCATTTAAGTTGTTTAGGATAATATAGATTTGTCATTCTAAGCATCTTGAAATCATCTCATTTGCATCGTCGTCCATAACCACCCATTTTGAACCTCTTTATCGCGAGATCGACCCTCAAATCGAATCTTTTCGCTCGATCTCTCGAGGGGGCAATGTACTAGTGTACTTCTTTCCGCTGGGGCATCTGAAAAATCATGAAATTTTTAAATTTCGATTGCGGCAAGTTATTCTTTGAACCAACGCAACAAGTACATTGCTTCAAAGAGGGGCAAAATGTAGACATGCAAAATTCACATTATGCATTTGATCGGATTCAGTCAAATTAGATGTCGCATTAGGACCATTCATCAATTAATCAAGTGCATTTTTATCCATTCATTTATCAAATAAACCTTATCATTCAACCTTCATCTTGCATCATCCATTTAATTAAATAAATCAAAAGCCATTTAAATCAAATCCTAAATCATTTTCCATCATTTGCTTATTTAAATAAATCAATTATCAAAGTCTTGAAAGTCAAATCATCTAATCAGCATTAATCAGCATAATCATCATCTAATCCTAATCTAATGTTAATCCCATCTCACTTGCATTCTCTAGATTTGGCCACTTGCACATGAAATTGCAATTAATTGATTTATCAAAATCTTTATTTTCAACTTGGCATAAAGGAAGAATATTCTCCAAGTTTGAATTTCCCCCCAAGTGGACATGTACACCCAACAGAGCATTTATGAGGCCTTACATGTCTCTTACATGTCCCCTTCCAAAGGTCAAACTCAACATTCATTGCAAAATTGAATTCAAATTTTCCCTCTCATGGGCACTCTTCCCAAATCTTGCACATACATCAACCAATCACCACTTGACAAGTGGCCTCCTATCATTGGCATAATCTTGATGCAGCTTGTTAGGGTTCAGTGAAAAAGTTAGAAATGTATATAATTTATTTCAAATCAGAACTAGATGCATGCAGTCCCAAGTTTATCAAATGAGAATATGGTGTGACAACTCCAGCCATAGATATATGTTGTCTTCATGTCTAGCTGTGTTGAGATAAATTTCAATTGAATAGCATTAATATTTTGTTACAGATGTGTGAGTTGTGGTTAGATCAAAGTAAATTAATTTCTTGCATTTATTTAGTTCATGAGCATTTTGTCAAACATCTGTCAAAAATACAAAAAAATCAATTATGGATATTTCAGGAACAACATGAAACAGTCAGCACAAAGTGAAATAATAGCAAACCATAGAGTGCAGCCAAAACCAGCAAAATACAAGGAGGCTATACCACAAGAACGAACTAGCAACACACTGAAAGGCACAAATGAATCAGGGCAACCGCCCAAAACAGAAAAGATTGACCCACTCAAGCTGGCATAAAGTCAAAATGCTTTGGCAAGTTTGGGACTCAGACACCACTCCTTCCCATAACCTCATTGTTGCATAAATCCCTCTTGGTGATATAAGCTAAACACAAATCAGAAGAGGCAAGGGAGCAAGAGGCCCAGATTTCCTCAGCCCTTGACAGCCTTCCCGAATTAGAACAGTTCATGTCCAACTCCTTACAAAACTCCATCCAAGCATTCACTTTGGGACTGCCCCTCAGACTGACAACGGATGCCATCTGCAAGAACTGAAACTGAAAAGGGGAAACACTTATGTTCACCGTGTTCAAATTTTTATATTTTATTGTGGACAGTCATTAAGGATATATAATCTTTATTATCTTCTATTTTAATGTAATTCTTGTTTCCTTTGTTTAAAACTTTTTGTTGTGCATTTACCATGCTGGCTCACATTTAATGTTTTTATGTTTGATGTTTCCTATCCCTGGTAATATATATGTTTGCGTTGCTACAAACTTAACAATAATCATATGTTTTTTTGGAGAAGCTAATACCTCAATATTGAGGTATAATTTTTTGGGATGAAGACATAGTAGTCCCTGATATCATTTCAGTTGATCAATAGAAATGATAGATGTCAGTGTCCAGATGGTGTTTTAAGTTCACAGATTGATTTGTTTAGACTAATGTTCATGTTTAATTTTTAAATTATCATATTATTTTGTGTCTAAAGTTATTTTATTTATATTATCATTTATATTTATGTGAAATGTTTACTTCATTTAAAACTTCCCATCTGGCATTTACCATGACATTCAGATTTCATGTTTCAGTCCACAAATATTCTTCAACTTTGATTGAAGTTATATCTTTAATATTTCAGGAAGAGGACATTGTAGTGCCCAAGATCATTTCACTTAGCGAATAGCTAATGATTCCTTTCAGCTCCTACCCACAAGTCCATATATACATTGTGGAAAGGCTTTGGATTATTTGGAATTTGGCATTCGTGTATGAGCATAAATTCTTGAACATACTCGTGTTTGATTGCATTTTCTTTGCATTAAAAAAGAAAATTGTCTCAATTAGACAATTATTAAAACTACATATTTCTAATGATCGTAAGCCAAGCATCCGTTTTTCTTTTGCTTTATGTCATGCACTCAGACAGTGTGCATGCGTGTATAATAGCAACCTTTCAAGTTCAATATGAATGCATTCATGCATCAAATTGAAGTTTATTGATAAACAAATTGCTTTTTTAATTTTTGTAATAGGTGGATGCATCAAATATCTTTACAAGAAGCCCTCTTCCCGTAAGTCAAATTGTGTTGCTTTGTCTTATGCAACAATTAGCTTGTGATCTGGAAAGCGAGATGGAAAAGGAATTGTTATGGATCCAGGAGGCTGCCACTGCCATCAACCCAAATGATCCTATACTGTCTGATTACATTAGACCGGTACTGAAGCAAGTTTATCTGAACTTACAGAGGCAGGTCATAAAAATAAATCCAGGCAGTACATTAATAAAACAGGTTAAGGTTATAATGCATGTTATCAATTCTCTACTGATGTCTTGCGCATAACGGCTTGTTTAAATACATGGTTTACTGGGACCGGAATTTTGATACCAGTCAAGGTCCACTCATGTTTCCTCGAGATCCCAATACATTTTCTTGAGGACATTGGCAATTGAATCGCAGTACTTCTCACTTGTTAAGGCACCGCTATCTTGCATTTGTGTACATAGTATGGGAATTCATATAATCAATGATTGGGTTATATAGAATATGTGCAGAGTAAACACAATTGTAAAGTTGTGATTTGGGAAGGGGGCACAGATACCAGTACAGTTTCACAAGGCTAACAAGGCGGGGAAATCAGACTATGCTGAATTTTTTATACTGACACCATTTAAGTCCTAGAGCTGGTTGGTTGGTTGATTTATGAAGGCACTTGTAAAGACGGCGTAAGAAGCGCATTGGTGAATGTTATGCGTATTTTGCAAATGTAACTTCCTTGCCAATTTGTCAATATTGATAAATTGGGCTATTCAGTACTTATCGTTATAATGCTTTCACACGAATTCTGTTCGAGTCACCTGGCACAGTTACCTTGCTGCATAAACATTTTAAAGTTTCCGTATTTGAGATTGGTTCTTGATACATCATCTTGAACAATTGTACAGTATGGACTGGTTACTAAGAAATATGGTGTATATTGATGTTTATAAATAATTATCAACTGGGGCATTGCTGTATGCTGCCATTTGAAGCTGTTGGTACCAGTTATATAATTTCTACAGGATGCAATTTTGGTTTATCGCTACTTTAAATATGACTAACAAATCGCAGTTGCGAAAATACATGGATGTAATAACCGCCTCATAGGTGCTCTACCAAAGTTCAATATTTTAAAGAATAAAGTTTTGTAACATTACTATAGCCAATAGGTATAGATGTGTTGGACTTTGGACTGTGTGTTAATAGAATATCAAACATATAAATTGCACTTGTGAGATAATAATAATATTTTATTGACGAAAATATGAAATACATTGCAACGGATGTTACTAGCAATATTTCCCTCCTTTTAGAAGTGGGTTCCTTTCATTAGGTAAAGTTTAGGAAGCAGTTTTGAAATGCTTGCGATCTTTTCGATCTTAAATTTTACAGGATTTTAACCTTACATTAATGCTCAAAACAACAGGATCTAAGGCAAAATAAGCATGGAGATGATGTAACATACATGAGCTACACAATAACCTACGCAGGCTCAAGGACAAAGAAGAGAAAAACATGTACGGCCTTAGTTCATAGCTCAAACGATAAGAACCTTTAATTATATAGTTTAAATTTGGTGGTTATGGACAATGAACTTCAGTATGTATTTTATGCTTTATTTCTGTTCATATGCAATGTTCAGAGAGTGCTTTGTAATAAGATGATTATACCATTCTTAACTTAGCAACATAGATTAACATGAATATGTCTAGGGATGCAAATTAACATGAATATATCTAAGTTTAATATTACATATGATGTAAGTTAAGAATTATGATTAAAATTAGCATGTAAAATAAAGATAAGTTATTCATAATAGATGAATAATGAAATAATGTAAAGGGAAATCACATAGTAGGATGAACACAAGATATAATTTGAGAAAAAATAATGTGGGGAAACTTCAACAAGTTTGGGTGGTACTTCTTAATGTCAATGATAAGTTTACAAGACCACATAAAATCTCCAAGTACACCATGGAATTTTGACAACACTTGTAATGTTTTTAGTTTACTCATTTAAACCTCATATATCTTATATAGTTAGGTTTGAACACAAAACTCTAAATTCTTTTAGTTTTGCTTAGCAACTCTTAAGTGCACGACTTAGAACACCCCAACCAACATTACATCTCAATAGTTAGGTTGTGAAATACCGTGGTCTCCATTTTAGGTTTTAAACATTATATATTGGTTGAACAAGCATTAAAGAGAAATGTGTATGATTTGTTTTCTTTGATTCTAAGGCAAGTTTGTAAATAGTTGAATCTATATATAGAGGGGTAATCAATGGACATAAGATTTGTCTCAAACTTATGTTTTCCATTATCACAATGCCCAAGGGGGTCTTAGAGGGTTTGAATTTCTTTGTAATCCTTCATCTTCTCTAGTCTTGTTCAATTATATGGACATACAAACCTTAAAATTGAATTAATTACTTGTGGTTACAAATTACAAACAACTTATTTCAAATCACACATCCCTAATAGGGAGGCCTATACTCCACGACAACATAAGGACTCAAAAGTGAGGACACAATTCCTTGATTCTCTCTTAGGAACATCTTGCATCACATAGGATCTACCATTTTAATATAGAATGTTGATCTCTATGCCCCTCTCTACTTGTAATTCCTCTTGGAAATTAGACACGAAGTCATCAATGGAAGGAAAATGTGTATACACTAAGATATGATCACTACAAAATTAACTCCTAAATAGGGAATGGTAGAAGGCCTAAGTTGGTGGATTCACTAAAAGATAATACGTAGATCAATAAGTATGATGACATGTAGGCCATTTAAACCAAGATTTAAAGTATGGTAATAAGGATGGCAATAGGATAATAATAACATCCAAGACAATAAGTGATGTAAAATTATAACCAAACATTTATAAATAAAGGAGATAGGGAAAGTACTTATCTAGGTTGACTTATTGGTGTATTAATCCTCCCCTTGCCTACTTACTCTCCCTAGATCAAACACTTGTGGAGAGGTGGATATAGGTGAATTTGAGACAAAAGAAATCATAATAGACCATTCTAGGGGGCTCATAAGATTTGGTATACATTACCTATGCATATCACATTCTTGAATCTTCAAGACCTGTCTTTATAACTTGTTTTCCTTTGGTAGAACTTTCTTACCCTCAAACCTTAAGAATATTGCATGGGAGTTTATCTATAACAATAAGAGAGCAAAGGATATCATTCATTCTTGTTTTGAAAATGACCATGGCCAACAAAGTTAGTTGGATCCTATGTTGCTACTAAAATGATTATTGCTGACCATGGACAATGACTTAAGCTAGGGGAAATTGTTGATATGTGTAGCTTGTTCATGCTCCAGGTTAGTTTTTGGCCACTCTATTTGACATAGTTTCTCCCCAAATTAATTAACGAAGGAGTGCAGAGGGGGAAGAGCCCCTTTTGTGAGGTATGGGGAGACCACCCTCCAGGAAGGGGCTTGGAGGCGGAGCCCATGGTGGGGGTTTTGGGGCAACACCCCCATTTGGGGGCTTAGAGGCGTTGCCCCCAAATAAAAAATTGTCATCTATTTTTTTATTAAAAGAAATTTGTAATCAATATCCATTGTAATTTGGTTTTGAAACTGCCTACAATCAATTTTTTTTTTTGCTAGCTACGGAAATCACATGTGAAGTAGCATGGTTACACGAACTAGAATTGGAACAATCATGTGGATGTTAATAGCATACGCAACAAGTTGCATGCAAGATAAGTGAATTTTGCCACGTTTTTGAAAGGGACATGCAACAACGCATGGGAAATTTGAGCGTAGATTACAGTGTGCACGATTATTGTTTTGGAGAGTGCACGTAGCAGTGAATAGCTATTGGTTATTGCAAAGTATTCTTTGTTGGAAGTTTAATAAAAACTGGACTATTGTTTTGTGGATGTAGCCCAAAGGGTGAACCATGTAAATTTTTTGTCTTGTTTTTGTCATTCAAATCTGCATTATAATTGTTTAGTTCATTTATTTAATTGTTCTAATCTTGCTTGAGATCCCCACTAGAAACCTATTTATAAATAAGGTTCTAAAATGGTTCAAAGGGTTAAATAAAGGTAATTGATCATATTGCGACAATATGAAGATATTAATGGGTTGATTAGACGAATGAGAATATAATAAATTAGGATATAATGAGGACATAATGGGAACCATATGAGGAAAATAATATGAAAAGCAAGGACATAACATCTCTGGATAAAAAATTGCAAGTGAATCCATCCTAATTTTGAATATGGGAGGCTAATTCTTCAACAAGCCTTTGATCAAATAAATGTTGTCATTTTAAGGTGTATAAATATTGCTTCACAGGGTGTGTGAATAGGAGACATTTCTTGTGAAAAATATATGCCAAAATAAATGGAATTAAATGAAATAAAAATGAAATATTTGTACCTTGACTTCCCTAGCTAGTTGAGAAATATTGTCATGTTCCATAATGTTGGGAATAGGATGCCATTTAATTGCAATCCTAAACATATTTCATGTATCTTCTAAGTCCTTGGAAAGTGTTCCCCAACACTAGGATTAGAAAGAGATTAAATTCGAATGAAATGAATATGTAAATTGACATTTGTAATTATTCTAATAGGAACATGTGAGGGCATCCAAGAAGAGTTCCTAAATAATAGGAGCACATGGGGCGCCCACATGGAAGGTGGAACCCACCTTGCTTAAATTAACTATTTGGAGAATAGATATAACACTTCAGTAATAGATGTAAAGATCCTACAAGTTAGGGATTGATATTTACATGAGTGGAGTTCAGTTCAGTTCAGATATGGTTCAATTATCTTTAGTTGCATGTAGTTAGTTTTAGTTGAATGCTAGTTGACTTCAATTGACTTGAGTTGCATGACTAATGACTTCAATTGACTTGAGTTGCATGACTAATGACTTTAATTGCATGACATATAACAGGTGGATACATTCAATTAAGTGGGGATGATCAATCATGCATAATGTTTGCATGAATTGATGGAGAGATATGTTTCAGTTAACAAGGATTGACTTGGACCCACTTTGGGCGCCCAAGTTGGCATCTTGGAGTTAACAACTTTTGCATGAGAAGATATTTACAAGGCTGAGTTAAGTGGGCCCATTCTTGGGCGCCAACTTTGAGGAGAAGGTTGGAAGATGTTTTCTTGAGCAACAATCAGTTAAGAGTTTAGTTTAGGGTGCCTAAATTGAGGAGACTTTGGTTTTGACTTCATGTTACATGATGGAACTCTACTTGCACAAAATAGGCGTAGGTTTTTGAGAGGAGCTTTATGCTCTTGTTTTGATCAATTCTTTGGAGTTGACAATGCTCATAATTTTCTATTAATTGTAGCAAGTTGAAGAGAGTTTTATCAGATTTTATTGCAAGTTGTGAAGAAGGATTGAAGGCAAAAGAAGCATATCAATTAAGGATTGATACAAAATTATTGTAATCTTGTTCTAAGGTTAAATAATACAAGCACTGTTGATTCTAGTGGTGGGGTTTTTTCCCGAAAGGGTTTCTCCACATATATGTTGCGTCACTTCTATCTTCTTGTCTCATTCTTCCACAATCTTCTGTCTACTTTCTACAATTGGTAAAATTGATCTAAATAGATAATCATACACAAAGAATTTGTAACAAAGAACACTTAATTAGATCTATAGTCACATAGTTACAAGTTTTAAGCTACATAATTACCTCCATTTTTCAACACATAATTGGTTTAAGATTAGGTTTGATAAGCTACAAAATAGCTTAATTTTTTAAAATGGAGAAACACATGGTAAGTGCCATAAGCCTCCTTACATATCAATATTTTGAAGCTTTTTATGGTTTATCAAAAGGATGGATAATTGCAAATCTATGTGGAATTTATGAAATTGTAGGGATAACTTTTGAAAGGTCAAAATTTCTAGTTGTAGTTACGTAAGAAATAAATATGGAGTATACATACAATCTATTAATTTTTTTAAGGAAAAGTGTTCCTAGTAAATCTATTTAATGAGATTTTTCTTAAAGCCTATCAAAATCCATTATGAGTTAGTGTAAGTAGTCTTTTCTTGTTTATTTGGAAAAAAAAATTACATGACATCATTGCCTACGGTCATTGATGAAGTTGCATATGATGGATAGTATATGCAAATTCTTACATAGTAGGTGAATGAGGGATGGTTGTTGAAGCAAAAAAAATTGCACAACCAATTAAGGAAATGGTTAGTTAAGTATAAAAAAAGAGATTTACGTGATGATCATTTTTTTAGACTGCAAGAATCATGTATCCCCTCCTATAAATTGTAGTGCTCTTGGTAAAAGTTTTTCACATGATTGGTGACGTTGGCATGACACACCCTCTAGTATCATAGGGACAGGGAGACTAGAATTTGTGACCTCTTGCCTACAACGGGATGCTATAGCCAATCGAGCTAGGGTCCCCACCCCAATTTATGTGATGATCATTAATTTTTTTCTCATAGATTATTTCTTATTTTATGTGATGTAATAGACATTAGAGAACTATATAATGTTTACTCATTAACAATGGGAGCAAACAAACATATTTTAGGTTAGAAAATTAAATTGAAATTGTAGTTAATGAATGAAATAGGTAAATAAATGGCTATTAATAGTGTATAATAAATGAATTTATTGTGCTATAAAAATTCAATTGATAGCTAAATCAAGTAATGTTGAGAATATAATGTTAAGTGAAAATGAAGTACAAATTTATGGAATTAAATCTTTTAAGTGTATGAAAGGTGCATAAAGTTGTGTATGATGTGGTTCAATAGTAGTAGTATTTATTGCGATTTAATTTAAGTCATGTTAATAATTGATTACAATAATGAGTTGAATTGTAGATAAATAAAATCAAGACAATATTATATAATACACGATAATTTATGTGGAGAAAACATTATAGCAAAAACCTCACAAACAAGAATTATTCAACTATATTGAGAAATCTTGCAATAATGAAACATGAGTTGTCAACCTAACCTCCTCCCCTCTTTCACAAAACCTTAATACATCTTGTAGACTTTTTAAATGCTAAAACTATATATCTAATGATATATTTCACAAATCTTAATGTAATGATTCCACACTTAGGAATCCATAAATATAGTTGTTGCAAGATGTGCACCCTTGGTCTCCTTGTGTTGTGCAATGCAACGCTTGGGTTCATGACATGGCTTAATCGCCTCGTGTGGACTCATTAACTCTAGCGGTTGTATCGGGCATTAATAGGTTGATCTTTTGGTGCAATGGCAACCATCTTTACAACAATTGGTATCAGAGCCTATGTCATGGGTTCAAACCCCTTGCTTGCGCTATGGGGGATTGTTGCAAGGTTGCGCCCTTGGTCTCCTTGTGTTGTGCAACACAACGCTTGGGTTCGTGACATGGCTTAACCACCTCCCATGGATTCATTAACTTTGGTGGTTGTATTAGGCATTAACAGGCCGATCTTTTGGTGCAAGGACAATGATCTTTGCAACAATAGGATGAAATCATTTAATGTGGTTTTGTATGGTTATAGATTTTCATTAATGTGTGATAGTTCGATTAGAAAAATAATGTTTTATACTAATCTATTAATAGATGGAAGCATACAGTGTAATGAACTTCCTATTTTCAATTAATACTTGCAAATTAAATATATCAATAAAGAAGGAGGTTGTCTAACTAAAAGTAAATGCTCTCTTTTAAAGATGCATATATATTTTTCAAACCATTACTAAACCTTTAAGATTCACAATTTAGACAAATAAAAACTATGCATTACAAAATTTAATGAAACCATCATAGTTCATGTTTGAAGATAATACAATGAAATATAGTTCAACATCAAGATTATTGTTTTATATAGTTCATACAAGTGAATTTTAACCACAAAGGATTAACTTTCAAATTATTCAAAATAGCAAGACAAATTTTCTTAGTCATTTTTCTAGGTGCAAGCAATATAGTCAAGATTGTACCAACCATTAGGAGGGAGAGCATCATCCAAGTAATTTACCTCCAACCACAAACTAGGTGGTCCCTTACTCAACTTATTACTCAAAGTGGCTTGACCCTTCATCAGGGGTGGCAAATAGTAAAATCTATAGAAGTACCATATAACTAAATCCAAGAACCAAGTGTATAATAAGTGCAATCACTCACATGTAATCATATAGATTGTATATATCCTCTAGCTACCCATGACTTTTGACTACCATGCAATCCTAAGAGTAGTGAAGTAACAATACATATAACTATAGGATTACTCTAGCTAAAGCATTCAAATATAATTATATTCTAATTAGACATAAATCTATCCACAACACTACTATCTCTTGCTTAACTCAATAAAATGATCATAAAATAAATTTAAAAATTTACTAGATACAATTCAAAATATAGGTTTCTAGAATACCATAACATTTCACATACTCTCAACATAACTTGTATCTTAGTTAGAATCATAATGGTACATTGTATAAATATTGTCTACTTATTTCAATTATGTAAGTTCATATAATATGTCTATATAAGGATTGTACAATCTTATATAACATTGTCTATAGGGTTTCTAGTCACCTATCATAATGATAGTTGGGTATAAGGTTGTTACAATTTTCTTTTTGAAGGAAAAATGTATAATGTTATTTTTAAGAGTTAACAACTATATTAAATGTATTTCGCACGTAATTTTCAAGAGTGATTAAGACATATAGTTATTGCACAATGTTGATTGAATCTAATTTCTATAATCATATGAAATACATGGTTAAGTATAATGTTATTCATATACAATCTCCATGTATTCTATAGTATACAACCCATTAACTCTATCACATTTTATCATTAATGGAATCTTTAATAGATTCAAACTCATATATATAGTTGACATCATATTTTTATTTAAATGCATAAAAAATCATTCACAACCATATATTTATATGAATAATAATTTTAAATAATTGTACAAAACTATGAATGGAGATGAGTAAAAAAGTATAAGATTTATAATAAAATAAGCATATTTCTCATTGAAAAGTTTGTGTGTGTGTATGCATACATTTATATATACATTTATATCCAAACTTAAATATCTGGTTCAATAATAAAACCATCACACATCTCTTTTACACTCACACAACCCATGCAATATTTCAACAAACACTTAGTTTGTAATTCTCAAGGATTTATGTAAGCTTATACATATATATAAATTTGTATATCTAATTAAAAAATAAAACACACATCCCTTTATATTCACACAACCCATGTAATAATTCAACGAACACCTATTTTACAACTTGCAAGGATCTATGCGGACTTATACATTGGTGTTTGTTGGTTATATATATGTATACAATAACAATAAATATCTTTAAAAAGAGTCATATTATTGGCTAGTGAAAGAGTTTCAATATTTTAAGTATGTAGAGCAAAGATGAAATGAATTTTTATGCAAACAATTGAAGTCCAACCATATATTTGTGAGATAGTGGCTCAAGATACTTTTCTACCATTGGTTTCTCCTCCAAATTTATTCCAACAAGCCTCAAAAGGGAACAAATTTTCCTTAAAAATCATAGCTCCCAAGGCATTTATAATTCCCTCTAAAATCTCTTCAGAGAATGAAATAAAATTTCCCATTTATGGTGCTTCTCATACCCTTCTCAACTTCATGGAAGATAGCACACTTATTTATTTAAACAAAACATTGTCACAAACCCCTTTCACTCCTTGCAAAATTTAATGGTGAAAAAATGATTGCAAAATTCTAGGATTGGGTTAGCCTTATAAATCATAATCCTTATGAATTTTTTTTTTCCTTCACAATCCCTCATGTTTCCTTCAAAAAGGATACCCTGGTAATTTCAAATGAATTTATATGTTTTGAAAAATAAACAAAAAAATATCTTTCTTTTATATATTTAAAAAAAATATTTCTTAAACTATTGAGCTTTCAATTAAATCTTGTTAAATAAGATCAAGTCAAGGTAACAAAGGAAGGAGGCTAAATCCATAATTCCACCAAGAATCATTTCAAACTAATAATACATAATGTATCAACACATAACATTGATGCATCAACAAAAACAAAGAAAACTAGACACATGCTTACACATCAAACATACTATATCAATAACAATAAACTAGCATATATATAAAATATGTTGAGATATCCTTCTCCAGGCACCCATTATTTTAATCAATTTCTTACATAAAAGTGCAATAGGCACCTTGAGAAGGATATCTCTGGAATATTTTGTATATATATAATAAAATTAAATGAAATAAGGTTAAGGTTAGGGTTATGGTTAGGTTTAGGGTTAAAGTTAGGGTTAGAGATAGAATTAGGGTTAGGCTTAAAATTATGGTTAGGGTTGAGGATAGGGTTAGGGTTAAGGTTGGGGTTAGAGCCAACAATAGGGTTAGGTTTAGGGTTAGGGTGAGGTTTAGAGGTAAAATTAGGGCGAGTTAAGGTTAGAGCTAGGATTAGCATTAGGGTTATGCCTAGAGATAGAATTAGGGTTAGGGTTAAGATTATATTTAAGGTTGGTGATAAGGTTAGGGTTAGGGTTAGAGATTAAATTACAATTAGGGTTAAGGTTAGGGTTATAGTCAAGGTTAGGGTTAGGATTAGGATAAGAGTTATGGTTGGGGATAGGGTTAGGGTTAGGGATAAAATTAGAGATAAAATTACTGTTAGGGGTAGGTTTGCAGTTATAACTTTACACTTAGGATTAGGGTAAGGGTTATGGTTAGAGATAGGGTTAGTGTTAGGATTAGATAAAGGATTATGGTTAGAGATTAAATCAGGGTTAGGGTTAGGATTATAATTAGGGTTAAGATTGGGGTTAGGTCTAGGTATTTTGGTTAAGGTTAGGGTTAGGTTTATGGTTTATGGGTTAGACATATTTTAAATAGATCATTATATATATGCTAGTAGTAACCTCAATTGTAACATATAAGACATTAATTAAACCCTCACCCAAATCATAACCCTAACCATAACACTTATCCAAAATCTAACCCTAACCTTAATTGTAACCTCAAGATTTATCCTAAACCCTATTCTTAATCCTAAACCTAATTGAAACCTTACCTTAAGTGTAACCCTAATTGAACACTAACCCTAATCCTAACCCTAACCCTAATTAAATCTTAAGCCTAATAATAACCACAAGCTTTATCCTATAATGTTAACTCTAACCCTAACATAGCCTTAATTCCAACCCTAATGTTAATTAAACCTTAATCCTAACCTTAACCCCAAGCTTTATTTTAGAACCCTAATCTTAATTTAACCCTATTCCCATTTGAACCCTTACCATAATTGAATTGTAATTCAGCTATATTTAAACTGTAACCCTAACCCTAGTTGAACTCTAACCCAACCTTAACCATAACCCTAATGCTAATTAAACCCTAAGACTAACACTTATCTTTCCCCTAACCCTTGCAATAATCCTAACCTCAAGCTTTATCCTAAAACTCTATCCTTAACCCTAACCCTAAATGAATCCTAACTCTAACTCTAAACCTAATAAAACCAGAATTAAACCCTAACCCTACCCTAATACTAACCTTAGCCATACTTAAACCCTAACCCTAACATTAAACCTAATTGAATTATATTTCTAATTGAATTTTAACTCTAACCCTAACACTAACCCTAATATAAACCTAACCCTAACATTATTTAAACACTGATACTAATATTAATTCTAACCCTAGTTGGACCCTTATACTAACCCTAACACCCGTATTAATTAAATATTAACCCTAATTTAACTCTAACCCTAACCATAACCATAATCTTATTTAAATAGTAAAACTAACCCTGACCCAAAGCTTTATCAAAGAATTCTAACCTTAACCCAAATTGAATCCTAGTTGAACCCTAATTAAACCCTATCCCTAATCTTAGGCCTAACCCTAATTAAATTGTAATCCTAACCTTAACCCTTACTTAATTGAACCCTAATCCTAATTAAACTCTAACCCTAATTAGACCCTAAGCCTAACCTTAACCCTTACTTGAATTGAACCTTAACCTAAACTAAAATCTAACCTTGATTGGACCCTAACCCTAACCTTAACCCTTACCGCAATTGAACACTTACACTAATTAAACTCTAACCCTTATTAGACCCTAACCCTAATTAAACCTTAACCATAATTGAACCCTAACCCTAGGAATTAAATTTTAATCCTTATTGGACCCTAATTCTAAGTGAACCCTAATTGAACCTTAACCCTAATAATAGTAACCTTTATTAAACCCTAGCTGTAATCCAAATTGAACTATAACCCTAATCAAACATTAACTCTAATTGGATTTTGATTGAAACCCAACCCTAATTGAACTCTAACCCTAACCCTAAACCCTTATTGAATTTTGGTTAGTTTTAAGGTTGGAGTTAGGGCTAGGATTGGGATTAGGGTTAGGGTTAGCGTTAGGGTTAGAGTTAGAGTTAGGGTTAGGGTTGAAATTATGGTTAGGTTAGTTATAGAAGTAGAGTTAGGGTTAGGGTTAGAGTTAGAGTTCAAATTAGTGTTAGTTTTAAGGTTGTAGTTAGGATTAGGGTTAGGGTTAGAATTAGGATTAGTCATAGTTTTAAAATAAGGTCAGGGTTAAGGTTAGTAGAGGTAGATTTAAAGTTATGGCTATGGTTAAAAATAATGTTAGTGTTAGGGTTAGGGTTAGCGTTAGATATTGATTGAGTTAGGGTTGGTGTTATAAATGGTTTGTGTAAGGGTTAGGGATAGAGTTAGAGTTAAAATTAGTGTTAGTAAAGTTTAGGTTTAGCGATAAGATTAGGATTGAATTAGGGTTAGGGTTACAATTAAAATTAGTGTTAATGTTAGGATTAGGGTTAGGGTTAGGGTTAAGGTTGAGGTCAATATTATGGTTAAGATCAAGGTTACGGTTAGGGTTAGATACATAATTGGAGGTAGGGTTGGAGTTCGAATTATTGAATCTTAATCGAGTCCTAACCCTAATTAAACCATAACCCTATTTGAATCGTAACCCTAACCTTAATTAAATTGTAACCCTAACCCAACCATAACCCTAATTAAAATTTAGCCTCAACCCTAACTCCAACCCAACCCTAACCATAACTCCAAAAAATTGTCCTAGAACGCTAACCCTAATTAAACAATAGCTGAATCCTAACCCTAACCCTAATTAAACCCAAAAAATAATTATAACCCTATTTGAACCCTAACCCTAACCCCAAGTTTTATCTTAGAACCCTAATCATAGCCCTAACCCTAATTTAATCTTATTGTTAACTTGACCTTAATCCTAACCCTAATTGAACCCAAACCTTAACTCTAACCCTAACACCAACCCTAAACCTCACCCTAACTTTAAGATTTATCTCAGAACCTTAATCCTAACCCAAGTAAAACCCTAACCCTAACCTTAATTGAACCCTAACTCTAATGCCAACCCTAACCCTAACCTTGACCCCAAGATTTATCCTAGAACCCTAACCCTAACCTAACCTTAAAACCCTAACCCTAATTAAATCAAACCCTAACCTTAACCCTAATTGAACCCTAAACCTAACCATGATTGAAACCCTAGCAAAAGCCTTAGCCACAAGCTCTACCTTAGAACCTTACCCTAACCTAACCTTAATTAAACCATAACCCTAGTTAAAGTATAACCCTTATTTAACCATAACCATAATTAACCCTAAACCTAACCCTAACTAAAACCCTGGCAAAAATCTTAGCCATAAGATTTAACTTAGAACCTTACCCTAACCTAACCTTAATTGAACCCTAACCCTAATTTAACCATAACCATAATTGAACTCTAGCCCTTACCCTAATTAAACCCTAACCCTACTTTAATACTTATTGAACTCTAACATTAAATGAATTGTAATACTAACCCTAATTAATTCTTAACCCTAACCCTAATTAAACCCTAACTTGGCTAAATCTTCCCTAATTATAATTGAATCCTAATCCTAACCCTAATTGAACCCTAACCCTAATTAAATCCTAACTTGACCAAATTTTCCCTAATTATAATTGAATCCTAATCCTAACCCTAATTGAACCCTAACCCTAATTGAATATAAACCCTAATCATAACCTTAATTAAATGCTACTTGAATATAAAAAATTATTGTAATTGTAACCATAACCCTAATCCCAATTGAATTCTAACTCCATCCCTAACCCTAACCTCAAAATTTATCCTAGAACCGTAACCCTAGTTGAATCTTAACTCTAATTAAACCCTAAACCTAACACTAATTAATCCCCAACCCTAACCCAAACCCTAATTCCAACCCTAACCCTAATCTTAACTTATAATTCCTAACCCTAACCTTGATAGAAATCCAACTCTAACTCTAATCCTAATTGATTGTAAACCCTAACTCCAAGATTTATTTTAGAACCCTAACCATATTGAAATTTAACCCTAATTAAACACTAACCCTAATTGAACCCAAACCAGAACCCAAATCCTAATTGAATCCTAACCCCAACCTTAACATTGAACCCAAGCTTTATTTTAGAACCCTAACTCTAACCCTAACCCCAACCTTCACCCTAATGCTAACCTCAATATTTATCCTAGAACCTTAATTGAACCCTCCCTAATTGAATTCTAATCCTAACCCTAATCCTAATTGAATTCTAATCCAAACCATTATCCTAGTTTTTACCCTAATCCTAACTATAACCTTAATTCTAATTCTAGAACCCTAACCATAATTCTAATTCTAACAATAATTTTAATTCTAATTGTAATACTAATTGAACTCTAATCCTAACCCTAATTAAAAGCTAACCTAGTTAAAACCTTACCCTTGAACCTAACATTAACCTTAACCCTAACCCTAGTTAAGTCCTAATCCTAACCTTTACCTCGAGCTTTATGAACTATAACCCTAACGCTAACCATAACCCTAATTGAAACCTACCCTAACCTTAACCCTAACTAAATCATTATCGAGAACCCTAACCCAAACATGACCATAACCCTAATTCAACTCTAATCCTAATTGATCCCTAACCCTAATCTTATCCCTAGTTGAATCCTAACCCTAATTGTAATGTTGATCTAAGCCTATTTACCCTAACCCTAACTCTAAGCTTTATCTTAGAATTCTAATTCAATCCCAACCTTAATTAAATCCTAATCATAATCATAACCCAATTTTAAATAATAATAAATACACAAATAAAAATGTTATATAAATTATTTTAAAATTATATGATAAAGTTAAGTGTAAATGTAATTCTTAATTACATTAATTTTTTAAAGATAAATATGCTAGTTTTAAATATATTAATTTTAAAACTTATTTTTATGTGTAATAATAAATTTATTATATTTTCCTCGTATTTTATTTGTAATTTTAAATTGATTTTAGATGTGCACTTATTATGCAAATCCTTTATATTAGACTGTATATTTAAGTTGCTATATTTTTGTACAATAAAATTTCTTTAGTAAAGCTTTAAATTAATAATATTTATTTACAAATATATATTAATTTTGAATAAAATAGAATATGAATGATTTTTCCTTTTTGAAATGTTTTCATTTTTTTAAAAATATTCAATATTTTTTTGTGTAATAGTAAATTTAAGATATTTCCTTTTGTTTGATTGAGAAAAGGATGAAGACTCTCTTCCCAATTGTTTGATGAGATTAAAGATGATCTCAAGAACCACTTGGCTACAAACCTATTAGGGAGAGCCACAATGATAGATCATAGCTTTAATCCAATTATTTATGGTTTGTGTGTGTGTGTGTGTGTGATTGATGAAGTGAATTTGAATGAGTAATTTCTAAATGTAATGATCTAACTATGAAAACTATGCAAAGGTAGCGATCTGTTATTATTTATTACAAATTGGATGTAGATAAAAAAAATTTAGTTCCAAAAATAAGAAGGGTAGACACAGATGAACCTGACATGCAAATTTGAGCTGAATCTTGTTGGTATAGGACACAATACATAGTAGATTATCCTCCTTGTTTCTCAAATCTAAAAATGCAGGCTTTAGGACACTAGTATTTAGCTTCTATCCTCTGGGTGTTGTCAGAACTTCATCTATTGATGAGAAAATCTAGATTCTGTGACTTGTCAACTTGTAGAGTTAGAGTGCATGAATGAACAAGTAGCCTTCAATCTTACTTCAACTCACTTTAGATCTACAACCTGCACACATGAGAGGAGAGGAAGGGTTGTGCCATATAGGGGCTTGCCTCAGTCAAACATCATGTTGGTATTTCTACCTCCACAATGGAAAATTATGATAAAAGAGAGTGTATCCTTGGATGGATAGAGGCTAAATTAAAAATAAGTAATGAGTTGACAACTTGTTGTAACTCACCACTTAGATCTGATCTCCTTGATGGACTAAACTCACCGTCAACACCTTCAAGGATCAATTTTTGCTTGATTTGATTTGATTTGATTTGATGACCTACAAGTATTAGTACACAAACAAAATGCATGCAAAACATATGGAAAAATTACATAATACATGACATGATGCTTGAATGATGAAATACTACAATAATCTTGATAATTCTGCTCTTGAATTTTCTTGAATGCTTTTAGGAATATTAATTGTTCCTCCAAAAATTGCTTGTTCATTCAAATGGTGAAAATACTATGTATTTATGCAATCCACTAATTTCCCAAAAATAAAATACTAATAGTCGACATTTGAAATTTGAAATTAAAATAATAAATTACCAACACCGATATATTCAAATTTGGGGCCAACTTAAGTGGTCTAGGGTGTAGTGCGCCCTGGACTAGATTCCCGGTTTTTAGGAATCAAAAGTGTCAAGGGAAAAATATTAAATGCCTAGTTTGAATTTCCATGTTTGATTTTCTAATAATATTCATAAAATTTGCAATTACTGCATAATAGGTCCAAGCACATAGGGGGAGCAAAACCTAGTGTGAAATTGTCAAAGGTGGCCATTTTCAATGCTACAACTTTTTATTTAATTTTAGAATTTTAAATACATTAATTTAGAATTTTTTAAAAACAATTGTTTTACATTCCTTTATAATTTTATTGAACTATTCTATTATTTAAAAAACCATTTTACAATGACATCAAAGATTTTTTTTTAAAGATTTCAATATTTTTTAATTTATAGCAATATTAATTTAGAAACTTACTTTTATATGCAATAGCAAAATTAAAAAAGTTCTTTCTGAATCGTAGATTTTTGGCACCACAAGACTCTCTAACTCTTCTAGTGTTTTGCACCTAAAAGGAGAGAGGTAGGCCAAAAATACTAACTAGGTTCATTCAAATTATGCAATGTAGGATGTTATTTAGACTAAATGAAGTGAACTAAATGCAATTAAGTGATCTAAATGACTGATTATGTATGCAAAACTTAAGATTTATGCTATGTTGGAAAACACGATGTGATGCAAACAAAGAGATATGGATAAATAAGTACAAAACATAAAGAAATGAATTGAATCAGTGAGCACTTGGAGGTTTGATGAAGATTCTGGAATGTTTTAGATGCTGTCTAGAATTATAAAAAATCACCAGTGGGACTCATTCACCCAAGGTGGCGAATAAGTCCCGCTTTTGATGAAAACTATCAGGAACATATTTTTTAGTGTCGGGATCCAGAATCTGACAAAACTTAGATTTTTAGACTTAAGGTGGGACTCATTCGCCATTGGTGGCGAATCAATCCTCTCCCAAAATTATGAGAAATTAGGAGACAACTCTGCAACACCAGATCTGAGGATGTTTGCTTGTCGGGTTGCTGAAGTCAATTATGCAAGAAACAAACAGAATGCCTTCTCCAAGCTTGAAATGTGGTTGATTTGACTTGTTGACCAATCTTCAACACCTAAATTCTTGTTAAATCTGCATACAAAAGTCTGCAAACACACATGCAAGAGGGGAAAAATGGTTGAGGGTTAGCAAATAGGGGTTTTCCTTGGTCAAACCACACTTTGGTAATCAAACCCTTAATGAAATAATGAAATGAAAGAGAATGATAAACAAATAACATGCAAAATGCTATCAACTTACCAAACCCTTGTTGAAGAAAATCTAAAGTTGTGTCAATGGATGCTTCAAAATGCTTGATGAATGCTTGATGAATGCTTGATAAATGCTTGATTAGGTGATGCAAAGTGCTTGAATGAGTGAATAAGTGAACTTGATGAATGCTTGAGTGCATGTGGGTTGAAATGGATGTAAAAACACTTATTTATACATTCTTGTGCCTTAGTAACCCATTGATACCTCATCACAGGCCGACATCAAGTGATTTTGAATAAAAACCCGAAAGAAAATTTGAAATATTTTAAATTTGGAGCCAATGTGGACTCATTCGCCACCCATGGTGAGTGGGTCCCACCTAGGACCTGAAAATGGGTGTCAAGAATTAAGTCATATTTAATGTTATTTGTTGGGTTTACATTAAAAAATACACTTAATTAAAGCTTATAAGGGCATAAAGGGGTCAAATAAAGCATAAGAAAGGTGTAAATAGTGAAATTGAGCCTAGAAAAGTGTGAAATCTTGTTACAAGACTTTACAACACTTCAAAATAGGACTTGTTTAGTGATGAAAAGGTGATTTTTAGGTGAATTGTATTGAATAGAGTCTAGAAAAGTGTAGAAATGTTTTACAACACTTTACAACACCTTCACAAGATGTCATTATTTGAATTTTAGTACCTAAATATGCATGTTCAAGCCACATCACAACATAAAATCAGAGAAAAATAGACCAAACATCATGAAACGAGACCTAAAATTCCATGAAAATGACAAGTGGCCATTTTTCTACGACACACTTTCGTATTTAATTTTTAAAATTTTAATAACTTTTTTTTTACCTGTAAGAATTTAACATATTTTTAATATCTCATTTATATAGATAATAATTATTTTTTATTGGAAAAAATACTTAAATAAATCTATATAAAAACATCAAGAGATATCTTGTTTTAAAAAGATCTTAAATATTTTTAATTTTAAAAGTATTAATTTAAAAACTTAATTTTATATGAAATAGTAATTTTAGAATATTTATAAATTATACTTAATTTTTTTGAATTTTAGAAACTTTAGCTATTTCACTTATTAATTTAGTTATCTTATTGTCTCTACACATTTTATTGCATTTACATCCACCATTAATGACTATAATTAACTTATTTTGTGTTAAATTAAAAACTAGAATGTTGAAAAATAGTGACCATACAATTATGACCTTTCAAAGTTTTTGATACACCTTTCAAAGTTAATTATTTTATTTTTGTTTCATCTTTAACTTATAAAGATTTGGACTTATCTCTTTGCAAATCGTACAATTATAGATACTAGCCTTTCTACAATTGCAATATTTATTCAAATAAAAAGATCAACAAAACAAAAATGACAGATTTGATATCTCATCTCTTTAAAACAATTATCAAACATAAGCTATATCATTTGAATATGTTTGGATTTTTTTTAAAAGATTGAAGAAACATTCAAAGTAAATGCACTAGTAGGTGTAGAGACACTTCCACTTGTATTTCCATGGAAGATGGATTCCTTTTAATTTTTCAAGTCTTTACAAGGACAAAGTATAAGATTCCACAGAAAGTCACAACCCCCATAAAGGCTTGTATACAAAATAGAATAAACTTATCCTATATACTAAATCACCTTTACCTTATCATGTATACACAAATTAAATGGTAGAGATGGTCAAATACTACAATTATCTCTTTTGTTTCCTCTAATAATCATGGATTACTGACATCAACAAGTTATCACATCCACTTATCATAGTATACATATGGTATTTCTAATGAATCACTATGAGTGCCTATTTTATACCATTGCCAATGGATCAACATGCTTGTGTATCACTTATTCTCAACGTAAACATTAAAATGCAAGGGTTCCATCAAGGAAATACATTTTTTAATTTTTTCAAATTATATATTTAACATAAAAAAATGGATATGCCAATTCAATAGTATGCAGATCTCTATAAAATGTAATAACTTCGGGCCACCTTGAGGCTAAAAGTTAAACTTGAGAATGGAGTCACCTAGTGATAGACATGCAAAAAAAAATCCCAGCAACACCATAAATCCATAGTATTTCTTGAAGTGTTACCACCCTCTTTACTTAATGTTATTCATCATTTTCATATGAAACAAGGGTACAAAACTGAATGGATGAAACCATAGATAAGATAGTGATAAAAAATTACAGGTACCAGGCATGGAGTGAATTCAAGTACAAATTCAAAAGAAAGGTGTCTACATATGTTGTGGATTGGAAAGAGATAAGGAATACAGGGTCTCAAGACAAGACTCTTGGACTTAGAAATCATGCCATAAATCCTCTATAGTGGGAGAACAAATTTTGTGAAGTGAATGATACTACATTAAGAGACTTTGCTTTGAGGAATGCTGCATAGTATGACTTATCATTTGTGCCTCTATGCGTTCATAGAGTCTGGAGAAGCTCCAACTTAGATTGCTTTGAATCTGTTGTTTGTCTTGATAATATCATAACAGTGCAACTCACTCTAAAAATAGAGTTGGTAAAAAATATGGATTGATCCCAAACCAAAACAAAATGGGAAGAAAATTCCATGGCATGAGCTATGATGCCGTGATTGCATAATTTGAACAATGTCTACCCCTATTGAATGGTGTTTGTTTCCTTTTAAAGACCCAATGCCACTTTTATACTACCCTACCAACACAACTCTTTTACTATTGTGCTCACAAAATTACCCTACCAACATGACTCTTCCACTATCATCCTCACACCTTACGACAGTTACATGTTTGACACATTTAGATTTAAACAACTAGTGAGGACATCAATTTTAATCACATTGTATTTTTATTGACACAAGTTTTTTATTTCCATTATAGAATGCCTCTTGATGTAACTAATTTGAAAGCAACTACAGACCACATAATGATTTTATGAAAGATTTCAAAGGAAAAAAAAATTATTCACAAGATCATGTGATGACATTCAAGTAGACACATATAGCTAGTTTGTGAATCGCGCAATTGTATGGGTCCTCAAAAAATTATGGTACAACTGTCCCACTATCATGATATTC
Source organism: Sequoia sempervirens (assembly GCA_007258455.2). Taxonomy (NCBI): domain Eukaryota; kingdom Viridiplantae; phylum Streptophyta; class Pinopsida; order Cupressales; family Cupressaceae; genus Sequoia; species Sequoia sempervirens. The sequence continues at coordinate 3,369,287 of VDFB02274714.1, forward strand.
TTTCATCTTTGATATGATTCTCTCCCTCTATGAGCAAGAGAAGGAAAGTCTAGCTTCTATCCACCTCATGATAGTAGACATTAGTTAGTCCAAGTAAACATCCAATCATTAATACAAAAATGCTATTAACAAATTAAAATATTAGATACTGAGGACATGAGAATGAATTAACTCACCATTTTATTCATCAATATTAAAAAAGAAAAATATTTGTGAAATATTATGAATTACATATCATCTCAAATCATGAATATTTTATGAAAATAATGAAATATAATAACATATAGTTCATAAGTGAAGCTTTGTATAACATAAATTGATGATACATAAAATATTCCTCTTGTTTGTTGCTTAACTTCTGTCCTCTGATGTAGGAGATTCGAATCACCAATTCTCATTTGTGCTCCCAATGTCCCATGAACTGTTGCTAGGAGGCGCGAGCTACCTTCAACACTTGTTGTTGTCAATTTATACTTGCTTTACTGCGGTTGTTGTGTCTATGTCTAGGGGCTTCACTGGGTTCATCAATGTCAACATTGGATTTCCTTCTACTCTATGAATTCTATTGGGGTCGATGGTGTCTCCATTGGATTTCCTTTTGCTTTTGGGGTTATGGGTGAGGGTTGGACCCCCTATTTGAGGCATGCTACTATTGTTGGTGGTCAAGCTTTTCTCATGTGATTAGTGTTGTTGTTGTTCATCCTTTGAGCATGAAATATCATCCTCTTCCTTGTGTTAAATCCTCCCCAGTGGTAGTTTGTAGTCTGGATGTGGTAGAAATGAGGTCTTCTACCAATGTAGGGATCTGGTGTTCATATGCTTCAATCTTTGGACTTATCTTCCCGACCTTCACAAATGGGTGTTGGATTCCTGGAGGCCTCTTGTGGCTAGTAAGATTGAGCACTTCCCTTGTGCTAATGGATTTTTCATTGCTTCCTTTGCTTCTTCTAAGAAACACAATTTGGTTTTGGGTAAAATGTGGGCTTGGGGGGGAGAACTCTCTCTTTGTTAAGCCTTGGTCAACCTCTTTTAACCTGAACCACTAAATTTGTGTCTAGTGTGAGTTAGACTTGCAAACCTCCCTTTGTATTTTTAGAAGGTTTCATGCTATGAGGCTAACGAAAACTCTATTGGTCACTTCTTAAAAGTTGACGATTTCACTTCCTACATGGGGTACTCTACATTTGCATGAATTTTGGTGGATATTGACATCTCCAATCCTCTTCATGGGGATATGGTTTTGATGGTTGGAGATAGGTCTTGGATTCAACCTATTGATTATGAGGGTCCCCTTCAAAAATTGTTGATGCTTCTCTATTTGTCACTTGCTATAACTTGTCCTCTCTCACATTGCAAGGGATCTTCTATGTGGTGGAAGTATGCTAATGAAGATCACCTAACTATTCATGCTATTGATTTTCTATTGAATGAATCTTCTTAGGGAGTGAAAAAGTCTTTTGGTGTTGTTCTCACATGTCCCTTGGACCCTATTGAGGAACCTATCACCCCGACTTCACAAGTTCTCAATCTACCATTGGATTCAAACCAACTCTAGAATACTTGTGGTAATGGTCTCCATTCACCCCATTGTTCTTTGGTTCTCTCCTCTTGTGTTGATGTGATCTATGTGGGGGAATCCCATTCTTCCCCTTGTGTTGATAATTTGGATGCTAATGTCTCATGTATTATTGTAAGAAGTAAGAAGAAAGATATTCTTAAATCACTTCCCCAAAATCATATTTGAGTGTTGGGTGAGAGGCTAGCTTGTTCTACGGTTGACATTTCCTAAGTAGAACCTCGAGGCTCCCAAATATTTCATTTGTTTGTTGTTGTTCTTTGCAGCTTAGATGTTGCTGTTCCTCACTTTTGGTTGTATTATTTCATTGTTGTATCTGACCATCTTGGGTCTAGTTTTCCTAAGCTTATGGAAGCTCTATTAAGGGTCATGACGCTAGTTTACCATGTTCTTTATTTGTTGGTTTTTTTACAAGGGTCTAGACCCTTTCAAAATCACTACTTACCTTAATCAAAACATATAGATCGTAATGCCATTGTATTTAATACATCATAGCCAAACATTAAAAATGAATACATTCAATCAATTTATTTAAAACATTAAAAAATGCTTTTATATATAAACAAAAATGGGTTGTGACAAATTCTTGTCCCATTTGTGGAACATTTCACAAAATGAGTCCTAGGAGGTAAAAAATTATTGAAAAATGTAAACAATAGTTTAGAAGTCAAACTAGAAAACAAGTGCAAATGAAAAGCTTCATATTCTAAAGTACCACAAATTGCTATAGAACATGAAAATGAAGTTTAAACAAAGAAAATAAATAAATGTTACCATAAAACTCCATTGTTGAGTATGAATTTCTCCAAGTGATTGGGATGTGGATATTCATTTGCACAAAAGTTACTTGTTTTGGTAGCATACATAGTTAGCACAAGATTGAATGAATGATTTGAGTAAGATAATATGTCAATTTCTATATTTTCTAGGAGGAAAAAACAATGGTGGAGATGAGATTAGAATATTGAACTATTGGAGAAGGAATGAGAGGGATTTCCTAGGATTCAAGAGAGGATGAAAGGTCATGATTGAATTTGTTTGAAATAAAGGGATAAGATTGCATTAACGAAAAATAGTAATTTGTTGCAACCATAAGAATGTGGGAGGAAATGAATTTAGTGGCTCCTTTATTCTTCAAAATGGTGGAGGAAAATTAGCTAAATCAAATAATAAACTTATTTAATTATTTTAGCCATTTGAGGTGGAAATATGATAACTAAATACTTAAATTATGCGTGAGAGGGAAAATCACTAATTATTTAATAATATTATTTAATTAGGTGTGGGATACGTTAGGTAGGCTAGGTGGTTTAGATTAATTTGATGGATTTTTCATGGTTTTGGGAGGTAAAGGAATAGGATGACCTCTAATAACTTGTTGAGGTATTAGGAGGTAAAGGAGTAGGATGATCTATGTTAACTTTCTATAGTATCAAGAGGCAAAGGAGTAGGATGGCCTTCAATAACTTGACAAAGTATCAAGAGGTTAAGGATTAGGATAACATATAATAACTTGTTTGGGTATCAAAAAGGATGACATCTAATAACAAGGTATTAGAGATGTGAGAATTATTCAATACTTTGTTGGAGTATCAGGGAAGGAAGACATTTTATATCAAGGAATCATAGAAGGAAGAAGTACAATACCTCACTAGGAAAAGGATGAATTTCAATTTACCATGGAATTAGAGAAGGAATAAGTTTGATACCCCACTAGATTATAAAAAAAGGATGAATTCCAATACTAGGGAATCAAAGAAGAAGTCTAATACCTCATTGAGGTATAGAAAAGGATGAAGTTTAATACCTTATCAAGGTATTAGGGGTTAAGGAAAAAGGATGATCCATAGAAAAGGAATAAAGGTTAATGATACAATAAATGAATAAGGGGAAGTTGAAAAGGTCAACAAAATAATTTTCTTTATTTAGTTAATGCTTGGATATGATAAAGTCTAGTGTAGTCAAGAGTGGAAAATTTTAGGTGTTTATATTTTTTCCCTCTTAGATACAACATTATGAGTAAGTGACATTGTTTCAAAGAGAAATAACAATTAAAATAAAGTAGAGCTTTGGTGGTAGGCTACCCTAGTTGCAAAAAGAATAGGGATGATGATGGAATGCCATGCAAAGAGAGTCATTAGGCTAGATGGGGCTTGGGGGTAATCTTGTGAAGACAAGGGAAGATGAAAAGATGCAACATGATGGATGAAATATTATGTGAGAGAAATTATGATGGATGAGTATTGGACATGTTGATTGATGTCGCTTGGATGAGTAGATTATATTATTCTAAATTTTATAAGTGTACATGATTGATGATGATGTATCATAAGGATTTTGTGTTGTTATGATGATGGTACATGATTTATGGATAAAATATGGATGAATGGAAGGATGATAGATGGAGTGAAAGGAAAAAGCAAGGGGTAAGATGGAAAATGGATTAGTGATGAATGTTTTCAAAGTAAATTTTTGTGTAGAAAGAAACCTATTATTTATTGTATCATTGGTATTATACTCCATTATATAAGGGATTGTGATGATGGTGCACCATGTGAATATGGATTAACAAAAAAAATATACAAGTTGCAAATAACAGAATGATCCAAAAGGTACTATGTCAAGACACACCATTATATGAAGGATGAGAGTGGTTGTGATGGTTTCATGTATGGATTAATAGGAATATAGGAAAGAAAACATATGTAGAAAATAAATAAAAAATATGCTTGAAAAAAACATGATCCAATAACCTATGCATCATTTAAGCCAAGATAATGGATGGGGAGAATGAGATGAAGGGATAAAAGTGGAGGGGATTTTTGGTTTAGAATAATAGATAAAAGGATGGGATAGGATTATAATTTTCCTCTATTCAATATATGAATTGATCAATGGATGTGATTATTATGATGATGACAATTTATCAATGTTAATTATAAGAATAATGCATATCCTAGGATTGTGTTATTAATGATAAGAAAAACATAAGGATTGGGAATGCTATACCTTGATGATGATGATTGGATTGATTTAAGATTAAACATGGATTGTAGTAAGATAAGGAAAAAATCCTATGGATGTTGGTTTGGTGTGGGATGTAGATAGGACTTGTTTGGATTTTGTGCTTGCACATGGATGCTCTTTTTTATGGATCATGCTTTAGATTTGGATTGGGATAGGATAAACAATTTCTTGTCGTTGTTATCTCAATGATTGAATGGTTGAGGGATTAAGATGAGAAGGGATGGGTGTGAGATGGATTGATGGAGGGATTGTAAGATGAGATTCCCAAGGATTATGTCACATGGGATTCACACATTTTTATCTAAGATAAGGGTTTTCATCTAGTGCTATGTAGGAAACAACATGAGGTTAGATGGTACATGGAAAAAGGATGGCCATGTCAAGAATTTTTCCAAAGTATACTTTAATTTTGTAACCCTAATCCTTGTCTAGGTCAAAGGGAGGATGGATTGAATAGGATAAATGGAACATGTAGATATGATGGATGTGTACGATGGGATGTCATGATATGAGGGATGATTTGTGAGATAGATTTCCCCCAATTGTACTCATGCACATAGATGATTGATTTGACACATGATTCCCAAGAGTCCAGTTGTCATCATGTTACCATCCCAAGGCACCACAAGAAGTGGCTTTGATTATTACATAAATTTGTTTCTATTTGCTCATTTTTTATTTAAAAAAAGGATTTTTTGTATTTTTGGGATTTATTTGGATGTTTGTAACTTCATTTAATATCAATTTAATACTCCCAATGTTCACACTTAGCATTTTTTGAGTCTTGGATGCAGTCTTCATGATCATTATATTGTATTATCTTTTGTCATCAAAGTGTTATTGATTTAATTTTATATTGGCACATGGATTCTTAGTGTATTATGTATAATGTATGTGATACTCCCGTGAAGATCTAATAATTTCTATATTGTATCCTATTTTGTTGATTCTTTTATATTTATGCATATGATCTTGTATGGGTATTATGATAATGTTGGAATCTGGATTTTTATTGATTCTCATGTCATATAGAATGATGTATATTTGGTTGAACAATATTATGATGTGATGATTATATGTATGTACCTCATTAAGGGATATGGAAATGCTTCAACTATTATATATGTATACTAGTGTGCTTGATGTGCGAATTGAGTGTGCGTGTATAGGCTTATTTTCCCACCTAAATGTGTAGGTTTGGGTTATTTATCCAATATTGATCATATCAGAGACATTTCTTTTGGCTTAATATGCTCACCAAATCCTATCATACTTGAGGCACACACAAGAAATGTCATAAAATACCCATGTATACTTGGATTTAGATAAGTGGCTATTCCAAATTCCATTGTGCTACGAAGTTAAAAGTTTTATTGTGATAATTTGTACATGTCATTTGTGATTTTGTAATTCCTTTATTATTTTTATTTCATAGAATAAATCCTTTCTTGGTAATTTTTCATAGTGAATGGGGAATTGAGGAAATTTGGAAAAATGAAATTTCTAGTATTACTTCCTAATGCATATTTAAACTAAAAATAATGTATGTGTATATTAATTTAGGCATGCAAAGGTGCTTATCAATAGACCAATATTATTAACACCCTTTGAAAAAGGATAAATGCAATGTGAGAGAAAATAAATAATAAATAATAAATAACTAAAAATATGAATTGCAAATGACAAGGAGGATGCAAATTTATTATCACAATAGAGGTTGGGTGAAAGGGGGGATGATGTCCCATGGTGCAAAAATTTTAGTCATGTGAGGGACATGTACGAAATTGTGCCCTCTATTTTACCCTACACATGCTCTCCTCCCCCCTAAAGTTCTGTGCCTCATACATTTTATTATGTTATTGTATTATTGAAACCTTCTCATATAAGTGGTGATAGTGAGGATGGTTTGTTGGCCATGAAATCACACCATAAGGAAAACAAATCAATGCAGGTCAATTAGAGTTGGGTAAGTATAAATGATGGGTTAACTCCTTCAAAAATTTGATAATCTCTAATTTAGTGCTATAAAACATTGTTGGTTGTGTATTTGTGTAAATAATGATGCCCTAAGTGAGAGATTTCAATCTACAAAATAATATTTTTTTCAAGATCCTTTATGGTGTATAATGTAGTACATGAGGAATTTGCATATAATTTTAGTGGTTGCAAACTTAAGGGGAATACTACCCACCCATTTAATGAAATAATATGTGGCAGTGATGATAAATGTGCATCCCTTAGAAGACAGTGGAGAAATGTTGCCAATTAGATATAGGCCCCAAATAGAGAAAGGAAAAGGGAAAATCAAAGGATGAAGTTCCTATGTGGGAACATGAATAAGGTTACTATTTTCCTAAAACTAAGGGAATTTATTGGAAAAATTAATGGGAATATTGATCCATTTTTTTTCCAATAGTACCCCATTCAAAGGATCTTTTGGATAATCTAGAATGTTGTGTTTTTTTAGATAACTTAGTTCGTAAGAATTTATTCTAGCAAGTTTTATTAATAATGTTAAATAATTGGAAGGAAAATTTGACTAGGAAGTGAAGCATATCTTCACATTGTGTAGTAGGATGTCCAATATCACCATGACACTAATAAATTTTTTTAATTTTATATCCATAAGGAGAATATAATATTTTATATTTAAATGTGAGTGATATTTTGAATTATTCCAAATTTAATGGTCTAAAATGATATTATTATTTTTGCTAATGTTGGACATCATATTAAGCCCATCAATTTTATTGAAAGGGAGGACCTATTTCCCCTTAGGAATGAAATGCTTTTTTAATACTTTATGATTGTAATAAGGTGCTAACCTACTTGATAAATTCTATTTGATCCAAAAAAATTTACAAGTTTTACATAAATGGGTTTATAAGGTTATAAGAATAAATAAGAACGGTCATTTAGACCAAGACTGCCATTAGGATCGTTGGTAAAATTATTATAGGGTTGAAAAACTAATTATTAAGTGGTAAGTTTGGTCTAGATAGGGGAATTATTGGTTTAGGATTTCTTTTCTTTCATTAATATAGGAATATACCAAATTCTAATGCAATTGCCACTAGAAATAACTCTTAGGAAATCTAAGAGGAAAGAAATTTGAAAGACAATGTTTAAGTATTGGACTTAAGGACATAGATATTAATGCAATCTTTGCTAAAACACTAAGGATAATTCAACATAAGCAAAAAATTGAAGGAAAATATATAATAATTTTGGGAAAAATAGAATACAAATTTGAACCAACAAAAGAGAGAGTAAAATTCACATTGTATTCACCAAATATATATTTTCTATGATTTGGTCTATGCTGAATCAACCACTACACAAATAAAATATAAGGCCCCTATTAGTAAACACACTCAAAGGTTAATACATTATAAAATTAAGCTAAGTTTATAAGTGTGACAATATGGATACAAATTAGGTAATAAAAATATGCAAGAAAATATTGTGACAATATGGATGTCAATCATTTAATTAAAATATGCAAGGAAATAAGTAATGCAAATGTAGTCAAGAATAAAATATAATTATACATAAAAAAATAAATATGGTAGGATAAATAGGTAAAAGTACAAAGTCGTGTCACACTTTTATAAAGGAAATAACCAACAGTGTTCCAAAGTTTAAACTTGAATCACTCAAAATTTGCATATATGTTTTGAATTTTAAAATGATGTAAACTGATAGAATGTGTATTTTTAGTATATTTATTTATATTTAAAAAAATAAAAAAAATCATTTGAATATGTTTTTATAAATTGAAAATATAGTTGCCGATAAATATTGAAAATGAAGTTACATGAGACATCACTCTTTATATAGTAAATTTAATTTTTTAATTCAATTTTTGTGTGTGTTTATAATTTGAAACTTTAGAGCATAAAATTATTATTTTTTTCTAATTTTGATAAATACATTTTTACAAATAAAAATTACAAAGTACATGTTTTAAAAACACAACTATTTCCATTTGATGTCAACTTTCATCTTAACTACTTATCTAAAATAGAGAAGAATAAGTTTACAAAATCTTTTATCTAGTGCATGTCATATTTTTCAAAATTTCAAAATGTTTTAGTAATTTTTATTGACATGATAATCAACCTAATATTTTGGTGTTGATAGCCTACTTTTAGTGAAAATAAAAAATAAAAAATATATATTTTTGAAAACTACACTTATGATTTATTTTATATATTTTTAAAAAATGTTATTTAAATGAGTAGGAGTTGTTTTTTATTAGAGGTAAAATAGGTTTTGAAGGGGCCTTGAAACCATTTACAGAAAAGAGAGATAATTCAAAAGATAAGCATAAAGATTAGAAAACAACTAACAAGTAGCAAAACACAAGCAAAAACGCTGCCAAAAAAGAGGAGCAAAAACGACAACTATATATTCTTTAAAATATTAGCAACCTCCATATCACTATCGATGATCTTTTGATGCACTTCGATCACCCCAATGATCTCTTTGGAAGGTATCACAACTCTCAACTTAGTTTTATTACAGGTCCATGTACAAGGACCCTTTTCACTTACCTCTTTAATCAAAACACTTGGAAAATCAACATCATTCCCAGAAATTTCCATACCACCTAAAGCTTCCTCCATCCACTGCCTCACCCTCTCACTAGTGATGGCCAAACCCTTAGCTTCATTCCTTGTAACACACTTGTTGAAATCCACAAGCTTGTCTAATTTTAGATTAGCCTGTTCCATTTTCTCTTCAAGAGCCATAATCTTTTTTTCAAAATTTTTCTTCAACTTTAATATCTCATTAGTAACAATTTTTAAAGCATCAAAAAGATGGTTAATTTGAGTCTGCAAAGAGGACTCTGAAGACTCCCCAACTTTACTAACCACCCCATATACCTTCACATTAGTAAGATTTAATTCATGGAAAGCCCATTTGAACAACTTGAATAGAGAGATGGTACCCTCTTTCACCAAGCCAAACACATTTGGAAGATCCTCCCAGTTGAAGTTAAAAACATCATAGCATCCACCCCATCCTCTTGGGAGTCTTTGCTCAAATTTTCACTTTCAATAGCCTCTTTCCATTTTTGGCCAACAACTGACATCTTTATTTTGTGAAGAGAACTTTCAATTTCTTCAACAACACTCCTTTTATTCTTCACCTTCAAACCCTATTCTTGCATACCCATATTATCCTGCCCACTAGAAACATTAAGAGGCAACTTAGCACCAATAGACACCTCATGGACCAGACTGCCATTCCGCTTAGCCATATTCTGATCTACTCTTTCCCTTCTAGCCCATCTTTCTCTTAGTTCCAAACACATGGGGCTTCCCAATCTTCTCCCCAACAACAAATTTCTTCCCTTTTTTTAGGGCAAAGGACTCAACCTTCCCAATTTTTCATCCAAGGGACTTATCACTAGCCACATCTTCGATGCCATTATCATACTCCATAGAGAAAGGGGTTGTATTTCTTTTCTTACCACCCTTTAAAGGAGTAGGAGGCTTCGAGTACATTTCCATTGAGGCTTTTGAGTCAGGTTCATAATCTTCATCAACATCAGACCCCGTCTCATACTCTAAATCCAACTTCTTCTGCTTACCCTTAGGAACCTTCTTAGAGTGATTAGGAATTACATAAGACTTGACATAATCTAAAATAAGGAGGATAAGGCCAACATGCAAAATAGGGTTTTTAGGATTGCACCTATGATCCTTAATACCACATTCCAAAGATGCCAACAAATAGAAAGGAAAAGAGACCTTCTTCTTGTGCTTAAAATGGTTGAGAAGAAAAAAATGATAACTAGATAGGATAGAGAAACGTCCATCAAGTGTTATGTACCTCATGAGTTCTTTGATGGAGTCTCCCCAAATAGCCTTAATTGAGCTTCGATAGTAGCCCCCACATTTAGCTTTCTCTAATTTCTTCCTTAAAGAAAACATCCATCACAACATTGGACTCCTTGTCTCTATACACTTTCCTATCCTCAGTAGAAAGGTTTGTGATACCAGCAATAAGGTCTTTAGTTATGTCAAATTTAATCCCACCCAATTTAAAAACCCTTTTTTGCTAGACCTTAACAAAAATATTTTTCACCTTCAGATCATGCCCATGAAGTCGCTCAATATAAGGCATAATCCCTCCCAACTGTAGCCGTTCACAAAAAATAGCATTAGATTTCAAAGTTTCACAAGAGAAAGGATCAGATATGTTCCATTTTCTGCCCATGATCACAGACACTGCAAACCCCAAAAGCTTGAGATACTTGCAAGAAATGAGAAGAAGCCTCGAGAACAAAGCTATAGAACAACCCACAATTTGTGTGGAAATAGTAAGGTGGCAGAAGGTAATGATTCTTGAAGGACGCCCCTTACGAATGATTTTTAAATCATCAAAAAATAAGTCCAAATCCAAATCGGAGTCACGCCAAAAGGTACACTGCCACGTGAATAGGCTCATGAGGAAAAAGTTAATGATGAAACATACCCCCTCCTTAGCCTTTTTGTAAATCATTTTTAAGACAAACAAGGGCATCGATAGGAAGGGGATCATCCCTTTCCCATATCCTATGTTCCCAATGTTAGAAAAAATATCAACTAAATAAATACTCTCTAAAAATATGTGAAATATAACATTCATCAAAGGAATTCAATATTTCCACCACATCTAAAATAAGAGATTCAATTGTCCATGATGGGGGTGTGGAATTCTTTAGGTTATTGATAACATTTAGAGAATCCCCCTATAACCAAACCTTCCTAAATCCTTTAGATTGAGCAACCTTCAACCCATGATAGGTAGTTGAATGAGTAGGAGTTGTTGAAACATCAAGTTTTTCAAATAATTTTATTTTTTTGGTAAATTGGCCTCAAAGTGGTGCTACATATGTATTTAGTCAACAATTTTAGTAATAAAAGTTTTGGACATTTATAACTTTGCTAGAATGATTCTAACTAGATCATACATTTGACCAAAACTTATTTTTAGTTAGAAATAATTAAATTCACTTGTGCTCATAAGTTGGGCCAAAAGTGTGACACACCTTTGTCCTTTTATCCAAATATATACTTAGAGTCAACTAATTCATGCATTAACATTCCCTTATCTTGAGGACATGTGGAGAGGTGGTTGTAGATGTAAGTCAATATGAATTTTGACCATCATAGGGGACTCTTAAGACTTGTTGTACATTGATGGTGGATTTCCTATTATTGAATCTTGAAGATCCATAGTTGTAACCATTATCTTTGCATAGTGAAGCTTTGTTAACCTAGAACCTTTATAATCCCCTAATGGGAGGTCTCCTATTGTGAGCATAGGTAGAAAAGCATTTGCAAACTTTTGTTTTAGAAATGACAATGGTGAAGTTCACAAATATGAGTGTGATCCCTAAAATCATCACTTCAATAATTTAGTTGATCTCACTAACTATGGTCAATGAACTTAGATAGAGATTATTTTATGGTAGGAAGAACGATCATCATTAGATCATGGTAGATAAAACTAACCAAGTGAATTTGATTTATAACTAGGGGCCAAAGAGGTTAGATAGACCTTGTAAGGGTAATTATTATCATGGGGGAAAATGAAGACATTAAGGAGTTAATAAGAGGACATCAAGGGGTCAATATGTTGAAAAACATATTGGAAAGAAAGGACCTAAGATTTCAATAAGTTGGGTCTACTTTTAGTGGAAAAATCATGAGTTAGATTTTTTTTGGAAGAAACGGATGTCCATTTTGAAAAAAAATGGATATTCATTTAAAAATAATAGAAATTCATTTAGGTTTGAGCTTCTAAACCTAAGCAAATATTTATTAATAATGGATACCTATTTAGGTTTATAGTTTTTTTTTATTAATAGACATATGTTCATAATAGCAAGACTAAAAATTAACTTTGGTAGTATGGATGATATTTTTTTCAAAAATAGGACAAAATTTAAACTCATTATAAATTACAATGTCTAGATTCAAATATGTAATTTGAAAAATATTGGAACATATTTTTTTATTAACTTATTATTTTTTAAACAAAAAACATCATAAGTTCTTGAAATGACATATCTAACTATTTTTTAATAGCTTTTAATTTTGTTTTTTTTTTAAATTTTTTTAATGTCAAACCAATCTAAACTTCATTATCTACATAATGAATTAAAATATTTACAATTATTTTAAATCAAATTATTTGGACCATTGTCCATAGATTTAAAAATAATGAAATACTTTTAAATCAAATTATGTGGACCATTAGCAATAGATTATAAAAATAATGAAAAACCTTAATATTAAAATAAAAAATAATTTTAAAAAATTAAAAAATATATCTTGACCAAATTTCAACATCTTTTCACAAAAATATTTTGAAAAATATTTTCATTTTATACTTATTTTGTGGGTTGCACATGTGCATGTTTTAGCCTTTATCACAATTTTTTTAAAAAGATCACTTTTTGTACATTCTATTCAAAAATAAATTTTATTAGGTATTACAATTTAAATTACATATTTGAAAAATAGAAGTAAAATCTTATATTTTATATTTTTACATGTTAATATTTTATGTATAAATACTTCAAATTTTTATCCTAATTATAACAAAAATTGATTTCAAGGAAAAAAGTTATCAGTTTTAAAAAAAAGAAAAAAAAGAAAAAGAAAAAGAAGACCCATTATATTTCTTAATGAACAATTTCAAACTAGCCTTACCTAATATTGAGTATGAGACTAATGTGCCAACAAATCATTGAAAAATAAATAAATATTTTATTAAGGCTTTATACCCAATTATACTTCTTTATCTTCAAATAGGCATAATTTAGGCTAACATTTTAATATAGAACATATATGCATGTATGGAGGTAGGTCTTTATTTGAAAGCATTGCTTCCCTCTTAACCCATGAACACAAAAGGTGCATAATTTTTTTTAGCTTGTCTTGAAGTATTTTATTAAATTATCTTCTTACCTTGGTTTGGTATCTAAGCAAAGTTGCATCTTGTCCTTAATTTAGAATTTATGCTTTAATTCTTAGATTAGTAGTAAAATAATATCTTTTAGTGTCTTAGTATTTTCATTGATCTATATAGTACATTGGAATGTCTATTAGTATAATAGACTTTCCTAGTTGTCAACTCACCCTATTCTCTAGAGGTGTCACTTTGTAATAAAGGTTCATAATACATACAAACAAAGTGTTCTTAACATTTTTTCTAACTTTCAAACTTTACTACCACCTATTCTTATTCTCAAGAATCCATTTTATATTTATACTCTTATTTTAACTAATACATTAATAGAAAAATTGTAAATAAATATTACTTCTAAATAACATTTTACTAAAATGACTCTCACACATGCTATGATCTACACATTAGTAAAAGTGGATTTATAAAATTTAAGTCTTTTCCCACATACATCCATCATAAACTATGATATTATATTCTTTTTATTGAGTAAATTGTACTCTAAAATTCTTTACAAGAATCCAACCAAATATCTTTATGTTTTGTATATAATTTTTTAAAGATTTTAAGATAATTTATTTTTGTTATTCAAAAAATACTGATTTGAATTCTATATGATATTAATACATAAGATTTGAGAGCTTGAATTATTGATGGTGAATTTTCCATCTGTAAATTGCTGGCAGTGAATTTTCCTAGAGCCCTCCCAGTGAATTTTCCTAGAGCCCTCCCATATATTTTCATATTATGAACATTGAAAGGAAAGATTGTTAATTAATTAAAATAATTATAAAATTTAGTTATTTCAGATGGCTGAAGAATTTAGTATCCACTATTCTTTCAAGTCCATGATAAAATTTAGTTGCAGCAATAAGAAACTTACAACTATCAGCTTATACTATTCTGCATAATAAATAACTTACAGTGGGCTTAATCTGCAGTTGAACACTGAAATTGCGGACTATGACTGAATCAGATTGTCATTACAAAACACCAAACTGGAAGACTCTATAGATTTTACACGAGTCTTAAACATAATTGAGAAAGCATACAATATTATCGCCAAGCATGCATCTAACATGCACCACTTCAAACTAGGCGATATTTACAAAATTGGGCGATTAAAACAATAGATTGCCCCTTTAAAAATATTTTAGTTCTGGTAAACATGGCAGAAATCAAAACTATAAATAAAATCTTTTAAAATAGACTTACATTGTAGATTTTTTTGCATGCTCAGCTTCACTTTTTCACGATTCTCCCCTTCGATGTTAAGCAGCTCACAAGTTGATTTGTAAGCTGTTCTTCACTGTTGATGTATTTGAATTCTATTTTTTCTTCGATGGTTCAAATTCAGCAGCGAAATTTGTCACCTCGCCTCTGGGATTCTCTTCATGTGCGTCAATTCTTGCAGTTGTTTCATAAATCTCACGTAGACTTCTCCTTCGCCTCACCTTTTGGATCTTGTCGACTTTCTTAGACTGAACTTCTGCAACTTCTTTAATGGAGGTCTTTGTGGGCTGTTCTTGATTGTTGATGTACTTCAATTGTACCAAATCTTGAACCAAATCAGATTCAGCCTGTGAAACTAAAGCAAAATTTATCACCCCATCTCCCTCAACCTCATCTCTCTGATCCTTCTCATTTTTCTGATCGTCTTTGTTTCTCTGTTTGTCTTCATTTGCTTGGATTATTGCACACCTGCGATAAATATCACTTAGATTTCTCATCTTCCTTGGCCTCATCTCTCCCAAGGCTCTTTATGTGCCTGAGCTCCTTTGATTGACCTCCCTTGAAAAACTTGGATTTGTAGTCTTGTAACATCACCATTACAAACAAATTTAGACTTACCAACATAATATTTTTAATAACTCTTCATTCAGCAAATTTGTTCATAAACTGTTTAGTCTCCTGTACGTCATTGAAATCTTTCATTCATTCATTCATTTCAAATTACAAAACTAACAAACTTACAACTAACTTATTTTAAACATAATAAATAACTTTTACAAAACAGACATATAACATAATAAAAATCAAACCTGAAGCTCAATGCTTCAATGGCAGACTATGAGAAAGCCATAAAAAACGAAAAACAATATCCCAAACTCTGAGAAAGCAAAGCAAATAAGGCAGCCAAAGATTACCTGCAACACGAAAATCTCTTTATCTCTTACGCTCCCGGCAAGGCCAACAACACAACACAACTAAAATTGCACGCCACATCTCTTATAACAAGCAGTGACCATTTGGGGTGGAACCCTCGACTCATCGTACGGTCCACGTTAACCGAACTGATCCAACGGTTCTAATGAGTTGTGTCTTCCTGACCGTTCGCTCCACCGATCGAACGGCTGAAGTACCATGCTTTACGCTTTTCTGAAGCAGAATTCATCTTAGGGTTTTGACTGTGGGGATCACTGGATGTTATTTACTATGATAACTTGTCAATACAATCAATACGTAAGCCTACGCAAGTGGCATAGATTCCAACTTACATATTTTTTCTTCAATTAACTAAAGAGCACTCATGCATAAAATATTCTCAAAATTCTAAAAGAGGATCTTGAAGGCTTCTATTTTGGTGACAACACAATATTGATGATATGAAATGAAATATTTTAATAACGTTCACAGGTCAGAGAAGTCTATGGGACTTAGGAACAACACAAGACCATCTGCGAAGAGAAAAGACCCTAAACAGTGGATTTTGATGATGTAGTTTGCCGATTTGACCAACCTTTTTTCCTCAAACAAGGTATTTAAGTTATCAACTTGTAAGGTGTCCTCATAACTTACCTGAATATCTTTATACGTTGAGCACTCCATAACAAAGTGTTATTCTGTCTCCACCAATCCCATGTCACAAAATCGGTATATTCTTTTTTCCCACTCTTCTTTTGAAACTTGACTAATAAAGTTCTAGAGGACTTGTGTTGAATTGTGCTATCTTTTCCATATGGACAACGATTTTTGGTGATGCCAACGTTTTGAGAAGTTTTTGACTGTGCAATCTTTGTTTGCTTATTATTATTAAATATTCCTTTTGGATTGACTTATTTCCCGTCTTCTTTTCAAACAATTCTAGTTACAAAAGTTTATGGTGACTTTAATGTAGTGTATAGTTGTTGAAAGGTAGGAAAAAAAACACTTCAAAAAATATTTGAAAGGTTAAGTAATTGATCTAATTTCAATATTAGTATTTTAGAATAAAAATAAAAATAAATGAATTTAAATAAGTGAATTCTTTAAAGTTGGAGAGAGATTCATTTAGTTGTATCAAAAGATACATATTTAAAATTTGACATTAAATTTAGTAACAAAAGATTGTGATGAATATGTTTCATGAAATTTAAGATTGTGTAAAGAATTTGATACATAAAAAATGGGGTCATTAGATCAATAGATTGGGTCCTAAAAATAGTGTTAATGCTAAAATCAATAGCAACTAAAACTATAAATAAAATCTTCTAAAATATATTTTATTGTAGGTCATTTGCATCCTCATAATCATGTATCTTACAGCTGCATGGGTTGAACGAATAATGGTTGAATCCCAAGTGTCACTAAAAGAGACATAGAGGGGGATGACATGATGCCTACAAAGAAAGGTAACCCTAAAATAACAAAACAAAAATCAACCTTGATAACATGTATTCATGCATTCATACTTTTCCTATTTCCTTGGTGTTGAATTAGTTTAACCATAATGGATAAGAGTGGATAGCTACATTCTAGCTTGTATTCCTAAGGCAATCTAGGTTTCAACAAGTGTCACCATCTTGGAGTAACAAGAAATTAACATATAATTTCTTAAGAGTTAGAGAGTCTAAATGGGATTTTTTAATTGTTATGTAAGATCCAAAGTCTATATTGGCTAGTTTACACCATTTGCTTAATTTGAATGTCTAATGCACATGGTTTTTTAACTTTTTATTAAATATTTTATTAATTTTTAAATTTTAAATTGGTAATAACACTATCTTTTTAAATTCTATTTTTTTGTGACATTAATTGTTCAATTGATCAAATATGGGGTAGACAGTTGAATAAAAACTTGTAAAGAGTTAATGAGTTTGACCATGCAACATTTCTCAACACCATAAAGAGAAGAGTGGATTTGCATGGTTCATTGGATTGAATTGGTGGAATCATACAAATGTTGCACATAGTTTGTAATAATATTTTGTACATCTTAATTTATTTGATTTCAGTATGCTACATACTTATTAATCTAGGACATTGATTTGACTATGTTGGACAATTCTAAATTTCTTTGATTTAATTATTTTATTTACATCTTAATCTATGAATTTCATTTGAGCATGTTATTGACTTCTTAAAATGTAGGTTAATAGTGCCAAACAAGCTTCCACCCTCTTGTGCTTGGTGTTGCTAGTAGAAAATCTTATATTCTTGAAGTAAAGAGAAGCTTTTAATTTGACTAACTAAGTGGATCCCAAACTATACTGGGTTTTCTATTTTGTCTAATGAGTTTGGTTTGATCCTCTCCTATCTCATCCCCTCCTATCTCATCCCTAAGTGAAAAGAAACATAGTAGAAGTTCCAAGGTTATTTTCTCCCCCTCTTTAAAATTTATCCATGGGAAAGTATCCCTTCACCTATGTGGAGTTGGCACAAGTTCCATGATATCAGCTCATCATTAAGTAGTCACCTCCTAAAACTATGAATCTATAAAGTCTAGTATGAATGGTCATAGTGTAATTAATGTTTATGCATCATTCTTTGACCATTGATTACTTATAATTGGTTATAACTTGTCATAAAACATCTTTATAGTTTATGCATTTACCCTAAATTGACAAATCTCACTTTTAGAGTTACCACATCAGACCAACAAAATCATTTAGTCCTCCATTATTTTAATATTATTTCATTGCAACAGCTTTATATTTGGGGATAAATATTTCAAGTTTGTATCCTCCAAGTTACATTTTATGGTTTCATTGATATTCTCTTACATTTTGTATAAATAATTTAAGATATTAATGTTTACCACTTGTACTTATATCTCCATTAGCCAATGCAATAACCATTATTAAAATCATCTCCATAACCCATTACAAGGGGGGTTCCACATAACACCAAGGAACCTAACAAAATTTATCTATAGTTTAAATTTTCCATGAAAATATATAATTGAGTTAATGCATGGCATGCAAGAAACTAGATTAGCCTTTAAATCAATAGAATTTGGAAGAATATGCATGTTGTATGACATTAATACATCTATACAATAATAATTTTTACATTCATATAAACCTCTATTATATCTTTTTAATTTTTTTTTGAATATTTAATTTGCATACATATTTGTGAGTGCTAGTACATACTTTTAGATACTTGATCATTATAGGTTTTGCATAAATATTGAAGTGGAGAAAAATATAATACAATAATATTTGCATACATATGTCATTTCCTATTTAGTCTTGCCCCCATGTACTAGGATAATTTCTTAATACATGCACATATCAATAGATTTCACAATATCCTGTGAAGGTGGGCTCATTCTTGTACCCTTTATATATTACCATACAAACATATGCCCATGTATTTATAAGTGCCTCATTCATTTGTCACACTAGGTATGTCATTTTTAAAGTTTCAGTACATTATGAAGGTTCATTCTTAGGAGACATATACAGTATATCCCAAAAAAAATCCTATTGGAGACCATAGGGCTTTTAAAGTTCATACAAGAATGGAGAGAAAAGTTTTAAAAAAGGGTTTCAAAAATTCCATGTTTGTGACAAACATATTGGACTATTATTGGGCCACTTGAGAGTTCATAGGTCATGAAATATCCATGAAAATACATCTTGTAAGTTGCCTTAGGGAATTTTTAAGGATGACCAAGGGGTTGAGAGGAGATATACACCAAAAAAGGGAGGTTTTCTCACATTCATAATCCACATAATAGTCCATTGTCACACTTAGAAAAATATGAGAAAATTAAAAGTTCAAGTGATATTACAATATTGTAATACAATAGTATAATATATGATATTACAATATAATATAATATATATTATAATATAATATAATATAATATATATTATCATTTATATGTTATAGTTTGGTTTGTGCCATCCCTTAGTAATAAGGGACAGAGCGAACCCAACCTATTTTTAAAAAAATGTAAAATAAAATGGATATCCATTACATCTGTGATAAAAAAAAGGGAGGCCAAGACTCATTTTTACCTACCCTATTTATATATAATAATATATAATATATTATTTAACATATATAAAATATAATATAATATAATATAATATAATATAATATAATATAATATAATATAATATAATATAATATAATAATATAATATAATATAATATAATAATATGATATAATATAATATAATAATATGATATAATATAATATAATATAATATAATATAATATAATATAATATAATATAATATAATATAATAATATAATATAATATAATATAATAATATAATATAATATAATAATATAATATAATATAATATAATATAATATAATAATATAATATAATATAATATATAATAATATAATATAATATAATATATATAATAATATAATATAATATAATATAATATAATATATATAATAATATAATATAATATAATATAATATAATATATATAATATTATAATATAATATATAATATAGTATTATATTATAATATAATATATATATTATACTATATATTATATATATTATATATATATATATTATATATTATAATATATATATTATATATATAATATAATATATATTGTAAATATATATTAGCGTTTATATATTATGGTTTGATATGTGTCGTCCCTTAGTAATAAGGGCTAGGGCAAATCTGACCTGTTTTAAAAAATAATATAAAACAAAACAAAATAGATATCCATTTTATCTATTTAAAAAAAAAGAGGGAGACCGAGAATCATTTTTACCTACCCTATTTATATATATTAATATAAAATATATATTATTTAGCATATATAAAATATATAATTTGTATATTATATTATATCATTATATATTATATTTAATATATAATATAATATAATACAATATAATATATTATATGATAATATTATAATATAATATAATATAATATAATATAATATATTATAATATAATATAATATATTATATGATAATATTATAATATAATATAATATAATATAATATAATATATTATAATATATATTATTATATTATATTATATTATAATATAATATATATTATATACCTATCCATTATCTTCAATTATTGTTTGAAGCTATTATATAAATCTATAGAGGGGCTAGACTAAAATAGAATTATTATCACCTAGTAAGCTCCCAATGTAGGAGTTGGTATGGAACTCCCTACACCATGCAATGTTTGGTTGAAGATGTAGTCTACCAAGATCTAGGACCTTCAATGAAATCACAAGAAAGATAAAATATGAGATAATAAATCTATTCTATCAGAAAATGCAAATATACAATGATGATCAATTGAGAATCCAAAGGGAACCTCTTGGTTATATAGACCAAATGAGACATGAGATTGCATAATATTATGACATATGTCTTAATCTTATTACTTGAGACATAAAGTGATAAGTATCATATATGTACCCTAAGTAAATTTAAGTTACTCTTGTGAATAGGACCTAAATGATAAAATTGTTAGTTAAAACACAAGTCATTCACAACATCCCCTTTAAGTACAACTTAGGGAGAATATATAAGATGCAAGGATGGGTATCAAGTACCATTCCATGCTAGATACCCATGTAAAAGTACAATCTCTCACAAACAAATAATAGGAGAAAAACTAGTAGGACCAAACACCTCCCCAAAAGAGAGAATACAAAATTTTATCAAAGAAGAATGACAAGAAAAAAACCCCATGTGACAAAAAATTCTCCTCCATAAGAGAGAAGAAGAAGAGAGACTATGCAACATCCCCTCAAAGTAGAGTCTTCTACAATTATGGTATATGCTTAATAATGAATGGTTAACCTTTATCGAAGGTTAACCTTTGATCTATAATGAATGGTTAACCTTTCATCGAAGGTTAACCTTTGATCTATAATGAATAGTTTATAAGGCACAACACTTGTTGAAGGTTTTGTAAATGGGGTTGCAAGCTAAGCAAGCTTAACCTTGGGGAAAACTTTATGGTTAAGCCCAGTGCTTCACCTCTGTGAGCATCACCTACATGCAATGGGGGCTAAGTGGACCATTAATTATCATGAGAGATGAGTTCTTGTGAGCCACTACTCATGAAACATGGGTCAATTAGTTTGACTCATAAAACTACATGGTTGAATCTTAAAAGAAATATCACAATTTGACACATTGTGGAAAATACCTCTTACTTATCAATTGATGAGCTAAAGGAGATTTATAACATGAATGGTTCACAAGGCACAACACTTGCTGAAGGTTTTGCAAATGGGATTGCAAGATAATTGGGCTTAATCTTGGGGAAAAATCTATGTTAAACACACTTGAGTTGGAGTATTAGTGAGATGGGTGACCTCTTGAGAAGGCCCAATGCTTCACCTCTATGTGCATCACCTAGATGAAATGAGTGCTAAGTGGACCATTCATTATCATGAGAGAAGGGCTCTTGTGAATCACTACTTATGAAACATGAGTCAAATAGTTTGACTCATAAAACTAGGTTGAATCCTAATAGCAATATCACAATTTGGCACGCTATGGAAAATACCTTCTACTCAATTGATGAGCTAAAGGGGCTCTATAATTAATAGTTCATAAGAAACAACACTTGTTGAAGGTTTTGCAAATGTGGTTTCAATACAAGTAGGCTTAACCTTCGGGAAAACTTTGGGGTTAAGCGCACTTGAGCTGGAGTAGAATTGGGATGGGTGACCTCCCAAGAAGGCCCAATGCTTCACCTTTGTGACCATCACCTAGATGTAATGAGTGCTAAGTGGATCATTCATTATCATGAGAGATGAATTATTTTGAACCACTACTCATGAAACATGGGTCAATTAGTTTGACTCATAAAACTATATGGTTGAATCCTCATAGCAATATCATAATTGACATTCTATAAAAAATACCTCCTACTTATTAATTGACGAGCTAAAGGTGCTCTATGAATGGTTCATAAGGCACAACACTTTCCAAAGGTTTTAAAAATGGGGTTGCAAGTTAAGTGGGCTTAATATTAGGGAAAAATTTATGGTTAACCATATGTGACCTAGAGTTGTACTGGGATGGGTGATCTCCCAAGAAGGCTTAGTGCTTCACCTCTGTGAGCATCACCTAGATGCAATGAGTGATAGGTGGACCATCCATTATCATGAGAGATAGGCTCTTGTAAACCACTACTCATGAAACACGGATCAATTAGTTTGACTCATAAAACAACATGATTGAATGTTGATAGCAATATCACAATTTGACATGTTATGGAAAATACCTCATACTTCTTAATTGATGAGATAAAGAGGCTTTATAATGAATATTTCATAAAGAAAAAAATTGTTGAAGGTTTTGCAAATAGTGTTGCAAGCTATCTGGGTTTAACCTCGAGGATAATTCTATGGTTAAGCACACTTGAGTTGAAGTAGTATTGGTTCAATGAATGCTATGTGGACTATTCATTATCATGAGGTGAAACATTGTGCCTTCTTGAGAGGTCACCCATCCCCATCTTAGTCTAGATCAAGATCACTTAACCACAAAGATGTTTTACCCAAAGTTAAGACAGCTTAGCATGCAACCACATTTTCAAAACCTTCAAAAATTGTTGTACCTTATGAACCATTCATTATAAAGCCCCTTTAGCTCATCTATTGATAAGTAGGAGGTATTTTCTACAATGTGTCAAATTGTGATATTGCTATCAGGATTCAACCATGTAGTTTTATGAGTCAAACTAATTGATCTATGTTTCATGATTAGTGGCTCACAAGAACCCATCTCTCATGATAATTAATGGTCCACTTAGCCCTCATTACATCTAGGTGATGCTCACAGAGGTGAAGCATTAGGCTTAACCAAAATTTTTTTCCCAAGGTTAAGCCCACTTAGCTTGCAACCCCATTTGCAAAATCTTCAACAAGTGTTATGTCTTATGAACCATTTATTATAGATCAAAGGTTAACCTTTGATCAAAGGTATCTACGTAAAAATATTCAAGTGAAGGAACTATATTCAAATAAATATCTTTGCTCAAAGGTTAACCTTCGATCAAATGTCTTTTCTTAAAAATATTCAAGTGAAGGACCTATATTGAAATAAATATCTTTGAGTGAAGGTAGTTCAAAAAAAATCCCCCGCCTTCAAAAATATCATGTTCCACGTTTAGGGCCCATTATTGTGGGATGACCCTATGGCCTTGTAACTGGGACCCATAATAATCACCTCCTCATTATTATATTTATGTATATTTTTTTATCATTCTCCTTGAATTACATTTAAGGGGTTGTTGGAATGAACAAGAGTATTACCTATCTTATTTTCCTTTTGTAGTGTGAACAAGGAACATTTTCTAACTAGTCATTAGCTATGTCTTATTCACACCTGTTCACATATTAAGTTTACTTAGAAAGTTATGATTTTTTCTATAATTCTATAGTACACATGTTATCTTATCTCTATTTTTCACATGACATAGGATTAAGATGCCTTTAATCATCCTAGTTAGTCCTACCTCTCAACTTTTCTTATATAAGAAATGTTTCATATGTACAACTTAGAATAGAGTTTTAATTATAATCAATTCTCCATCATTATCATTGAAATATATTTTAATCTTAATAGTCTCTTGTAGAAGATTATATTTGATGTGCGTGCAAGATCTTGGGATCTTGATTCGTTGGTGACTCTAATAGTTTCAAGTATACAACGCATGATTTTCATAATATAAGATAGTTTTGTGGCATTTTGATGGTGGTTTATACCCAATAGGAATATTTTGATGCTATAGGGAATATTTTTGTGACTTCTCTGTTGATGAAAATATTGCATTAGGGTGACATCAATAGGCCAACCCTATAAGCAATCTCCCTTCCTTGATTGTCATCTTCATCAATGTGGCTTTGAGCACTTAAATTGATTGTTGAAACTTTTAACATCGGTATGGGGAAAATTACGCAGAGTTTAGAGACACCAAAGACCTTCATATTTCTTCCCTCATCTTCCTTTAAAGAATGGGAAGACATCCTACATACATTCTTGGTTTCATTTCTTCCTAAGGGGAGGAATATTGTTTGATGGTATTGGAACATTTTCAACATTCATTATTAAGTATATACAGTAATTGTAGGAGACTCTACTTTGAGGGGAGGTTGCATAGTCTCTCTTCTTCTTCTCTCTTATGGAGGGGAATTTTTTGTCACATGGAGTTTTTTCTTACCATTCTTCTTTGATAAAATTTTGTATTTTATCTATTTTGGGAAGGTGTTTGTCCTACTATTTTTTCTCCTATTCTTTGTTTGTGAGAGATTGTATTTTACATGGGTATCTAACATGGAATGGTACTTGCTACCCATCATTGCATCTTTGCATCTTGTATATTCTCCCTAAGTTGTATTCACTTAAGTTTTTTTTGTCATTGTGTGATCTCTAGTTATCATTACTAGTGCATTCTTTTATAGAAATTATGACTTCAACTTGTCCATATTAAACATAAAAATTACTCAAAAGATCTATATTTAAACATTTTCAACTAAATTTATCTTTTATATATTAATTATCCTAAATAAAATACTATACCACCCCCCTCTCTCTCTCTATATAAACATTTACTCAAGAATATAAAAATATAAATTACATATCCATGTATCATTGTTATCGTTGTTAGGAAAAGAGTTTTTATGCACCCCTAGTTTGATGTGTTTGTGAGCATTATTGTTATTAACATATTTATAAAATTAATAACAGAGCATTCGGGCTCTCCAAAGAACTAAATATAGGTTTCAACTGCATGAGATATGATTTTTTATAGCTGATGAAATAATTTTGAATCTGATTATACGCCAAATAAAAATGCTCTTAAATACCAAAGTACATGGCAAACATACCAGATCTACAGTGAATTGATTGCATATACCCTTTGCGTGTATGTTATATATTTCAAAATCGCCCAATACTCAAGGAGCCATCATCACATTGTTCTAATTAATATAAAAATAACTTGACTCAAGATCACCTTGTACAGATTGATAACGTCTATGGCTAAAAACCTCAAATCAGCACATGTTTTAATATACATTATCTGGAAGTAATTGCAGGACAGGAAGCCTGCACGAGGTAATCAAAGGTTGGAATTCACTAGTAGAGCTAAACTTTGCCAATGAACAGAAAAGGAGATAAGGTGACCTGCTTATGTTTTCTTGCTGTGGCTAGGCTACAACAAATACATGGCATGCACTGATTCTAAATATTTGAAAAGAGATTAACAAAATAATGAAGTGCGATTAATTCAATTGCCACAAAAAAATTCCTGAATATACTTTAGAAGGAATGAAAATGAAAGCAACCAGACAATCGGAAAAAGTTGTTGCGATGATCCTTTCAAAGGCAGTTAAACAGAGAAACAAAATAATGAGGGCAGTTATCTCGTGTCTTTCTGGCTTTTCCTAGGGAACCCGCAGTTGGGTTCTTTGGCAGCGACTAGTAGTGAACTGCAGGTGAAAAGTAGAGTTGACTGGGGTGCAGAACAGTGAACTAGAGTTTTGGGTCGAAACAATGCTATAGTGAACTGCAGTCTGACGGTGAGTTAAGTTGCTGAGAAACAAGGAACTAGAGTTATATGTATGGAAGGCATCCATGTTCCGGTGTATTCTAGGGGTTGGATAACGGTTTCGTGGCGGATGGGAGGGTAAAATATCAGAATGATATCTAATTTAAACAATTCAACTGGTCTAAAGAAATTGCACTAAATGAAATCTTATGACAGAAATAAATTAATCAGTTGAGAAGTAAAAAAAGATTAACTCAGATAGCTGAAGGATCTAGTATCCACTAATCTTTCAAGTCCATGATAAAATTTACTTGCAGCAATAAGAAAATTAAAACTAACAGCTTATAATATTCAGTATAAAAAATAACTTACAAAAGGCTTAAAACACACAAAATCTGCACTTGACCACTGAAATTGCAGACTATGACTAAATCTGATTGCCATTACAAAACACCAAACTGGAAGACTCTATAGTTTTTTTCAAGAGTTTAAACATAATTGAGAAAGCTTGTAACATTATCGCCAAACATGCATCTAACATGCACCACTTAAAACTAGGCGATATTTACAAAACAATAGAGTGGACCTTTAAAAATATTTTAGTCCTGAGAAAAACACTGGTAAAATTGGCAGAAATCAAAACTATAAATAAAATCTTTTAAAATAGACTTAGATTGTAGTTGTTTTTTGCATGCTCAGCATCACTTTTTCAAGATTCTCCCCTTTGATGTTAAGCGGCTCACAAGTTGATTTGTAAGTTGTTCTTCACTATTGATGTATTTGAATTCTATTTATTCTTCCACGGCTCAAATTCAGCAGCAAAATTTGTCGCCTCGCCTCTCGGATTCTCTTCATGTGCGTCAATTGTTGTAGTTGTTTGATAAGTTTCACGTAGACTTGTAAACTTCCTTCGCCTCAGAGTCAGCTTTTGGATCTTGTTGACTTTCAAAGACTGAACTTCTGCAACTTCTTTAATGGAGGTCTTTGTGGGCTGTTCTTGAGTGTTGATGTACTTCAATTCCACCAAATCTTGAGCCAAATCAGATTCAGCCTGTGAAACTGAAGCAAAGTTTATCACCCCATATCTTTGATTCTCTTCATTTGCTTGGCTTCTTGTACACCTGTCATAAGTTTCACTTGGGCTTTTTACCTTCACCTCATCTCTCTGATTCTCTTCATTTTTCTGATTGTCTTCGTTTCTCTGTTTCTCTGTTTCTCTGTTTATCCGTTTCTCTATATTTTCTTCGATTAGTCCATACTTGCGATAAATATCAATTAGAGTTGTCATCTTCCTTGGCCTCCTCTGATTTACCTTCCTTTGAAAAACTTGGATTTGAGGTTTAGCGGACTTGTAGTCTTGGTACTGAAATAGTAATAAGCAGTTCATTAACAAAATCGCCATTACAAACAAATTAAGACTTATCAACATAATCTTCTACATTCAGAGAATTTAGAATTTACTGTTTTTTCAAGTTGAAAAAACTAACACACTTACAACTAACTTATTTTGAGCATAATAAATAACTTACAGCAGGCATATAACATAATAAAAATCAAACCTGCAGCTGAATGCAATTGACTATGAATGAATTAATTCTGAATCTGCTTTCAATACAAAACACCAAAAGAGGACTGTTTATAGAATGCACAACAGTTCTAAATATAACGTAAAAAAGCCATCTAAAAGTAGCTCCTTACATGCACCATTTAAAACTAGGTGATACATAAAACTAGCACTTGCACCGAAGGGGTGCAAGGGTTACGCCGATAGAAAAATATAAGAATACCATATTTCCCTCTCTTTATCCACTACCATCTGGGACTCTCGGTGATGAATCTTGACCTGTAGGAGAGAAGAACAAAAAAAATTAGAAACAATATTCACTTTTTTTCCTTTCTTCTTGTAGGTAGAAGTACCCTTTGTTTTTAGTGCTCCTAATATATAATAGTTCCACTAAAATCTTTATATCAATTACAGACAATAAGAAAGTCTCTCAACTCCTAGTTATTATAAGCATGTCACTTACTGTTCTCTTTTTGGTGAATCAACTCAAATTCATTGTTGTTTTGAGGAATCCATATAATAAAGAAGACTTTGGGTGGTTGATTTTCTTGTGATTAAGTCACTTGCCATGGTATCTGTGATTTTGTATTTTGCAAATCTATACCCGGTCGAATAATTTTTTGTTGTGTTTTTATTTCATTCTAAAAGAATTATGTCTATATCCTCCATCTGATTATCACTCACCACTTGCAAGGTCTTGTTTATATGTAGGATTGTAAGGTCAAGTATCATGTCCTCCAAGGAAGATTCAATAATAGTTGTAGGTGGGTGGGTTTCTTTTTGGGCTTTCTCTTGTCTCTTC
The DNA here is from genome assembly GCA_007258455.2 of Sequoia sempervirens. NCBI lineage: Eukaryota > Viridiplantae > Streptophyta > Pinopsida > Cupressales > Cupressaceae > Sequoia > Sequoia sempervirens. The sequence goes on from VDFB02274714.1 coordinate 3,397,950, forward strand.
TTGGAGTTGAAGCTGAAAAGGCTCAAGGCTTGGATACTCTTATTAATAGTCAGAAACTAGAACCATGATATGTCAAATATGCTCAAAGCATATTTTCAAATACGATATGACAGAGGTTGTAGGAGCATAGCATGCTCTATTGCCTCATTCCAACTGCCTTGCCAACAAGGTGTCATGCAAATGAAATACAAGTTATCTACTAGGATTGATTACTTACTAAAATCCAAGTTTCATAGTAATTTGCTGATTCTGAGAATAGTAAAATAAGAACTTGAAAATTCATTATATATTAAGACTTGAATCCATCCTCACAAGCTTGGGGATTTTTTTAGATTAGGATTATTTATTTTCTCATTTTCAAAGATTTGGAAATGTTTTGAATCACTTATAATCATAGATTAGATGTGATCTTTTGAAACTGGGTATCGATTGAATTAATCATCTAAACAAGTGAAAACAGATGAATTTCACCCGAACAACAGTATTGTCGTTTCATGTGAATTTTATTGGTCATGTGTTTTTAAAGCTTTTTCTGAATCTAGGGTAGTGCAGTTTAATAAGTTGAAAATACTTAGGGACAGATTAGCTTTTACAAGTGTTAGATATTGTTTTCAGGAAATTGATGCATTTCATATATATAGTTGGGATTTTTATGCAATCGATTTTTTATTCTTTTGCTCAGTAGATTTGTTCTGCCATGGGATTGATCGTTCATGCATTAATTGTAATATTAACACCACTTAATGTTGAGAGCAATCCTATTGGGTTCTGAACTTGATAATTGAGAGCAATCCTATTGGGTTCTGAACTTGTTTATCATTTTGTAAATGCCTTATCTTATAGCTAGACCATAGCCCGTAAGACTATACACATACAATTGTTGTGGAGTTGAATATTATCAAAATTTAGGGTTTAGGTTGTCCTGTTTGCAGTGTAGTAAATTGATAGAAGAGCTTGTAATCTACCACATTTGAGAATTAGCATCCAACATATTGAATCTCACCACTGGACGCATCTTCCCGAACAATCAGATTAAAGCCAACACATATTTAAATGGTGAGATTTCTTATAAGCATAGTTACTGTTAGACATGGAATAAACAATTTGGGGATGAAGATGGGGATATTTTGCAATAATGTATGAGAGTATATTAATAAGTGTACAACATACCATTGTACTACGTTTAAATATGGTCATCAAGAAAAGGATATAGGGAAAAGAATAAATTTATATAAAATGGGAGGAACCAAAACTAGTCTCCCTATGACTGCTTCTCTATTTCTTTAAAACTAGCACTTGCATCGGAAGGGGTGCAATGTTGGACCAATAGATAATTATATGCAACCTTTTATAATAAATTTGTTTAATGTTTTCTTTCTCATGAGCATTTATTTAAGATAAGAAGAAATCCAGTGACCAAAAACCCTGAATGCATGTGTACAATATAGATGTACATATGTATGGTCAAACAAAAATGTTTCAAGCACAAGAAAATGATAAAGAAAGAATTAACAATTAGAAAAGATAAGAGTGTGTAAAGTTTGTTGCGACATAAAGGCAGGAGGAGTGAAGCATGCAATATCACTATATATCATTGCTTTCAAAATATTCTTGGAAGGACTCTGTATCTTGGTCACTGTAGATAAACACAATCTCCAGTTCCTCACCTCTACTCTTCAGATCATTGTAGAATTGTATAAGCTTCGGAGTGAACCCTCTACAAGGAGGGCACCTATTTATGAAGAAAGAGTCAAATTAGTGGTAGAGTAGTCCACGTGCTCTCTCTATACTCCCACACTTTGCATGCGAACAAGAAAACAGTTCGCATGCCTTGCCTATGTTGCCACATGTTTGAATTTTCCTCGTACAGCTATATTGGGCTAATTTATATGTTAATTTCAACGATAGTTCACCGTATGATTTTCTTAAAAAAATCACGTCTATTGCGGGTTTTCTTGCTACTGTTATTTCGCTTTCTGTTCTTCTTTCCATTGTTTTTGTTATTGCTATGTCTACTGTTGGTGGGAATAGCCATAACAATTGCCCTGGGATTTCTTGTGTGCTATCTGTTGGCCATTTCCTGGTTGTCCATGTTTCTCCTGTTCAGAAAGTTTTGTAAATCAACGCCTGCAGATGTTCAAGAGTTCAACAAATATAAGGAGGCTTTGGACTGTGTACGCATGCCAGGAGATGACACTACGAGTTTATGGGCAGCTAATGAGAGCTCTTTCAATCATGTAAAGAATAGGATAGAGGTGGCTTATGATAGATGCAGAGCTCGAGGAATATTGAAGCAAGCTTAGGGAAAATCGTCCTCCAGTTGTATGTTTGGCGAGTATTTTGCAGCAAATATGGGAGCCTGGATGCCTAATGTTTCCGCCTTTGAACTTATTTTGTGCTTCTCTCAGATAAATAGTAACTTGATTCTTGGTCTTTCTTATCTTAAGATTTGAAAAATTAATGAAATTTTGCTGCATTTTTGCTTCAATTTGGCCGTTTAGTGCTCTGTTCCTCATTATAACATGGAAAATGTGAAGAGATAACTCTGAAAGTTTCTTTTCAGACCTATATATGTATGGCAGCAGTACTTATCCAACTCTTGTATGCTTTTCTTGAACTTTTTAGTGTAGTGTTTTTGTTCACATATTATAACACGAAAAATGGCAGCAAAATGTAGAAAAAATATTTATATCCAAGACATATGTATCTATATAATCTCAAGATACAATTGTTTATACTCTGAATTATATAAGAAAAAAAGTAGGCAAACTTTGCAGAAAAATACCGTGCATTCTTCAAATTTCTTTGGCTGGTATTTCTTTTGAATAGTCTCTTCAGAAAGTCTTGTTGGCAAGTTCTGTATTTTTCATTCACTATTCATTCTATTTGTTCTATTTATAGACACGATGGGCGGTAGAGCAAATTTACAGCGGTTGAAAGCATATCAGATATTTCATATAAAAGATTTGATTTTGTAAGTTTCTCTCATTTAATTCAGAGATCCAATTTACTGTGATTTGATTGTCAATTAATTGCTCAGAAACAGCCAGCAGTAAACGACTACAGTAAAATTGTTTCAGGGCGTCTTCAAGTTAACGTTGAAAGTTCCCACTGTATAGCCTATCGGCTAATAAACAAATTTGATTTTATGACAAGTGAAAAGCAAATCTGCAAATATCTAGGTCTTGCCAGTTGCTCGATTCTTGAGCTCGACACAAGATTTTTGCAGCCTTCTAAATAGAAAATAGTGGTTGCCAGTTAATGTCTATTTTCAAGCATGACACACATATTTGAGATCTGATTTTATCGCACGATTTGAGATCTGATTTTATCGACGAAGACGAAACCAAGAACTATTCAGTTTAACGACAATCCGGAGTTGTTTAGGCGTGAGGAGCCAGTCGAACCTCACACACATATATAGCCTATCGGCTAAAAATGGGACTATTAGAAATTTAGAACAATAGACTGGGTCTTAAAAATAGTGTTTATGCGAAAATGAATAGCAACTAAAACTATAAATAAAGTATTCTAAAATAGGTTTCGCTGTAGTGCATGTTCATTATCACTTATCTTACAGTTGCAAGGTTTAGACGAGTAATGGTTGAATCTCAAATGTCACCTAAAAAAAAGGCATAAAAGTGATAACAGGAGAAATGGCTATCCGGCCCCTAGAATGCATGCACTACATTATTTCTGCTGGGTCTTAACGTATAGCCGTTTCTCTAATATTGGAGCTCTTTTGGGCTGGGTCGGGAGAACACCTCTGTAGTACAAAAAAAATAAAAAAATATATTGGAGCTCTTTTTTTGTTTCCATTTTTATTTTTTTTCAAATTCTTGCATAGGATATAAAAATTATGAAAAGAAGAATGTGCAGGCTGCCCACTTCATCTGCAGTTAAGATTTTGTTTAAAAATGATTCTTTGCTGAAGATTGATGAAAAACTTTTAGAAAAAACTTCATGTATGTAATTTATTATTTTAATTAATATATTAATATTATATTAATTAAATTATAGTGTAATTATCTTTTCAATACAGATCTCAATATTTTTATATCTATATTATTATGATGAATATTTTAGATTTTTAAATTTTCATGATATAATTTTTTTATATGTAAAAGATATATTTGTAATGTACATATTAAGTAATAGTTTATCTTAATAGATTTATTTAATATAATCATACCTTTTATATTTATAAAGGATTGTCAAATTATTAACATAAATTATTGTCTACTACATATGATTAAGATCTTTAATTGATTTGAATTCTATTATATTTAAATCTTAATTATAATTCAAACTTTAGTATATAAGGTGTTGTTGAATAAAGAAAAAAATATTTGTTGAAAAATATTACATATATATTATGAAGTAATTTTATAATACAAATGGTGGCAACTATAATCCATTATTATAATTCTACTTCACTATGATGTTGCAATATGTAGTATTTTTCTTGTTTTGTCTTCTTGATATGTTTAATTTAATACTATATAATAAAAATAATGGGATGACTATGAATATATATCAGTGTCCTTGTAGATGTCAAAATGAATCTCAAGCATATATTAGATCTAAAATTAGTATTAAATGTATAATGTGTTGATATTAAATATCTACAAAAGTCTTATAAGATGATATCAATAAGTTACAGATGCAACCAAGAATGAATGTAAATTTGTATTCCTTGACTTGAATCCCTTAAACTTTTATATAGCATATGCAACTTGGGAATCCATAAAAACGTAGCTATATATTGATATTTTTGACACAAGATCTCAAATTATGGGACAAAATTAATATCACTAAAGTATGCAAGATGCTAGTGCTTTAGAGTATACTACACCTACCTAATAGGGAACATAGAGAATCCAATTTAATAAATGATTTCATCATTCAACCACTTAAGTCAAGTACCTATCTCATTGGGAAACATAATTATAAATTAAAAAGGAGAAAAATATTCATAGGAATCTAATATAAAGAGCTAGATACATATTTATTTAAATAAAAGTTACAAGAGACATTACATATTCATACCTACTTCAATAATTAATTCCTACTCAAAGAATTATGCATTTTATTTTAAAAATATCATTAGAAATAATTTTCAATTGTTTTATAATCAATATGCTGACAAATAATTAAAAATAATAATAGGTCATCAAATGTGATCCTAGAGATATTTACATAATTACCTAGAACATCCTAATTAGGCATGGAAACACCTAGAACATGGAAGGGTCTTTACTAGATTACACCCTCTATAGAATCAACACAAATGACCTCAACCTAAATATTCATGTGAAATGCTTAGATCAAGAATGTTGTAATAGATCTCAACAAAAATGAGTATGAAATATAATAAAATATAAAATACCGACAAAAAATAAAGTAGATTAAAAAACATATAAAATTGGAAGTCAACTAAAATAGTGGAGCAAATTTGCACTCAAAAAATGTGTAGAAAAATGTTGGAATATATTAGAAAACACAACATTATATAGCCTTCACCATAAATTTAATCTCTACATGAAGTTGCGTCATGAACCAAAGGGATTTCATTTAAGGGATTTCCACCTTAAATCTAATAGATGAACATGAGTGCTCAAACTATGAGAAATTGGGGTTTCATTTTGGTTGATAAAATGATAAAACATGAACAATTGTGAGGTTTCTAAATTATATATAAATTGAACGCCTGACATGGGATCCTCACCATGTTAATAGTTGTTTCAGTGTATGTGCAGGATCATGATGGGCCAAAAAGTGGCAATATGATGGGTGTGTGGTTGATGACTTTTTTTAAACCCAAAATTGATGAAACAAAAAAGGTTTTTAAAGGAGATTCTCAGCTTTCCACCAATATAAATTATGCGTTACTTTGAATTTAATAAATAATTATTATTCATTTTCTATTTGAATTACTTACTCAAAGTTTTGATTGATAGGCTGATTGAAAAAAAAAATCTATAGCTTTCAAATGGTATTAGATTTTTGAATCAAACATGAGTCACATTCTATGCTTTGCATACTATAGGATTAAAAAATGAATTTCATGAAGTTTTGACCAAGTTAAGGTGGTCAAACATACAGTTTTATATTTTTAAAAAGTTGTAATAAAAAATCATAATTAATTATTTACTCGTAAAAAATTTACAAAAAAATGTTTATCACATCAAGACATGAGTCCTCTACTTAGGGGAGAAGACCTAGTATCCGCCAGGGCTAACTTCGCGCAACCGTAGAATTCAAACCGTACATCGAATTGAAAAAAAAAATTATGGGTTTTTTTCGCTCATGAGTTAAGTGCTTATAACTAAGGTTTCAACTTTTGGGCAATTCGATTGAGTGCGGGAGCATTGGATATGCGCGCGGAGGTCAAAAAGTCACCTTTTAGAGGGCTGTCCCAGTAGCCGCTCGCTATAATTTCAATCAATTATAGCTGTTTTAGCACTTAAAATCCACTTAAATCATTCACTTTAGCACTTAATGAGCGGCTATTGGTGTTTTTGTAATTAGTTATTCAATAAAATAAAGTTTTTTAATGGATCAAAGTGAATTTTTTTTGGGGGGTTAAGTGAGCATGGAGGTGGCGGTAATTCAATGGGGGAAGGGAATCCTTTTCCCTATATCTAAAATCTTATAAAAAAATATTGTCATTTTATTGTGGTTAGGGTGGTCGGACATACACCTACTTATTCTTTTCCTTGAAATTTAAGTACCTACTACATTGAAATTTTAAATTTTCACCAAATAGGTTTAAAAAAAAAAAAAAAAACCTAGTAGTTTAGAAACTACATTCAATTTGTTACAAATTCTATTCTTACATATTTTTGAAATAATATAAATAATTTATTCAAATTTTTACGTCAAGTTTCCTAAATTTTTTGCCACTTAAGGGCCTTTTTTTTCCATGATGATCCTGCACATACCCTTCAAATTATTCCTTATTAAATTATCATATTCAATTGAGTACACTAATGACATCTTGATTCATGCAAGGAAATAAGTGTGGTTTCCATTTTGAAAGTTAGGGTTCTAAGATTTACATGTTGAAGGATGCAATATGAGGGGATTCTAGGGATTCACATGTCAAAGGGTGTAATTACAAGAGTGACATAGGAAATTGAGAGTCACAATTTAATTTTTATAGTTTTCACATCTTAAGCTCTAGCATTTATTATTTTGAACCTATCCAAAGTTAAGAATTTAGGGATTAGGATACAACCTGATCCCAAGATGCAAGGGGAAGAAAGGGTATATATGATCCTAAGAAGGATGAATGGTAGGCCAATGGTGAAGAGGGGAACAAGATGCTTGTAAACAATTTCATGAGAAGAATGGTCAAAAAGAGGGAAGCATGATGGGATAAGTAGGACAAATGAATCCTTGAAGAAAAAAATAACTTATTCTTCAAATGTGACGTCCATGGACCATGTGATGAAGCGTTTGAGTGCTACGATCCCTTTTTTGTCCCTATCTTGAGGAGTAACCCCTTATAGTATGTAGAGGTTGATGGTTATAGTCTTGATGGTTTCATTACTCATTGCTAGGAGGCTACAAAGGTTATTCTTAATATCCTCCTAGTTTTTCTATATTTTTTAAGAAACTTCATCTCAAGGCTTTCGTATTGTTGAAAGATGCCACAAATTTTTGCAACTCGGTCCATATTTCCTCATTTGCATACTTAATTTTTGGGTCTTTAGCTTGATCATACACTACTTTTGCAATGTGTTGTAGCCTTAGATTAAAGGTATATAGCTACACAAAAAATCTATTTATAAAATCTTTGTGCTCTAACTTCTTATCCTTTAATCCATCTGTGCTTGATTCATGGGATAACCCCTACAAAACTTGTCCATTTCACAGTCCCATGTACTCTAAACACGTAAAATAAGGAAAATCTCAATTTTCCCTCGTGCATGGTCTTAAGTCTTGGAATTCCTTGCAAGCGTTAACTTTGTCAGTTTGTCAAAATTTATCTTTTTTCCCAATCAGTTGTCAGGAGTTAGAATTTTTTTTATACTTGCAAGGTCGGGGTTTTCCCCCGACTCTGCAAGACAAGATTACAAAAGGAATAGTTACTTCTATGGTTGGGGTTTTTCCCCAACCTTGCAAGTTACATAAGTTTCATTTGCACAATCGTTAAAAAATGTCTATATTACAAGTTTCAACCAAAATCTAATTTGAATTTTTTTTGAAAAGGTCCGCTCCTACAATCATGTTCTCACATGAGTGTATTAATTATCATTTTTAATGTCTTTTCAAGCCATTTTTTAAAAGCTTTTCATTTTTTTTTTCCTCCCCATTTTCATTTTCCATTCTTCCTCTTACCTATGTTATGAGCTCATTGGAAATTTGTTTGTTTGGAGTTTGAGTGGATTCAAAAGGATTTCAGTTGAGTTGGGTTTCACGTCTTTCCCGGGTATGTTTGTGTTTATTCCCTTTCTCTGTTCGTGATTAGGGTTAACGTTTTATGCTTTAAAATCTTTCTTCTTCTATCTTAATCAAGTTTTTTTAAAGTTTTGTTTCAATTTTCTTTTTATGCATTAGACTGTTTATTTAGGTTTTTGAAAATCCGTGTTTACCATTCTTAGTTTTCACTAGGGTTTTCTAGTTTTACATATACACTTTCAATTTATGTTTATCTTGGTACATTTGTAGATCTTCCCTAATTTTGAGACAAAATGTCATTTTTCCTTATGTTGATTTTCCCTATTTAATCGGTGGTTTTTATCAATTAAATGTTTGTAAATAGAGTGACTTCAGTTAGTTTTGAAAACCAATCTTTGACTTGATTCAAATCAGCCAAAACGTTTCATTAGTCACCATTGTATGGTCGGGGTTTTTTCCCACGCATACTTGATAAACAATCTTTTCCCGTGTGTAGGATCAGTTTTAGTCACCAATGATACATAAGAAACAAATCAAAGATTTGTATCATCATTATTTTTTGTCGACGATACAACTGTTTTTAGTTCCAAACCTTTGAATTGTATGGTCGGGGTTTTCCCCAACCCAACAAATGATACTTTGTGTTACTTGTAAAATTAGCAATTTTTGCTGAAAATGCAAACAAAATACTACCCCTTTGTAGGGTTGGGGTTTTTCCCTGACCCAACAAACATTTTTAATGTCTTTACAAGTTCATTAAATTTTAACAACTTGGAAAATTTATTCTTCCCCCGTTTGTAGGGCTGGGGTTTTTCCCCAACCCGACAAATAAAAACATGGATTTACTTATAAAATCACTAAATTTGAACGATTTGACGAAAAAATCATAGATCTTCCCAACATTTACAAAATCGATATTTTTTGCTGAAATTGCAAAAAAGCAGAGTTCTTCCCAAGATGTAATGTCAATAATTTTGATGACATTAGAACTTTTCGCAATGAAATTTTCACATGAAATCTCATAATTTTCCATCGCATATACCCATTTTCACCAAATTTTCCTAACACTGGAAATCTTTCCACTTTATTGAGTTAACTCATTTGCACTCTATTTTCCATGCTCACCATGCTCAAACCCTAGTTTTCACACAACCACTCTATTATCAATCCTCACTATTATTTCCTAAACGTAAATTTTTCCTAAAATTTGCAATATGTTAATCTTCTTATGCAGTTTCTTTATGCACACTTTTCAAGACTCTCGCATCTGCACTTCTGCCAATGTCAAATATGTCTCCTTCAAAGGGGAAAGTGATGAAGTATAAATACCAAGGTGTGGTTCCTCCTATAGTGGTTTCGTCAAATGTGGATAAAATCAAAGATGCATAGATCGGTCATGTGGGCATGTTCGAGTTTGTTGAGAGAATTGAGAAATAACCTGAAGCCAATGGGATGAAGTCAATTATTCACAACAACATACATCTTGTGGCTTCATTTTTGGTAGCGGCTCATAATCTTGAGTTCGTTATACAAGTTGTTTCTCACTATAACAAGGATGATATGAAATTTTGAGATTCAAACAAAAACATGGTAATGGATTTAGATGTGCTAGAGATTTTTTTGATAAAGAATTCATGTGACCAGGTGCTAACACATATGTGGAGATTTCCAAGGAATATGTACAGGAAAATATGATAAGGATCCTAATTCTGGAAAGAGAATGATCAACAATAAATGGTTGAAGGCTTCTAGGCTAGTTGTTATAAGATGGCCTAAAAATCCTCCTCATAGTGATTTCATTGAAGAGGTAAACAACCTCATTACTCTTCTCAGTAGATTACATGGTTTGCCTACTTCATTTTATTTTGAGGATTGGATGTACATGTACATCAAGATCATTTTGAAAGGGAAGCAAAAAATATTTTGGGGAGAGGAAATCAACAATGCCCTCCATGAGCAATTGACCTAGGTCCTTACAACGCACAAGTTTTACATGACTTCATATTTGTTCTATGCTATGACCTCCATGAGAAATTTTCTAGGTCTGACTACTGAAGGTGACATGAAGGTTACACAGGTTTTTAAATATTTCTCGTAGATCACCCTCAAGGGAAATATTAAACATTTTAGAAGGGTAAAAGATCCCTTCTTTGCACCACTTATGTGTGCCTTTGACCCTGAAGTAGAGAATAAAAGAGTATTAAATGTAGAATGGAAGATTGTCAACAAATATGGATGCATGTATCCGCAATTTCCAACTTTTACCTATTTGAGAGTAGGATGTTTTGCTAGCTATCCATATATGCTTCCTCATTATCTTAGTGATAAAATTGTTCTAATGGAGTTATGCGGGAAAATTATTGTGGTTCATAGTAAACAAATGGAATCCCATAAGCCAAGATTCAAATTTCCATTGGCAATCAAAAGGTACTCTATTCAAACTTCACATAAGGCCAAGGTGGTGCAATCAGAAATGTAGTAGGTGACAATAAAATTGTACAAGGAAAGATCTAACTTTGATTACAGAGGCATGAAGCCTCAAATCAAAATGGAATTCTATCATGTACATTAGGTTGAAGACATTTGGGTTGACATTAGGACAGAGCAAGAGATTAGGAGAATGGATTATTGTAGGTTAACTTTGGATTAGATAAGGGAATTGGATCTAGCTGATATCCCAGAGGATATGGAGGATGAAGATACTATTCTTAATCTTGAATATGAAAGAAAGAATAGTGCAACTTCTCCTCTTCCTTCAATCCAGTGGTCTCAAAAAGAAGTAATATCAATTTGAGAAAGGTTTCAACCAATCTTGGCTAATACAAATGTTTGGTTGGATGAAAGAGATATACAATTGAAACCTTTCTTCATGGGATCAGAAGATGATTCTCAAGTGGAAACATGTAAGAAATCAGAGCTAAGGACCAAAAACAGAAATGATGCTCCAAGCTCTAGCAGATCTTCAAAGCCTAAGATCAAGTTTGTGGTCAAAGACCTGGCAAGAAGAAAATTGGTAAATCTGCAGAGGGACCATCCACAGAGGCCCAAGAGGAGCATGTGCAAGAAGAGGGTCAAATGAAGGAAAAAGTGGTTAGGGAGATGCTAGCTTATAGTTTAGGACATAGAGCATACCCACACACACCTTTCCAATTTCATTCAAGGGTAACCCTTGAGATCTCTTTGCAATGGAGAAGGGGATCTTGCTAAGGGCTGTCCTAGGGGCTGAAGATGATCTATTGAGGGGTTCACCACCAAGTTTAAACTTGGACAAGACAATGAAATGCAAAGTACAATGCAAAAACCTAACTGGATGCAAAACAACACTAAATGACCTAGAAAATGCTTGAAGTAACATAGAAAATGATAAAACTGAAAGTGTGCACTTGGAAACTTGATGAAGATTGGAAACAACTCTAAAATTATGAAGAACCTAAATTTTTGACCTACTGGGACTCATTCACCATTTTAGGCGAATTAGTCCCAGTTTTGGGAAACTACACTAGAACAGGTTTTGGGAAAAATGGGTATCCAAATTTGCAAAGATCTTTGAAAAAATCTATAGTGGGACTCATTTGCCACTCTTGGAAAATGAGTCTAGTTTGGATTTTCTAGAAATTCAAAGTCTAAATTTTCTCTTCTCAGTCTGCTCAATCTGTTCCTCCAAGTTCCCAAATTTGAAACCTTGACTTCAGGGCTATAGGTGACTTTTTGGTGAAGATTATGACCTTGTAAACGGGGAGACAACTCCAACAAGCTTGTAACCTATTCTCAATCATCTCCAAGCCTTCAAAGCACCTAGATCTACAATCACACAAAGAAAGAGAGAAAAAAAGTTGATTGTTAGAGAATAGGGGTTTGCCTCGATCAAACCCCTTTTAGGTAATTAAACCAAATGATGAAATAAGATAATGAAATATGAACATGAAATAATGTAATTAGAGCCTTGCCTTGATGATGGATCTTGAATTGCTACAACAATTGATGAAGAATCTGCCCTTGAATGATCTTGAAATCTATCTTGATGGCCTTATGAAGAATTGGAATGCTTAACTCTTGAATGCTTGACTTGATGACATGAATGTATGATGAAATACTGATTTGGAAGCTTGTTTATATAGGAAATGCACTTAAATGACCATTAATTTGTTCCCCAAGGCCGACATAGAAGAAATTTAAGCTTAAAACCCAGTTTTTTCCCACTCAAACCTCAAAAATAGCTCAAATGGGACTCATTCACCCAAAGTGATGAATGGGTCCCACAGGGGCTATTTTTCTAGCTAGAATGTTAGGGAGTTAATAAATTAAGCTTATATATTGATCTTGTCAGGTTTTTAATTGAAATATGCATTGGGATGCACAATATGGGGTCATAGGGGCCTATTAATGATGATATAAAGGTCATAAATGCAAAGAGGCCCAAAATCCAATGTGAAAGTGTAAATAGATACACTTTACAACACTAAATTAAGGAAAAATTGGGTCTATTTAGCTTAGAAGGGTCCTAAATCCCATGTGAATGTCTAAAACACATTACAACACTAGATTAGGTCCACATTAGTTTACAAGCCCCTTAAATTTAATGTGAAAGTGTAAATAAATACATTGTACAACATTAAATTAAGGCATAGTTAAGTTTATTTAGCTTAAACGGGCCCTAGACCTAATGTGGATATGAAAAAAACATCACAACACTAGATCAAGGCAATATTACATTCAATTTATCATTACTTATTCCTAAATTAGAAAAAATTGTACCATTTCCAAGGGGGAATCGTTTCCGTCATTACATCTAGCCCCCACTTTAGTGAGAGGATGAACTTGCTTCAAACTCACACTAAAGTAGACATTCAAGAGGGGTCCAATCGTGCTAATGTAGATGGTCTTGGATAACAAAGATTGAGGAGACAATCAAGCCCCCAGGACCCAAGATCCTAAGTCAAACCAACATAAGAAGAAAAGAAAACACACAAGGTGTATAATATGCAACATCAAGATACACGATCATGCAATGCCAAGAACTAAAAGAAAGAAGAACAAGGTGGAAAAGATGCGCTCACTCTGGGGCCACATAACATTAGGTCGTCTACGGGGTGAGTTGTCCTAAAGAAGTGGTTTAGTTAGAAAGTTGTGCCAATGTGTTGGCTTCCCATCATACCAACCACACCAAAGTTATCCTCTTGATAACTTTGATAAGGAACCACAATGTAATGCATTTTGTAAATGCTTTTGAATATCATGTGAAAATTTTTCTTAAAGGGGATTTTTCTTTGTTCGTGTAACGATCTTCCTCTTAAGGATCATTGTGCCTAATGTCTCCAAGAGAGGACATGTCAAGGTGTTAGATCATTTCCCATGGGATGCCTTGTTTGCATCATTACATGTCAGTAGATTGTACACTCTTGGAAGGAATCAATCCCAATAACACCACCAAGAAGAGGACACTTCTCTAGAAAAAAAGGAAAATCACGCCATGAAATTTTCCAAAAGATGTCATCTATGCATGCCCCCACTTTAAAGCGGTTGCTACACCATCACTATGATCAATTTCTTTAAAGTAGCCAATGAAAGAAGACATGAGAGCCAAATTGGAAAGCCCATGCCAAGTCATATGTTTTCAAATTGAACTACATCATGAATAAGTATGTCACATGTGAGCCAACTTAAGCCATTTCGTCCACATCCCAAGCTTGCTATTATATATACATGAAAGGTGGTCAACTATCCAAAAGAGACAACAACAAGTGACATATAGGGATAAAGCTTCCTAACCCCCTTGCCAGGCCACCTAGTGTAGGACAAGGGTGAGCCTGGAATGGATGATGATATGCTACTCCTGGCAAAAAGGGAATGCTCCATGCAATAATGAATATACTATGATCTTACAACTATTACATGGAAAGAAGAAGAAATTAATGTTATTTATTATGATGAGTAAACAAAGTGTCAACTTGATACATATTTAATGAGATATCTATTAGTTTTGGATGCATCAAAGTTAAAGTTGTCTTGGAAGAATCTTTTGTGATAGTGTTGACATTGAATGAAGGCTTTTGTTTTGAGTGACAATAACCAAGATCATTAGTCATTTCTTGCGTTTTAGGTTTTATAGGGACATGGATACCTTGTTTTATAGCATCACATCCTTCACCAAGTTGCTTCATAAGTTAAAAACCTCTTCCATAAAGCTTTTTCACTTCTTTTGGATTTGGTGGTTGTTCAACTTCCTCAAAGATTGTCTTGAATGTTGTCTTTTCTTCTAAAGTGGTTGAAGTGAATGTTTTTGAATCTTGTGTTGCCATTACCAGTTTCTCTTTTCTCTTTTTAGACTCTTTTGTTATGATCTTGTATTCTCCCATGAATATAGGTATGAACTCAAAGGTTTTCACAACATCTTCTAATAACTTTGTGGCTTCTTCAATTTGCTTTTGTTTTTTTGTCTCTTGTACGGGTTCGACATGTGTGGTTGGTGTCAAGGGGTGCATAATGTCAAAAGATATATCCTTAGTTTCGTGATCTCTTAGTGAATAGGAGTCTAATTTCACTTCATCATCTTCATCTAAGGAAGCTATATTACTATTGTTTGAAAGAAGTGTCTCAATGTTGTCGTTTTCTTGCACCATCATACCTTCCTTAGTAGGAGAGTTTTTAGGAGAATGAAAAACTAGATGTTCATGACATTCAAAGGTGGGTTATTCTAAAATAACTTCATCAAAAGTAAGGGGGTTATCAATGGTTAGATTTTCTTGCATATCAATGATGCCATTTTCTTGTTCAATAATGTTTTCCCTAAGATTCTTATGATTCTCATCGATTGAATCTTGTAACATCATAATACCTTCTTCACTAATAGGAGAGATATTAGGAGAGGGGGAAATTTGATTGTTGTCCACAATTTCATCCTTTTTCTCTAAGGTCTCATTCTCTTGTGCCATAATATCTACCCTAGTAGGAGAGATTTTAGGAAAGTGAAAAATAAGAGGTTCATCACATTTCATGGTTAGATTTTGTAAAGTAGCTTCATCACAAATAGGGGAGGCATCAAGGGAAGGAAAACTATGATTTTCATGTATACCAATGATTGGATCCTCTTGTTCAAATAGACCCTTTCAAATTTTAGGAACATTAGGAAGGCGAGAAATAATGCTATAACTCTTAGTCATTGGATGTCTTGATACCAACATATCCTGCACAAAAATGTGTTTGTCATGATCATTCACGATTGTATCCTTATTCACTAAAGCATTTTCACAAGTAGGGGAGGTGTTGGGAGATGAATGGAGACTAGGTAAAGTAGTGGCCATGATTCAACTTCGTGTGTCATAATATATTTCCAAGGGGGAAGGAAAACAAGACTTTCATGTTTCTCAATGATCGTATCTCCTATCACCAAGATGCCTTCGTCACTAAGAGGAGAGGTATCGGGAGAAGAACACTTATGATTTTCATGATTGTACATGCTTGCATCCTCTTGTACATATCAAACCTTTAGTGGATGATCTTGGAGAGATGAAGTCATCAAGGGATTCATCTAACATGTCAAAGTCATCACTACTAAAGGGTTTGAATGATATGATTTCTCTAAGGTTAACCAATTTTTTGTTTGTTTGTTTTGATGTTTTAGTTTTAGTTTTCATTTTCTAATGAATGATGAATGTAATCTAATCTAATTGAACTATGAACTAATGTTGAAATTGAAAAGTGGGAGAAACTAATTCTATCCATAATTGCAGTGAATGTAAATTATGCTAATTCTAATGATTTGAATGTAATAGAAAGTAGGAAAACTAAAATAGAAAATCAACAACAAACAAAAGCTTAAAAACAAGAAAATTAACTCTATAAAAAGCAGTTCTGAATTTGCATTGGGACTGATTCTCCCAAGGTGGTGAATGAGTCCCAATAGGGTTTTTTTTTTCAAAATTTTCTAATTTTTTTGGTTGATCTTTATGTGTTCTATGTTGTATATCCTAGATTTGAGGTGCAAATGCAGATTTTGGATAATTTTCAATGAAATTAAATGCAAAAAAGAAAGCTACATGAGCTTTCACTAATGCAAAATTTAAAACCCTAGAATGAAAATTAATCAATGTAAATACTAACACAATGTTAATGCAAGCAAGATCTAGGATGAGAATGCACTCCAAATTAGAAACTTAGTGTTCTCAATGCAGGTTCACCAAAATGAAATGGTGAAAAAAGTGGTTAGGGAGATGCTAGCTTATGGTTTAGGACATAGAGCATACCCACACACACCTTTCCAATTTAATTCAAGGGTAACCCTTGATATCTCTTTGCAATGGAGAAAGAGATCTTGCTAAGGGTTGTCCTAGGGGCTAAAGATGATCTATTAAGGGGTTCACCACCAGGTTTAAACTTGGACAAGACAATGAAATGTAAAGTACAATGCAAAAACCTAATTGAATGAAAAACAACATTGAATGACCTAGAAAATGCTGGAAATAACACATAAAATGATAAAAACTGAAAGTGTGCCCCTGGAAACTTGATGAAGATTGGAAACAACTCAAATTTTTGAGCTACTAGGACTCATTCACCATTTTGGGCGAATCAGTCCTAGTTTTGGGAAACTGCACTGGAACAAGTTTTGGGCAAATGGGCATCCAAATCTGTAAATATCTCTAAAAAACACCTATAGTGGGACTCAGTCTCCACTCTTGGTGAATAAGTCCACTTTATATTTTCTAGAAATTGAAGGTATGAATCTGCTCTTCTCAGTTTGCTCAATTTGTTCCTCTAGGTTTTCAGATCTAAAACCATGATTTAGGGGTTGTAGGTGACTTTTTGGTGAAGATTATGACCTTGTAAATGGGGAGACAACTCCAACAAGCTTGTAACCTATTCTTCAATCATCTCTAAGCCTTCAAAGCACCTAGATCTATAATCACACAAAGAAAGAGAGAAAAAGTATTGATTGTTAGAGAATAGGTGTTTGCCTTGGTCAAACCCCTTTTAGGTAATTAAACCAAATGATGAAATAAGATAATGAAACATGAACATGAAATAATGTAATTAGAGCCTTTCCATGATGATGGATCTTTAATTGCTACAACAATTGATGAAGAATCTGCCCTTGAATGATCTTGAAAGCTATCTTGATGGCCTTATGAAGACTTGGAATGCTTAACTCTTGAATGATTGACTTGATGACATGAATTTATGATGAAATAATGATTTGGAAGCTTGTTTATATAGAAAATTCACTCAAATGACCATTAATTTGATCCCCAAGGTTGACATAGAAGAAATTTAAACTTAAAACCCAAATTTTTCTCGTTCAAACCTCAAAAATAGCTCAAATGGGACTTATTTGCCTAGCTGGGTGAATGAGTCCCACCTGGATGGGACCTATTCATCCAAAGTGGCAAATGGGTCCCACAAGGGCTATTTCTCCAGCTAGAATGTTAGGGATCAAGAAATTAAGCTTATATGTTGATCTTGTCAGGTTTTTAATTGAAATATGCCTTGGGATGCATAATATGGGGTCATAGGGGCCCATTAATGATGATATAAAGGTCATAAATGCAAGGATGCCTAAAATCCAATGTGAAAGTGTAAATAAATACACTTTACAACACTAAATTAAGGAAAAATTAGGTCTATTTAGCTTAGAAGGGCCCTAAATCCCATGTGAATGTCTAAAACACATTACAACACTAGATTAGGTCCACATTAGTTTACAATCCTCTTAAATTTAATGTGAAAGTGTAAATAAATATATTTTACAACATTAAATTAAGGCAGAGTTAAGTTTGTTTATCTTAAACGGGCCCTAGACCTAATGTGGATGTGAAAAAAACATCACAACACTAGATCAAGGTGACATTAAGTTAAATTTATCATTACTTATTCCTAAATTAGATGAAATTGTACCATTTCCAAGGGGGACTCTTTTTTGTCATTATAGAGGGATAGATTGATGAAGAGGATCATGAGGAAATAGACATGTCTCCTTGTGAGAATATTCCTGAGGAACCACCTATCACCTTGTCCCCCATTTCCAATGTTGTGTCTATTCCCGCTCCTCCTCCTATGACCTCACCTGCGTCTAATGTTCTTGTTAATGCCCCTCCCTCAATAACAAGTGTCGTTGCATCTGCTTTTTTGATTCATTTTTTGCATTCTTCTCCCATCTCAGGATTTCCATATGAGAGCCTAAAACAAGGGTTAGACAACTTGACTAGGTCTATGTCATTGCCAAGTTTTTCCTCACCATCTTTTGACCTCACATCACATTGTGATTTAGAGCAGTTCTTGAATGATTTTGTGTAGTGTCTAGGGCTGAAATTCCCAAGGCTATTTTAACTGACACTTCTCCCATCGTGACTACCACCTTTGTGGATGTAGCTACTACATCTGATGGCTACATAACTTGAGAAAAGCTCACTGTTACCACCATGGTTTTCCTCACAAGCACCAAAGAGGAGGAAAGAAGCCATCTCCCCCGATGAGTTTAACTTTGCACAACTTACATATGTTAAGACAAGAACTAAGAAGAAAGAAAAGACTCTTTCTAGGATGCTTTTTGATAAAGAGTGTAATAAGTATATAGAAATAGCTCAGCCTCCCACAGATAAAACTTATGAAGAAGTGAATATTACAGACTATTATGTCACAAGAGTAGAATTGGGAAAAGTGATTCATGATAGTGAATATTACATACTATTATCAGATAGGTAATGATCTAATTAAATACAACTTAAGACATTTGGGATAAAATAATTCTTGAGCTTATATCTCCACATCAACTTATGTTGGTCATGTCTTGTGTTGTATAGTAAATCCTATTTAGAAAAGTGGTTGAAACTAGATTTAACCTAGAATTAAAAGGAAAAACTATAAAACTGCCTAAGCACTTTTGCAATTGATGATTTCCAAGTAACTTAAAGAAGGCTATAACAACTATCAAACTGATATGTTTTATTGTTTAAAGGCTAAAATCAAAATCAAAAGAATAAGATGGCTAATAATCAAGTCAAAGATGAAAATACATAGGAGGTTATAACTAAGATATGATTGTTGAGGACCAACTGATGTGTTGTTTAAAGAATTCCCTTTCTAGTCATTAAACATAAGACCTTATGAAGAGACATTGTCAAAACAGGAATTGGGAGTTAAAATATTACCTAAGAAATGTTATTTGTATTTTCATTATACATTGCTATAGGCTAAAGATCTTGTTAGAGAAAAAATAAGAAAGGATTGATGTTAGCTAGGAGCTAATAATGTATGAAATTAGGTGTTGTCCCTAAAGGATGCATCTATGTCCTTGGAATTGATTAATCAATTGTTCTATTTCAAATTGAGCAATGAATTATGTGTGATTTATGTTGAATTAAGTGATTAGGAAATTAACTTAAATATAGATAAGAGACAATAATATAGACATGTTAAACCATCAATTAATGTTGTGTGTTACTATTCCTTTGGCTAATAATCCTTTAGGAAAACATATACATGCAAATACAATAGAGAAAATTAAAAGGAAATTAAACTTCTATGACTTCTAGTCATTTGTATGTTCTTGTACCTTATAAAGCTAGAAAAAATTGCATTTATAAAAATGATGATTATAACATGTGATTAGAGGATTCAACCCTAGTTAACAAGGTACAAGATTCATGAATATTAATGAGTTGCAAGGGTTGTGCCTTATGTATTAAGTGTGTTTTCTTTTCCTATATGGTAATGTTCCATAAGAAAATGGTCGAAAATCTCCTTTAATAAGTAGTAAACCTTCCTAGCTTATTGTGGAAAATTATAGTAGAAATTACCCAATATAGATATATTAGTGAATATAACAAGCCTAGTACATGAAAGAGGAAGTAAATAGATAGCTAAGCATGGGAATCTAAATTTGACCATAGGTGTAGTATTGGGCACCAATTAGTAAGATTAAAGTATGATGTACCATGTTTTTATAATTTAATAAAAAGGAGTAATACCTAGGCTATAGTGGTGTACTATCTAGCATTTTATTTTACTTGGGAAAGTGAGTAGATATTGACAAAATTAAGCAGAAAAGTGAGCGTTGTTACATAAAATGAAATATGTATGGGTGTGTTGGTTTTGTGATATAGTTTGGTAAACTTCATAAAGTTTATTGTGTTGTGACATGTACCAGTAAATCTATTGTAACCCAAGTATGATCTATATAGGGTGGACGTCAAGCATCATCCCCTATACGTACCCTTTGTGATTATCTTTTGTGTAAGCTAGCTAGTTGTGAAATGATGTAAACCCATTATGTGGAAATATGTGTCTACTAAATAAAATGTGATGTCTTCCCTTGTGTGAGTCTTGTTCATGTGTTGAATGTGTACCCCTAGAATATGGCTCCCCTACGGGATTGAGAGCCCACTAGTGTAAATAGGGGTCAAGAGAGAAGAGGACCTCCAATGGGAGCTTTATGGTTTCCCTTGGGAATTGTCCCTAACCTACCCCCCACACATTAGAACCACACTTGTTGGTTCATAGTGCAAACCTTTTCCTTGATGTTTATAACCCATGGGTACATGATGGAATTCTATGGACCATATTGATGTGGATTTTGATCCCACATGCAAATACAAATATTGGATACTTTAGTGATGTGAATTAATGAGCACCATGATATTTCATACATATATGTGGTTAGAGACCACCGTGATACAACATGTTATATTTTTTAGTTTAGAAAGGCCACATAGTGGATGCAATGTGCAATTTATTGTAAGTGTAATTTATTTCTATTTATATTTTATGCCAACAGTATTAAACTTTTATTTAAATTTATTGGGATAGTTATCCATTTAAGATTTATAATGGTCTCTTTTTCCTCAGAGACTTGTTTAGTTTTGGGTTCAATTAAATTTTTGCATTGATTCTTCTTTCAATTCTGGTTTTATTTTATTTTTTCTTTCTTTTATGAGACTTTTATTTGACTTTGGGAGTTAAAATTGTACATAGATGAATTTTATTTGAGGAACTTTGCATGTTTGTGATTGTTGGCACAAGTGTTGTAATGTGACATTTATAAACTGCCACATCCAGGAGGGATCCCTGGTAAGATGTATAGGGAGTGCATGGGTTGGGTAATTTCATTGTGAGGATGAGGGTTGCAAATGGGACTTGTATGGAACAACCGTAATCCATTCCCCCTAAATTTTGTGTGAGTACTTTGTGGGTATCTATCTTTTAGAGGCTAACCCCCTTACACAAAAAATGGTAGGTACAAGGAAATATATGGAGGGGTCCTAAGAAAAAGGGCCCCAATACCATCTTTCCTTAAGGTTATGGTATCTATTCATGTCCATCCTTGTAAACCCCATTGTGTGAGCCTTGTGTTGTAAATGATGTGTAACTATTGTGATGTATGTGTAAATTTGAAAATAAATATGATGTGGTATACATGTGAACTATGTGAGAATGATAGTAACAAACAATATGGAGCTAATATTCCTTGAGATATAATTAGATATTGGAACATAAATATTTTCTAACATCAAGAGTGATGTTTATGGTGCAAAGTGATTTTGTGGTGTATGGAAGGATGTTAATTTTTTTTGATATATTCTTGTGTAATTTAATTAAATCTGGTTACATTTTCAATAATTTATAGCTACATGGATGGTTATAAAATTTTGTTATATTGAGAGTATAACAGATAAATGTTCTATTGTGATGAATTTTTTTCTAAGTATTTGGATGTTTAATTCATTAAAGTGATGTCTCTAATGTGTGCTTATAGTTTAATTTTTGATTTATTCCATCAATAAAGTGAAGTGATTACTATATTTAATAGATCTGTATGTGTTGCTAAATGGGGATTAAGATTCTGAATATGAAATACTTCCAAGAGGAACTCCAATCTAAGGGGAGGGGGATGTAAGGTCCTGCCTTGTGTGCAACTAATGAAACTCTAAAACTCCCAAGTGTGTTCCATTAATTGCTAGTGAGTTAGATTGGAAATGATAAATGAAGTTATTATGTGTTGTCATCTTCAGAATTGCATTAATAAACCCTAGGCTAAGCTCTTACTCTTTTATACACCAAAAAGTGAATGTTTTTAAATAACAAAAGGGAATTGGTTATTGGATTATTAATTGCTCCAAGTGAGGAATAGTTAACCCTTCTATCTTATGGAATGTTTTATACTTGAGAGTTACTATCCAATTTAAATAACTATGCTTTAAATATCTAACATAACAAAATGCATCTTATAGAATTATGATGATTTATTGGTGGTATTTAGTAGTGATTTCCTAGTCCAATTAGAGATAATGTGTTATGATGAAAATGATTGTAATTCAAGGGACATGTTACAGTGGATTAGATAATTAAACAAAAAGATAAGAGATGATATTATATTAGGATTTAATTTAATAAATTACTAATGAGTTTCATGTCTCCTAAGGTGGATACCAATAGTGAGTATGACTAGACTCTATAGCTTAAAAGTAATGGCACGTGAAGGTTGGATGATTGTAGCCTGGTGTGCATGGATGAAACATCAATCGAATTGAGGTAAGACCAAAGGTGTGTGAATTAGCAATTAGAATCCTACAATAGAGAAATTCCTAGCTTCTTATAACCTCACTAACTTACACTTAGAAACCAACAAAGGAACAATATTATCATACTACTTACAAATCCCTATTATAACTACACAATCTTTGATGAACAAACTAAAAGCATAATTATTCTATTCATTGAATAGAAGATAATAATTTAGGAATCCATAACATAATATATGATATGAGAATCATAAATAACCCTTGATTATATTGATTCAAAAGAGAGTGTGCACAATATTGGAGAGTATGATAAATTGATACTCAAATTTGAGATAATACATAGAGTATTTGAGTCATTTATTGTTATTACAAAGAAAAATTATAAATTTCTTTTTTTCTTCTTCAGAGGACTTAATTATACAACTTAATTCTATACAAATACCTATAAAGACTAAGAATCAAAACCCCTAGATTGAGGCTCAGAGTTACCTTTTATAACACAAGGGAATCAACAAGAAAAAAACTCATCCATCGCTCGAGTTTGCAACAGAAAAAAACCCAAGTGGTGGCATTAAACCAGTGGTCAGAAACATTCATAATTTGTAGGGAGATTACAAAAAATCTATTGGAAACCCTTTAGAATATATATACATGTATACTGTTGATTTCTTCAAGATGACCTTTTGCAGCTAGTAGGATGTTCTTGACATTCTTCCCCTAACATGGCCATATAGAAACTATATTTGGTTTGTGGGATCTAATTGAAACACAAATCAAATCTCCCATTCTATCTTTTTCTCTATCAATCATCGATGTTGTGCAAATTACCTATCCTAGTATAATAGGTCAAATGATCCAAGGAATGAATTATTCTAACAAAAATATTCAAAAACCATTAGGGAGAATTATAGGCCAAGATCTATATGATAGCCAAAATATGGGGCACAAGACATAAAATTGATACATAGAAGGAATTATAGACCAAGCAACTAGTTATACTTTTCATCCCAAGCCCTAAACATCCCTTCTGAAGGTCATTCATGAGCAAGAAGCGGGTCAACATTGTACAGGTATTGTTGATACTTAGTATCAAGAGTTGCACTAGTTTCTTTGTAAAATACCTCTATACTATGATCTGCATTAATTAACATATCTAAATGAGTATTGAATAAATTTGAATCAATTTTGTTATCTTTACATATTAGAGGAAGAGATTGGGGATTAGGACATTAAAATTCTCCCTCCATTCATTCAAAGTTTTTAACTCCCCATCATCCTTAATTAGGCGAGGCATAATCTTGGTTTCAATATGCTCAAAATAATTGAGCTTCAATTGTGTGTTTTCAATCATCCTATCCATATATGCTCGCATTTCTCATTTTTTCTTGGCCAAGGTATAAGTGGGAAGAATATTTGGAGGGTTAGGTGAATTAGTAGATTCTTTATACATACCCTCTAAAGCCACAATTTTGGGGGCCCACTTAGTGAAAATTCCCTTAAGTCTATCTTGGTCCCCATTTACCTTGACAATGACACCTTTGAGATTTATGTATGTTGCATAAGCATTCTCCAACCTCCTTAAAATTTTAGACAATTTATGCTCCAAAATGCACAATATTACATGCACATTTTCTTTATGTTGGGTCTTTTGAGAATTCTTCATATGCTCCTCCATAATTTGTACTTCTCCTTAAGTTCTTCATTTTCATTTATCAAATTTTCTGGAGGGGCTGCTAAAGAGGAACCTATTTCTTGTGCATTAAAGGGACGAAATGATACTTGAGTCTCCTATATTTTTAATTTGTTATATTTTGTAGTAAGTGTTACATGATCCTTCAACAATGCATCATACATATCCTGTAGTCTTTGGGTAGTTGCTTCATTAAACTTAGACACATTCACCATCAATGAGGCTGATTTAGGGGTAGAAGTATCCCATACCCTCTTTAAAATTAGGCTCCCTTTTATTTCCTTTGACGCCTCAACAAAATTTGGCTTGTTTGTGTTTGGGGCCAAAGACCATATTGAAAGTACCTCCCATCTTGGGCTAAACCCTGATCTTAAAAAGATAAGATAAGATTTCTCCATATTGTCTTCTGATTGTATCAAAGATGATTGCTAAAGCAATTTCCCATTCTAAGAGTAGCAATAGTCCACTATTTTGCACCATCTTTCCTCCTTCCTCAAGAGTAATGTTATTGGCATCAAAATTCATTTCTACCATGACTTTCTTGGAGACCTCTTCATACTTCTCTTGAGGTATTCCTACTCTTTCCAATTTAAGTCTTCTATGGTACTCTTCTCTCTTTGATATCAAGAAAAAATCCTTGAATTCCCATGATTTTATAAATTCATCATCAAAGATGAATTTTTTTCATGTCAACTCTCTAACATCATTCAAATTATCTCTTCCCATTGCTACATTTAATCTAAATCTTTGTTGGATAATTCCAACAATATATTATCTTAGGGAAGAAAGAATATGCTGATGTTCATCAATGGTTATTTAGAAATTCTCCTCCTCATCCTGACTGAGGGGGTATTCAACTAATAATGGTTTTTCTATTCTCATCCTTTTTTGAGGTTGTTCCCTCAGGGGAGAATCAACATGAATTATATAATGGGGAGAAGGTAGATCAGTTTATGGTGGAATTGGTGGTCCATTTTATCTGATAAAATTCCCTTAAGGCCTCTTGGAAATAGGGAACTTGGAAGGAATAAGAATTAGGCCTAGACCAATGTGTTGGTCTCTCTTCCAAGGATGGGGCTTTACCAAAAACTCTGTCAAAATTGCTCAAGACTTCCTTAATATGTGAAATTGGATTTTATGATTTTAGAAATGGCCCAAGATAATCCTTATTTTTTGTTGTCCTAGTGGCCTCTACTTTGGTAAATGCATCCCATTTCATCCTTCTATCAGTTGCTTGCTGATCATCTCTGTAATTTCTTATAACATCTTCATTGTAGTGGGTTTGATGGCTGAAGGCTGACCTCTTGATTCTTTTCCTAATTAATAGATCCCTTGTAAAAATTTCATGGCCTTTGGTTTTTCCCATCCTAAGCTTGGGTAAGTGCAAGAAGATGAGGGGCCAAATAGAGGTTTAAGTGGCCACTTTTTTTTTTTTGTCTCTGAAATCAAGAAATATTGACCTTGGACATGAAATTGAGGATAGTTACACTCAAATTTTTGAGATGAAACAAAAACAAGGATCGTAGTTCTCCAAGTCTACTTTCTAAACTACTATTTTTTTTTTGAAAATGGTAGAGATTAAGGGGTTCAAAAGAGGGCGCCACAAAAATTGGTGTTTTTTTGTTAGAAAAAAATAACATAGCAACTTTTGTGGCTCCCTCAAAAGGTTAACTTTTTTTTAGTATTCACTTTAGGGAGAAATTAGCTAACAGTATATAGTTTATGCCTGATTTTTCTAATAATTTTTTAATGAATATTTGATTTTTTACTAATTTTCAAAGTGGAAGCTTCCTGAAAAATAGAATTTTGGCCGTGCTACCCCTATAAATTTTGAAAACTAATTGAAATTTTTTTTTTTAATATGTGTAGAATGGAGTCTAGTTTCTAAAAATGAAGTTTATTTGAAATTTTGATGAACGGTTAATTTATAATGAAAAAACACCAAACACTAGTTTTTTTCCAAAAGATAGACATAAAAAAAAGAAATTATAGATCAAAGGCTTAACACTGTCAAAATGTGAAAAAAATTACATCGTTAGATAGCTAAGAGAGAGCCCAACATTACCCAAGTGTTCAATTTGTTTGACCTTTAAACATGTGCAAACTTGATGGTTAGCACAAATGAGATTATGTGAAATTTTGTGGAATATGCAAAAGCACGTCTTTGGGCATTGGGAAGGCCCTCCAATTCTAGGTTGGAAATCCAAAGAAAATCCAAGCCAAAGGCTTGAGGATTCCCAAATCAAGACAAAATGCGAGCGCGTTATAATGTGCTTGCATTATTTGAATGCATTGACAAAACG
This sequence comes from Sequoia sempervirens, assembly GCA_007258455.2. NCBI lineage: Eukaryota > Viridiplantae > Streptophyta > Pinopsida > Cupressales > Cupressaceae > Sequoia > Sequoia sempervirens. The sequence goes on from VDFB02274714.1 coordinate 3,424,862, forward strand.
TCATGAGTGTGTTATAATGCACTTGTGTTTTGTGAATGCATTGAAAAAATGAAAGCACGTAATAATACACTCGCATTTTGGTCTACATTGATTTTTTTCCTCTTTTCTTTTCTCTTTCTTGTTATCTTTTAGGGAAACTATATACATGAAATAAACATTGAAATTTGCATATGGACGTTTACTTTCTTATACTTTAAGTTATATTTCATGTATATAGTTTTAGGATGTTTGAGAGTGGTTTTAGATCTCTAGGAGTTATAATGAAAATTCTATTTTTTGGAAGATCTCACAAATTTCAGATAGTCAAATTTCAATATTCAACATGTCAAATTTGAATAATTAGGTCAAATGTCTGTAATCAACAAGTTTTATTATTTCTCTTTCTATCTCACTCATTTTTTATCCCTTACACTCTAGACCTCTTGCTCACTATCTCCATCCCTTTATTTGACTCTCTCCCTTGATCTCAAGAACTACCTCTCTACCTATCCATCTCTCTCTCTCTCTCTCCTTTTCCCTCTAATTCTCTCTATATTACTTCTCTCTCCCTCCCTCCCTCCTTCCCTCTCTACTTATCTCTATCTCTCTCCATCCATCCTCCCCCTCCTCTCTCTCTACTTCTCTCTATCTCCCCTCTCTCTCTACCTACCTCTCCCTCCATCACTCCCTACCACTCTCTATTTCTCTCTATCTCACCTCTCTCTCATGTCCTTCTCTCTCCTTCCATACTTCCCTCTACCTCTCTTCTTCCCTATCTACTCTCTATCTCCCAATCCCTCTCTCTTCCTACCTCTACATCCATCACACACTACCACACTCTCTCTACACCTCTCTATCTCACCTTTCTCTCCCTCCTTACCTCTCCCTCCTTACCTCTCCCTCCCTCCCTTCCTCATTCCCTCTCTACTTCTCTCTATCCATCCTCTCTACCTCTCCTTGCCTCTCTATTTATCTTTATCTCCTCTCTCCCTCTCTCTAAATACCTCCCCTTCCATCACTCTTTATTTCTCTCTATCTCACCTCTCTCTCCCTCACTATATCTCCCTCCCTCTCTCCCTCCCTCTCTACTTATCTATATCTCCCCTCTCCCTCTCTACTATCTCTCCATCCATAACAACCTACCTCTCTCTCTATTACTCTCTATCTTGCTTCCCACTCTCTCTATCCATACCTCTCCCTCTCCTTCCCTCTCTACCATCTATCTCCCTAATCCCTCTCTACCTACCTCTCCATCCATCACTCCCTAACACTTTTTGTACACCTCTCTATCTTGCTTCTCTCCCTCCCTCCCTCGTTCCCTCACTCTCTCTCTCTCTCTCACCTATGTCTCCCTCCCTACCTTTCCCCCTATCGAATCTCTATCTCTCCTCTCCCTCCATCTCCCTCTCTCTCTCTCTCACTCTCTCCCTCCTCCCTCACCCTCTTTCTCTCTCACTCTCTCCTCTCTATCTCACCATTCTCTCTTTCCCTCTTTATAACTGTCTCATTCTCTATATATCACCATTCTCTCTTTACTTATCTTTATCTCACCTATCCATATTTACGTCACCCTTCCTCCCATCTCTCTCCCACCTGCCCTCCTTCCATCTATCTCTATCTCACCTATCCCTCTCTACCTGCATCTCCCTCCATCACTCTCTACCACACTCTCTATTTCTCTCTCTCTCACCTCTCTCTCACTTCCCTCTCTCTCCCTCCATACCTCTCCCTCCATATGTCCTTCCTTATCTACTTATCTTTATCTCCCCTTTCCCTCCCTCCATCTCTCTCTCTCTCTCCCCAATCCCTCCCTCCCCCCTCTTTCTCTCTCCCCCTATGAGGGCTAAAGGTGTTATAAGGTATAGGGTTGAGGTTATAAGATTAATTGTATAGGGTATGGGGATCATGGTTTAGGATATTAGGTATAAAGTTGAGGGTACAGGGTATAGGGATGAGGGATTAGGTTTTAGGGTTTAGGGTTTAAGGTATAGGGTTGAGGGTACAAGGTTGAATTTAGGGTTTAGGTTTTAATTATAAGTTTGAGGGTTGAGGTATAATGTTCAAGGTTGAGGGTATAAGGTTAAGTGTATAGGGTATAGGGATTAGGGTTTATGATATTATGTATAGGGTTTATGGTGTAGGGTTTAGGGTATACGGTATAGGGTTAAGGCTTGAGATTGTAGGGTTTATCATTTAAGTATATGGTTGAGGGATAATGTTTAGGGTTTAGGGTATAAGTTTAAGGGTATAGGGTATAGGGATGAGGGTTGAGGGTGTAGGGTTTAGGGTTTAAGGTATAGTTCTGAGGGTTGAGGGATAGTGTTCAAGGTTGAGGGTATAGGGCTAAGTGTATACGGTATAGAGATTAGGGTTTAGAATATTGGGTATAGGGTTGAGGGTATTGGGTTTAGGATTGAGGGTTTAGGGATTAGGGTACAAGGTTGAATGTAGGGTTTAGGGTTTAATTATAGGGTTAAGGGATGATGTTTAGGGTTTAGGTTATAAGGCTGAGGGTATAGGGTATAGGGATGAGGGTTGAAGGTGTAAGGTTTAGGGTTGAAGGTATAGGGTTGAGGGTTGAGTTATAATATTCAAGGTTGAGGGTATAAGGTTAAGTGTATAGTGTATAGGGATTAGGGTTTAGGATATTGGGTATAGGGTTGAGGGTATTGGGTTTTGGGTTGAGGGTATTGGGTTTTGGGTTGAGGGTTTAGGGTTTAGGGTTTATGGTTCGAGGTTTAGGGTACAAGGTTTAATGTAGGGTTTAGGGTTTAATTATAGGGTTAAGGGTTGTGCAATAATGTTTAGTGTTTAGGGTTTAGGGTATAAGGTTGAGGGTATAGGTTATAGGAATGAGGGATGAGGGTTTAGGGTTGAGGGTTTAAGGTTTAGGGTTGAGGTTTGAGGGATAGTGTTAAGGGTTGAGGGTATAGGGTTAAGTGTATAGGGTATAGGGATTAGGGTTTAGGATATTGGGTATAGGGTTGAGGGTATTAGGTTTAGGGTTTAGGGTTGAGGGTTTAGGTTACAAGGTTGAATGTAGGGTTGAGGGTTGAGGGTTGAGGGTATAAGGTTAAAGCGTATAAGGTATAGGGATTAGGGTTTAAGATATTGGGCATAGGATTTAGGGTGTAAAATTTAGGGTATAAGGTATAGGTTTAAGGGTTGAGAGTGTAGGATTTAGGGTTTAAGTATAGGGTTAAGGGATAATGTTCAGGGTTTAGGGTATAAGGTTAAGGGTATAGGGTATAGGGATGAGGGTTGAAGGTGTAGGATTTAGGGTTTAAGGTATAGGTTTGAGGTTTTAGTGATAGTGTTCAGGGTTGAGGGTATAGGGTTAAGTATATAGGGTATGGGTATTGGGGTTTAGGATATTGGGTATAGGGTATAGGGATTAGGGTTTAGGATATTTGGTATATGGTTGAGGTTAATGGGTTTAGGGTTGAGGGTTTAGGTTACAAGGTTGAATGTAGGGATGAGGTTTAAGTATAGGGTTGAGGGTTGAGGGTATAAGGTTAAGTGTATTAGGTATAGGCATTAGAGAGGGAAAGAGGGGGGGAGGGAGAGAGAGAGAGAGGAGGGCGGGAGGAAGAGAGATGAGGGTTAAGTGTATAGGGTATAGGGATGAGGGTTGAGGGTGTAGGGTTTAGGGTTTAAGGTATAGGGTTGAGGGTATAAGGTTAAGTTTATAGAGTATAGGGATTAGGGTTTAGGATATTAGGTATAGGGTTGAGGGTATTGGGTTTATGGTTGAGGGTTGAGGGTTGAGGGTTTGGGGTTTAGGGTACAAGGTTGAATGTAGGGTTTAGGGTTTAGGTACAAGGTTTAGGGTTGAGGCTTGAGGGATAATGTTTAGGGTATAAGCTTGAGGTATTGGGTATTTGGTTTATGATAGATGGTTTAGGGTTTAGGGTTTAGGGCTTAGGGTTTAGGGCTTAGGGTACAAGGTTGAATGTAGGGTTTGGATTTTAATTATAGGGTTGAGTGATAATGTTTAGGGTTTAGGTTATAAGGTTGAGGGAATAGGGTATAGGGATGAGGGTTGAAGATGTAGGGTTTAGGGTTTAAGGTATAGGGTTGAGGGTTGACGTATGGTGTTCAAGGTTGAGGGTATAGGGTTAAGTGTATAGGATATAGGGATTAGGGTTTAGGATATTGGGTATAGGGTTGAGGGTATTGGGTTTAGGGTTGATGGTTTTGGGTACAAGGTTGAATGTAGGGTTTAGGGTTTAATTATAGGGTTAAGGGTTGAGGGTATAAGCTTCAGGTATAGGGTATAGGGTATAGGGATGAGGGTGTAGGGTTTAGGGTTTAAGGTATAGGGTTGAGGGATAATGTTTAGGGTTGATAGTATATGGTTAAGTCTATAGGGTATAGGGATTAGGGTTTAGGATATTGTGTATTGGGTTTAGGTTGTACAGTTTAGGGTATAAGGTATAGGGTTAATAATTGAGATTGTAGGGTTTATTGTTTAAGTATAGGGTTGAGGGATAATGTTCAGGGTTTATGGTATAAGGTTGATGGTATAGGGAATAAGGATGAGGGTGTAGGGTGTAGGGTTTAGGGTTTATAGTATAGGGTTGAGGGTTGAGGGATAGTGTTCAAGGTTGAGATATAGGGGTTAGGGTTTATAATATTGGGTACAAGGTTGAGGGTATTGGGTTTAGGATTGAGGGTTTAGGGTTTAGGGTTTAAGGTTTAGGGTACAAGGTTGAATGTAGTGTTTAGAGTTTGAGTATAGGGTTGATGGATCATGTTTAGGGTTTAGGTTATAAGGTTGAGGGTAGAGGGTATATGGATAAGGGTTGAAGGTGTAAGGTTTAGCGTTGAAGGTATAGTGTTGAGGGTTGAGGGGTGTGAGGGAGAGACTCGAGAGAGGGTGAGGGGGTGTGAGGGAGAGACCTGAGAGAGGGTGAGGAGGTGTGAGGGAGAGATATGAGAGAGAGAGACCTGAGAGAGGGTGACAGGGTGAGAGAGAAAGAGAGAGTTTTCTAGTTAGGGTGGGAGGGAAAGAATTGAGAGGGGGAGGGGGTAGGAGGTGTAGACACTGAAAAATGTCTTAGTCTACAAGTGTCATTTTTCTTGGTCTTCATCTCTACATAATTAAATAATTTTAATTATCTATTCAATTCAATCTTGATCAATCAAATAAATTAATTGCGTCACTAATTCCCCCTTTTTCTTTAGTAATTAAATAAATTATTATTTATTTAATTATTTGCTTATTGTCATCCATCTATAGCTAAATAATAATTATTAATTATTTAACTATTCACTAATCTTTTAGTTCTTCTATAGTTAAATAATTGTCAAAATTATTTAATTATCTTTCAATGCTTCCCTTCTATTAAATAACCAACTCAATTTAATTATTTAATGCTCTTTTCCCACTTCCTCTTATTTAATTAAAATGATTATATGAATTATTTTAATTAATACCCACTTGTCTTTTCCTCAAATAAATAATTTAAATAAATTATTTTTGCCTCCACTTGTCCAAATATTTCTTCTCATGAATTGATTATTTTCAATTTTTAATTCCTCCATATTCTTCCTCTACTATCTCATTTTCTAATCTCAACCGTCGATCATCTCTGGGCTCTTTCTAATCTTGACCATCCATTTTGTAACCTCCCCTTTTCTATGTTGCATGTCTTCTCAACTATTCATCTTGGCATCTTTCTAGAAGCTTGATCTCATCTGTCCTTTCAAATGGATGTCTATAAAAGAATCCTTTCTCTTCCTTTTTTTCCTTAACAACCACTTATCTCTAACTTTCTTGCTTACAATTTGCAGGTATTTTCACAAATTTAACTACAAATTTGAGGGCCTATTTGCAAAAGAAGAATGAGGAGAGACAAGGGAAGTGATTCAAGTTCAAGCATGTGGAGTGTTTTCATTTGATGCTTTTATTTTCCTTATGTTTTGATTGTTTTCTCTTGTTTTGGATTGGGTTTTTGCTTAGTAGTGTTGTGGTTGTCACTAGAATCTAGGCTGGCTCATTTTAACCCATCTTTTATTGGTGAACCCGACATGAAAACAAGTTTTTGCAGGATCTACATGAATTTTTCTTGGTTTTTTGTAGGTTTTCATACAAAATGACATAACTCTAGAAAAATGACACAATTGTTAAAAAGAATGATGCAGTTGCAAGGCGGGAAACTAGATTAAAAAATAATGACACATCCATGAAAAAAAAATGACACATATGTGGGCAGGAGACTGGGGTTTGAAATTGTGATTCAATTGTTCTGGAATGATGCATTATAGCTACGCATGTGTAGACCCGAACGATGCAATCTCCTAGTTAGGTATAAAATTTCTATTTTTAGTTTTATTTGAGTTTTTCCTTTTGGGTTTTTAAGCAGGTTAGGGTTTTTGTGTGCTAACTATTTCTTTTTAGTGTGTGGCTTTGGAGCTAAGGATTTTCACAAAAAAATATTTCTTTAGAAACAAACAAAAAAATCAAGCTCTTTATTAGTTTAGATTTAAGCAATTCTATTTTTGTTTTTTTTCTACAACTACAACTTATATCAAGATCATAAACATAAAATGAACATGCATATCACATTCATGAGGTTTTAAAATGAACAACAAAATGCATTTTCTCACTCATGGGTATTAAAATGAACATGCATAAAACATCATTGGCATAAAAAGAATCCAAGTGTCTTCAAATCACAAGCAAAGGTTAAAATTTACAAGTGTCTTTTATGTCTTGTGGTTTGTTTTGTGCCATTGGATGTGTATTCTCTCCTCTCACACCACTTGGTGCTCTTGAGGATCAAAAGCATTCCTTTGGTATCTTGCATAACCACCCCCCACATTTGGATTTTAGAAATTAAAATGAACACCATGCGAGCATGAGGAAAAGGCATTGTGTATGCTCTCTCCTTGTACTTCATGCGATTTGGGAGATCAAAAAAAATGTACTTCCTTGCTATTATATACCTTTATTTTAGAGGGCCTACCACCCCACTATGAAAGGTGGGAATGACCCAAGCGGTAACAAGCTAAAGCCAAGCTCATCCAAACCGCTATATAAGAAAAGTGCTTCTTGACGAAATCCATTTAGCAATAGGTGCAGATGTGTCATACTGACAAGTGCCACCCTCAATAGCCCCATGAGCTACGTTAAAATACTTTCTTAGGAAAGGATTGGGATGCCTCTTGATTGACCATAATCTTGATCTAATATTTCCTCATGTATGGTCACCTTGAATGGATGCCATTACTAAGAAGCAATTTGTATTAGTGTCCAAAAACCTTTTATATGCTCGTTGATCGTAGGAGGTTAGACCTTTGAAGGTGCCCCACATCTTCACTAAGCATGTGTAGAGACAAAAATTCCTCTTTGTGGAATGAGACTTGGTGAGCTTGAGAAGTGAGTGTCGTGGAGGGGAGCCAGTGCCACCAAGTCTCTAGCTGCCCACCTTGTTTAAGTGGCTAGAGAAATACAAGTGGGGATATCAACCAGTGGTTTCCTTTCCAACCATAGGAATTTTGCATGTTGTTTGAGTGTTTTATTTTGAAATAAAACTTTTTCACATCCAAAATTAGACAAAAAACAAGTGTTTGTGACTATATTCTATGTTTTCCAAATCAAATTGTATCAAAATCATTCAAAATCCACTCAAAAACCAAGCCAACACCATCAAAATTGCAAAATCAACATCTTGTCATTGCAACTAATAAAAATAGGCCTGCAACTAATATTTTGCGCAACAATTGATCACTGGAAAATTGCAATAGTTATACTGAACCACATTTGCAGAAAATAGAGCTGCAACTGTCATTTTGAACTGCAACTACACTTTGGAAACCCACAACCTAAAATGATGCATTTCTAGAAAATAGTGCCACAACTACCTGATAACCAGAAACTCTAAAAATCCTTGTCCAAAATCCAATCAATTCATTTTACAGTGACCTTGCCCCCTAAAGCAGAGACTTGTAGGCCTTTACTAGTTCATTCTAACATTTCCATTTAGGATTACATTTCATTATAGGTTGCTTTCCCAATCCTTTGCATTCCATAAATTAATCTTAAACTTTAGGTTGCATCTCCCTTTCAAATTTTAGACATAGGAAGACTATTGAGCTTTTCAACAGTCCTTGGTTTCTTATCCAATTTGTCATTGACCTTCATCCTTCATTTTACCAACCTTTTTCATTATTACCTTGGTAAAATTTGAGTCTTAAGCTTGTCTCCTGACCTAGAGTCAACATTGTCAAAATCATCATCTTGATTATCACCAAGGTCAATGACATTTGGGTTTGTTATCATGGACCTACATTAGCTTGGTTTCCATCCTTTGTCTCAAATTTTAGGATTCTTATCCTTATCATTACCATAGTCTCATTTAGATTCATATCATACCCTTTGACCATAGCTTTATTATCATCCTATCAATCCTTAGTCTTGAGTTTAAATTTCACTTTCATTTTTCATCTTTATATCCCAAAAATAACAAAACATAGTTTAATTTCATCTTATTCTTAGTTGCATCACTACCATTGATCATTTAGCACCATTTAGTCTCCATATCATTATCCTTTATCATTAATTAATCTACCTTTGGTATCCTTTGCATCCATTAGCTTCATTTAGGTTCATGCTTTGGTCATTCTTATCCTTGCATAATCACCTTGCATCCTTATAACCAAAAATCCAAAAACATAGTTTAGATTCATCACCACCTTACATTACTTTCCAACTTGAAAGTCTCACATGGTTGAAACAAGGTCATGAACCAAACGAAAAGACGTGGATTTTTCAAGTGACCCTTTTCATGACACCACCCTTGGATCAAATTCAAATCAATCCACACCTCAAAGAGAAACACCACAAAGAGAATCTGCATTGGACAATCTAAGCCTAGATGAATTTAACAAGAAATTAACTCTTGAAGAAATTGAAAGAGCTTACCAAGACCCAAGGGTTTTGAGCATGGTTGATCAACTCGTTGGTGCTGACCCTAATAGATTCTTCTATGCACTAGCCAAAAAGGGGGCCAAACTCCCTTAAGGTTTTGATGTCTCAACCATTGTAGAAGAAGATACCCAAAATCCATATGTCATTTGACTATTGACTATACCACTTGGGACCACTACACACACGACAACCATTAACACACATATCCATAGCATCCCCACATTTGGAAACAAAGTGACCCATGCTACTACACAAGAACAAAATTCCACATTTGGAAGCTCATCAAATTCCATGGGTAAGACTTTTACAAATCCTCTTTTTCAAAACAAAAATCAAAGTCGTCTATCACAACGTCCCACAACCTTACTTTAGACTACAAATCAAGGTCCTATACCTACACTTCAAAACACAAATGAAGTTCCTTCATTCCAATTTCAAAGTACACCCTCATCAAATCAAAACCAACCAAACAAATCTAGAAGGATTCACATTGTCCCACGAAGGGTCCCAAGCCAAAACATTAGTCAAGGATCCATTCCATCATTTCAAAACATTAGTCAAGGACGTATTCCATAATTTCAAAATATTAGTCAAGGATCTATCCCATCATTTCAAAACATTGGTCAAGGACCTACACCATCCTTTCAAAATGATAATCAAGGACCTACACCATCTTTCCAAAACATAAATCAAAGGCCAACATTTCAAAACCAAGGGACACATCAAGGACCTATACCATAACTCCAAAACACCATGACAAATATGAACATGGACTTTTTGACCAATATAAATTCCAATCTTCCTCCAAATCAAACCAACACAAATGCCATGTTTGAACATCAATACCAACAAGGAAACCAAGGTCCCATGCTACAAAATACCAATCTGACATATGACTTCAACACCAACACCATGACACCAAGTCAAACCAATGTAACACCATCTCTTGTAGATACTTTGATGCAACAAATATAGGCCATCCAACAAAAAATGGAAAATATGCAATTGGGGACCAACAAGAAAACCTATTCCATGGAGAAATTGTGCCCCTTTCCATTTGACAAAAAAATGTACATGCCACCCTTTCCCCCTTATTTCATGACACCACCTTTGTCTAAGTATAAGGGGATAGGAGAACCAATATAACAAATTTGAGAATTTAACACGCCATGTATGGAAGTCTCATATGATCCTACCTATTTGATGAGATTATTCTCGTGAAGCCTCATAGGGCCAGCCCTAGATTGGTTTGCACATCTCCCTCTAGGGATTAGAACATGGGGTGAATTGGCTGATAAATTCATTAATCACTTTTCCTTTAACATTAAAAATGATTTCACCCTTGCAACATTAAGAACAACCAAACAAGAAGAAGGGGAATCACTTACCTCGTTTTACCAGAGATGGAAAGGTTTGGTTAGCAAGTTACCTTGTCACATTCCTGAGAAACAATTGTTCACCATGTTTGCTGAGAACCTTGAAAAAGAAATGATGAGTAGTCTACAGATCCAATGCTGCACAAATTTTGATGAGATCCTTGAGAAAGGTGTCCTTATTGAGAAAGGTATTGTCACAAAAGGACTAGTCAAAATACACAAAGAGACTCCAAAGCCCAATAATGACAAAGGTAAATACTAGTCCCGAAACAATAATGTCACAAATGATGGAGTTGTTGATGCCAAAGTGATAACCAAAGGTCCAAGCATTAATCTTAAAGGTCCTTCCTCATCAAATACATCAAATACTTCAAACACCCAAATGCAAGGTCAAAACCAAACATTGAATGTAGTCTAAAGCAATCAACAACAAAGAGGTCCTTCCCATGCCAAAAGAACATATACCCAATTGGGTGAACCTATTGAATCAGTCCTAAAAAAACTTTTGTAATCTAATGTCATCACACTACCAAAAATCAAAAATTATGAACCCTCATTGATCAATCTTGATTGGTGGAAAGAAGATGAATACTGTGAATATCACCACAGAAAAGGATACAAAATAAATAGATGTTGGACACTCAAGAATATAATTCAAGACCTTATTGAAAATGGAACCATTTCAATAGGTGATTCATAGGGCAAGAAAAATGCTAGTCATACCATATTTAAAACTCCCTTGCAAGACCATGACAAAGTAAAAGCCTCCAGTTTAGGTAACAACAATAATGCCAGTTATTCTATCGTCAAACATGATTACAACACTATCATCCTGACCCTTTGATGATTGCATTTCCACCATTACCATAAACAAGCCAAGTTCAGAATGTGATGTTACCACCCACTAAACCAAGATAACTATTCTAACACTTCCTTCCAATCTACAGCTGAAAAGCCAGTACAATCTCCTAGATCAGCTAGGGAAGACCCCCACATAGATTTTTATCTTGGAACTCCTTCTCATATCACCACAACACAAAGCTATCCTAGATAAAGCATTGCAAGAAGCATCTATACCCACTAATCTAGATGTCAATGAATTCCAGGCCATGATTGGATACGTTACTACACCATGTCACCTTCTCTGAACAAGAATTTTTCACAGAAAATTCTGACCATAATGATGCCCTACACCTTGAAGTATGCGTTAATAAACACAAGATAAAATGAGTTCTAGTAGATGGTGGAGCAGGTCTAAACATTTGCTCACTTAAATTGGTGAAAGCATTGGGATACTCTAAGAATTGCATAGACCAAACCAAGAAAATTGTGATCAAAGCTTATGATGATGCTAAGCATTCATCTGAAGGTTTAATTTCACTTCCCATAAGAGTTGGCCCAACAATACATAACACAATGTTTCATGTCTTGGATTTGGATTTACAATACAATCTTCTCCTTTTCTGCCCATGGATTCATGCCATGAGGGCTATCCCATCCACCTACAACCAATGCCTCAAGTTCCTAGATAATGGAACTGAAATTACTATTCCTGGCATCCCTGATCCCTTTCAATATTGCACAAACCTAAAAGGAATTGTTGAACGTCAAGTGCCCATCAATCGAGAGGCCTCGTCCTCCACTTCATCCGCCACTCTGTCTAACTACATTGATCCATCTGCCCTTGTCAAGTCATCCAACCCATTCACCACACCTTTCACACCCAAGATCTAGATTCAAGGAAATGGATGCAGAGAATACAACATGAAAAGTGTCTTTTTCATTGGAAAATTACCTAAATCGCTAAATTCTTATGGAAAACTACATCCTGTGCAGCCCAAAGTCATCATTCATAATCCCCTACCATATTCACTAAATGGGGGGAGCTATCCAAAGAGTTTTTGGATGGCCACATTCTCACATGGTTGTACAGAGAAGAGGAGGATATCAAACCTAAGAAATTTCCAGTTGAACAGTACCCAAAAGGGTTCCTAATAATAAAACAATAAGGATATGATTTACATTGTGGCCTTGGCCTAAACAAACAAGGAATGTTGGGACCCTTACAACCTCCTAAATTACTAAAAAACCAAGAGTTTTGGTTTGTACCAGTAAAAGTGACTATCTGAGGTACTGAGTTACCTTTGAGTGAGGTCTTTGGTGCTTCAAATGAGATCAAGACATACAAGGACTCTTGGGATTTTGATGTCGATTCCAATGAATATGAATGGGATTCCCTATCCTCCACTACATACATGGAATTTGATAAACTATTTGGAGAATTTGATGAGCCTCCCCTTGAAGAAACATTTAATCAAATGCTTACCATTGGTTTCCTGTAAAGCCTACCAAGTCCCCATCCAAATATCCCTTTGAAAAGAGAAGAGTGGAACAAACACTTTTGGGAAACCATTGATTCCACCTCTTGGGAACCTGATGACTCTACCTCTGTCTTTACCCTATCTACCTACACCATGAACCTTGAAAATACCAATGATGGCTTACCCCTTGTCTACCCACAACTCATATATTGGGATCAACAAGAACCACCAAGTTTGGACACATTTGAGAATGACAAAGCAATCACTGAGTTCATGGGACTTTGTGAAGGAATACCAAGTGGGGATCATAAGTTTGGCTTTGCCATAGAACTCAATTATGCATCATACTTTGGTGAGGCTATCTTGTCCTCTAGTCACAAAAGTGAAAATGAAAAAAGTAAAAATAATAGGTCTTTAGGTGAAAATTGAAAGGCACCTGCTAATTGTGAATAATTAAAAATAAAGGATGCATCTGAAGGTGAAAGCCCTCTAAGGCACCTGAGGATGGAGGACTGGATCTAGTCTCCCTATAGACCGAGATAGATCACCATTTCTTATAGAAGAAACAAAAGAAGTGAACATTGGTACACAAGAAAATTCTAAAATCATACAATTGGCAACCTCTTTGACCACCACAGAAAAGCCTGAGTTCACAACATCCTTTTCAAAAATATAAGTTAATTTTGCATGGTCGAATGCTGATATGCCTGGATTGGATCTTGAGCTTGTTTTATGTCACTTTCCACTGTTACCAAATTCCAAACCATATAAATAGAAGTTAAGGAAAATGCACCCGCAGATTGCACTCTTGGCCAAAGTGGAATTGAAGAAACTCTTGGATATTGGATTCATATGCTCTATTGGTTATGCAGATTGGATATCAAACCTTGTTCTTATCACTAAACCAAATGGTCAAATTAGAGTATGCATAGATTTCAAATATCTTAACAAAGTTTTTCCTAAAGATGATTTTCCTCTACCAAACATTGACATCATAGTAGACCTTATCGCTGGATATGAAATGCTATCACTTATGGATGGATTCTTGGGTTATAATCAGATAAGAATTTCTCCTGAGGATCAACTGAAGACAACCTTCACATGCACTTGGGGAAATTTCTATTGGAATGTCATGCCATTTGGACTTAAAAATGCTAGAGCTACATATCAGAGAGCCATGACTACTATTTTTCATGATTATATGCACATACTTATGGAGGATTATGTTGATGAACTTCTCTCAAAATATCTAGAACAAAGTGGTCACCTAGCAGTTTTGGACAACATTTTCACATGAATTGAAAAGTATAAACTCAAGATAAATCCAAAGAATTTTTTTTTGGAGGTTCAATTAGGAAAACTTCTTGGATATATTGTCTCCCGTAGAGGAATAGAGGTTGATCCCGCAAAAGTCAAAGCTATCTTGGACATGCCATCACCAACCAACATCAATCAGTTAAGGACATTATAAGGAAGATTACATCAATCTTTAGGTTCATTGCTTAGCTACCAGACATGATCCATTTGTTTCAACATTTGTTACGAAAATGAACTCCCTTCAATTGGACAAAGAAATGCTAAGAAGCATTTGATTAGATCAAGAATTATCTATTGACTCCACCAGTTCTTGTGCCTCCAATTGATGGAAGACATTTGATATTGTATGTGACAACAACTACATTAGCATTGGGGACATTGTTAGCACATAATGATAATGATGGAAAAGAACGAGCAATCTACTACATCAGTCACACCTTAGTCAAATATCAATTGAACTATAGCCCTATTGAATGAGCATGTCTAGCTGTTGTATTTGCAACAAAAAAAGTTGAGACATTGCATGTTGAATCACAAGACAAAATTGATTTCCAAAATTGATCCTTTGAAATACCTTCTCAACAAAGCAACTTTGATAGGAAGACTAGCTAAGTGGGTTATGATCCTAAGTGAATATGACATTGAGTATGTTGACCGAAAAGTAATAAAAGGACAAGTGATAGCCGATCAACTCACATATGCACCAGTAAAGGCAGATAATCCTTTGATATCTAATTTCCTAGATGAATCAATCTTTGTCATAGAAAAATTAACATGGAAATTGTACTTCGATGGATCCTACACAAGTCATGGTTTAGGAGCTGGTATTTTGCTCATCACACCTCAAGGAGATTCCATTCCCAAGTCATTTTGAATAGAATTTCCATGCAATAATAACATAGCCGAGTACGAAGCATTATTGATAGGACTCCGAATGGCAATAAAATAGAAAATCAAGAATATTCAAGTCTATGGTGATTCTCAATTAGTGATTAAGCAAGTTAATGATGATTATGAAACCACGGATGAGAAACTAATGCCCTACAAGCGCATGGTGGATAGTTTTCGATTATACTTTGATGTTATTACCTTTGAGAAAATATCGAGAATCCAAAACAAAGAAGTTGACACAATGGCTACAATTGGATCTCTCTTGGACATTCCTAATAATGCATCACAATATGAGTGCTTGATAGAACAGTTGTTGATACCTACATTCGATGTCCCCAAAACTAAACTTGTGTGTGAACTTGTTGGTCTCGACTCTCCTTGGTACAAAGACATTTATAGTTACTTGCATGAAAAAATTATCCCTCCTGACTTGTCCCTCAACCAATGCAAAAAATTTATCCGAAAAAACTCTAAATATGCCATCATCGGAGATACCCTTTATCGTCGCACCCTAAATAGCACCCTCCTTTGATGTCTTGACTCAAATGAAGCACAAACAACTTTACAAGAGGTACATCACGGTATATGTGGAGCTCACTCTATCGGTCCTACCTTAGCTAGAAAGCTCATGAGGATGAGATATTAATGGACTACAATGGAATGTGATTCCTATCACTTTGTGAAGAAATTCACTAGTGTCATATTCATGGAGATCTTATACATGTGCTAGCTCAAAAACTATAGCTGCTTACATCACCATGGCCATTTTCTCAATGGGGACTCAACTTCAAAGGAAAGATTCATCCCACCTCTACTAGTGGAAATAAGTTTATCCTTGTTACTACTGAATACTTTACAAAATGGATCGAAGTCATCCCAGTGACCTACATTATTGGAAATCAGATAGCCAAGTTCATCCTAAATTACATTATATGCCGCTATGGTATTCCACAATCCATCATTACAGACAATGGTTGCCCTTTTAAGAATCAGGATGTCCATGAACTTTGTGAAAAATTTCATATCCAACACCATTTTTCTACCCCATATTACCCCCAGGGTAATGGCCAAGCTGAGGCATCTAATAAGACTATCCTAAAAATCTTAAAGAAGACTGTCAATGACGCTAGTCATGACTGGAACCTCCAACTCAATCCTGCTTTATGGGCCTACCGTACTAGTGTTCGCACCCCTACATGAGCCACTCCATACTCTCTTGTCTTTGTATCTGAAGCCATACTTCCTATAGAGGTCAAGTTACCATCCCTAAGAGTATTTATGCAAGGATTGATTGATCAAGAAGAGTACCACGTATCTTGTCTACATGAGTTAGAGTTACTGGATGAAAAGAGATAAAATGCATTGACACATTTACAAATGTACTAGAATTTCCTTCGACGCAACTACAGTAAGAAGGTTTGGCCTAGAAGTTTTGACATTAGTTACTTAGTCCGGAAAAAAAATCTAAAAAATCAAGTAGATCAAGAAAAGCCTAAAAAGTTTGAACCTAACTGGTTGGGCCCTTACATCATCACAAAATCATATGGATCTGAGGCTTATCATCTCTCTACTTGTGATGGTGAACCATTTCCCGAACCTATCAATAGCATTCACCTTCGCAAGTACTGCACTTAATTCTCAGAGTATCCCTTCAAAAAGTCAAAAAATACAAAAAAAGTCACCCTGATGAAAACTTGGAAAACATGCATCTTGGTGACAATAAAAAAATCAAAAAAATGAAAAAAATCAAAGAAAAATAATTCATCCAAAAGTGAAAACCACTTCGGTGGCACTTTGGATAAGTACCATGGTGAAAACCTGGCAAACAGGCACCATGTGTAGTCAATCTATGCTCCTTTGTCTACTATCACAAGCCTGGTCTTCCATCCTTCGATCATCCATTTTCCCACCCATAATAAAGCTTTGTCATCCTTGCCATGGCCTAAGAACCATTGAAGTTTAGTTTCCTTCACTTTCATGACCATTCTTTGCATCCATCAATCCCCTCATGCATAATAAGTTGGTCCTATACCTGAATGGGGGAAATTCCTTACATATTCATGGGATCCGACACATGGTGTCAACCTTTTTAAAATTTCAAAATACAAAAAAATCATAAAACACCAAAATCCAAAAAATCATGAAACACTAAAATCCAAAAAAAAATCATAAAACATCAAAATCCCCAAAAAAATCATAAAATGTCAAAATCCAAAAATAATAAAACACCAAAATCCAAAAAATCATAAAACATCAAAATCCCAAAAAAATCATAAAACACCAAAATCCAAAAAAAATTATAAAATTTTAAAATCCAAAAAAATCATAAAACTTCAAAATCCAAAAACATCAGAAAATATCAAAACTTCCAAAAATAGAGTCAAGGTTCGAGTCTGAGTCTGAGTCAGTCTATATTAGAGTGGTCGAACTACGTTGTCTCTTTGCATTTTTTACATAGGCAAGGCCCATCAATCGATGATCCCCTGAGACATTAGGTCAGTCCTTTTAGGGTTTGGTCAAATAAAGGTCAAATCATGATTTCATCCATTGTCAAGTAAAACAAAGTCAAGTCATGTCAAACTATGAGGTCTCTGGGTGTATAACATAGCCAAGGCCATCAATTGATGAGCCCCTGAGGCCCTAGGTCAGTCCTTTAGGGTTTTTCGAGTCTGGTTTTTGTCCACAAGAAATCGTCATTCAAACCAGATCATGAATCAACATGAAAACATAACCAACAAATCTTTCATCTTCAATCAATCAATCATCTTATCATCAATCAATTGATCAGGTCATTGGTCTTGAATTAGAATGGGACATTATGTCATTTGTCTCATTCGGTCCTATCTGTTGTCTTTTATTAGGATACTTCCTTCCTGAGATTAGACTTTGTCTTTAGTCAATCTGGTCATTCACCTTAAGCAGGATATGTCTTTCTTGCAGTTAGGTGCTTTATCAACAATGGTTAATCAGTCAACTTTATTAGACATGTTCCTTGCCTTAAATAGGATATGTCTTTCCTGAAACCAAGCATCATCACATTAGTCAATCATGTCAAATAAACCTTATCAAATCAACTCAAGTTAGTCACTTGGTCAATCAATGTTGTCATCTTGGTCAACTAATCTTTCCTTAATCAGGATATGTCTTTCTTGAAATGAGGTGCAATCAATGAAATCAATTTTTCAACCTTTGTCAACTTATCAATCGATCTTCATCAACTTATCAATCTGTATTGTAGAAAAAAAGGCAACTTGCTTGATTTGGGGAATAATTGATGATAATTTGGACTTAATAAGGCCTTGATTTAGTGTTGTGATGTGTTTTACACATCCACACTAGGTCTTGGACCCTTGCAAACTAAATAAAATGCATTTAACAATGTCTTGTAAAGGTGTTGTAAAGTGTTGTAAAAGACTTTCACGCCTCTCTAGACTTAATGAACCCATCTTTCCCTAATTCAACATTATAAAACATATTTAATTGCATTATCACATTAATCTAGAAGGCTTGTAAAATAAACTTAACTTTAACCTAGTGTTGTAATGTGTTTTACGCATTCACATTGGTTCTTGTGCCTTTCTAGGCTATGTGGACCTCATTTTAGTGTTGTAAAGTGTATTTAATCACACTTTCACATTGAATTTTGTGTCCCAATCCCTAATTGACTTCACATCATCATTAATAGGCCTCTATTACCCCGTATTGTGCATCCTGAGGCAATATTTGATGAAATACCCGACATAGTCACCATAAAAACCTTATTTTCCTACTTCCTAGCATCCTAGCTATCAAATGGGCCCCACTGGGACTAATTTACCACTTATGGTGAATGAGTCCCTGCCAGGTGGACTGATTCACCCAAGGTGGCGAATGAGTCCCATTTGGGTCAATTTTGACTTTTAAGCAAGAAAAACTAAAATTTAAGTTTATTATTTTTACATGTTGGCCTTAGGGATCCAATTTTCGTGTGAATAAGGCAAATTTACTATAAAATCAAGTCTCTAAACCCTAATTCATAATATCTTAACTCATTCACAACTCATTCATCATCTATCTTCTCTTTCAAGTCAAGCAAGTTAGGGTTTCATCATTGCAAGTCATCAAGAAAGCTGCCTAAGACATTCAAGGGTAAAATCTTCCTCCATTGCTGCAAAAATGCAAGATCAAACATCATGGCAAGGTAATAAATCCATTATTGCATGCTTCATTACATTCTTTATTTATTTTGGGATAACTACCTAAAAGGGGTTTGACCAAGACAAACCCCCATGCCCTAACATCCAACATTTCTCTTTCTTGTCTTGTGTGTTTGCATATTTAGACATTTTGGAGGCTTAGAAATCATTGAAGATTGCATTGAAAATTTGTTCAAGTCATCTCTTCATTGGATAAGTCAAAAATACCCACAAAAAGTCACTTTCATGCCCGAATCCGATAGTTTCAGAACTGGACACCAAAACGTATTAATATTTAATAATATTATGTAAAAGTGGGAGATTACATGTATTATAGTTTATTTATTTTGAATTCCATTTTAAAATCCAATAAAGTGAGCAAATAAAGCGAAAAAAATCTTAATCGTAATTTTCATTTTAATAAACATACTCTCAAACCCTAAAATAAACGTGGGCTCAAATTAGAGAAGTGAAAGGTTAATACGAGTGAGGAAGAGTTTGGAGGAGCTAAAACCAATAGCGGTAGAGGCTCTCTCCCACCTTCGTCGAACGGTCTCGATATCGAATGCAGCTCGACTCTGTAGGACAACATGACCAAATTTTGAATGCTCGCGACTTAGGTGAAAAGTCAAAAATTAGCTTGGTCTGGTAATTATTTTGGTAATTTCTGCTAGTAAAGGATGTTGTAATGTTAAAACCCAAATGTGCTCATTATTATGATCTTGGCCATATTTTCATTTTTTTTTTCTGTTGGTAAAGGATGCTATAATGCTAAAACCCAAATGTGATCATTTTTACAATCTTGGTCGTATTTTCATTTTAATAAACATACTCTAAAACCCTCGTTGAAATTTTTTTTTCAGGCTACAACTCACCACACTAGAAGTGAATGGTCGATACCAACAAGGAAGTGGGCTTTGGGAGTTGGGAGGGCTACGCCCCCTCCCCCTCCCCTGTTTTTTTTATTATTATTTTATTTTATTTTTAATAATGTTTTCTCCCACATACTATGAGCAGCAATAATGGAAAACTATAGTATAATTTTTTTGTATTCATTATTGGATACACATCATGCATATGTATGTATATTTTTTGTATTAAAAAACACTAGAGGAGAAATTCCCATTTTTATTGAGATACTTTGTTTTGGTTGTGAAAAATCAAATACCTTTGTGACCAAATAATATTAATGTTTTATTAAATCTTAGTCATAATTTTCATTTTAATAAACATACTCTAAAACCCTCATTGAAATCTTATTTTCAAGTTGCAGCTCGCCAAATTGGAGAGGTGAGCATGCTCTACTTTCATCTGATCATGACCAGTGAGGTCTCTAGATAGGAAGTTTCCATCCTTCTCTTTCGAATCCTTCCAATCTTCTCTCAAGGGTTGTTCGGCTGGAATGGGAGGGCAGGGCTGCTTTGAATCAGGTGATATATGCACCACAAATAATATAACTACATTTACATATTTTCATGTCTTTTCTCCCTTCAATGTTTGTAGCATTTGTATTGTATCTTGGATTTTTCTTCCATGGCAACCAAGAGTGCAGTGAAGGATGTATTTCTTGGATCTTTGTTTATGTAGTTGTATGTTGTTTGTAATTCCCTTGGTTATGCAGCTATTTGCTGATTGTATATTCCTTTTTTTCATGCAATACAAAAAAAAACATTTGAATATCTATGATATTTGAAGTTTATATGCATAAATTTGTGAGGATTAATTTGTTAGATTTGATTTGTAACTTGAATCATTGATTCACTCAAATAAATGACTAAACCATGACTAAATAAATGACTACCATGACTAAAATAAATGAATACAATGACCAAATAAATGACTACAATGACTAAATATATGACCACCATGACTAAAATAAATGACTACCATGACTAAATTAATGACTACCATGATTAAATAAATGACTACCATGTCTAAATAAATGATCAGTTAACAACAATCAACTAACTACCATGACTAAATAAATGATCAATTAACAACAATTAATGACTAAATATTACCAAATTGATCAATCAAAACAACCAATAAATGACTAAAAATGGTTTAGTCATGAATTTGGTCACATTATAAATGATTGGAAATAAAATACTAAAGGTCACGTGACCAAGCTAATGGTCACATGACCAATTTTTAGTAGTTTTTTTGGTCATTTGTTTCTATTTTTATACTAGTTCCTAATGTCCTACCTCTAGAGTGGGCATCTCAACATGCTGCTCTCCCTCCTACACTACCACCTTAGCCACTTCCCTCACCTTAGGCTGATCCTCCTCTATCTCCTCCTCCTCTCGGATCAATGGTAACTATGTCACTGCCCACCATCCTCCATCCCTCCTCCTGTGTCGATCTCCTCCTCGACCTCCTCAACCATCTCCTCCACCATCCCCTCCTCCTCAGTCTCCATGTCCTCCTCCTCCTCGTCCTCCATCTCCTCTCCCTCCACCCCTCCGTCCCCTGTCACCTCTCCAGATTCTTGAGCCCCTACCTTTGCACTCTACGAGCGCTGGCTACTTTGGATCTGTTAATGGTAATGGTTGATGAATCAACCACTAGGAATCATACTCTAACATGGTCCCCACATCTGCATTGCCTCCTCTCCAACCCCACTCTAATGGTTGTAGGGAATCAATATCCTACTCGACTGTGGTAACAACTATCTATGGCCCCCATGGATGAACCTGTTGAGAGGACTGTGTGAACTCAGCTATACCCGTGGGAACACCCTACCTCTCCCTAAACTGCCATTTGACTCGCTCTAGAAGATACATCTCAATAATGTGCTGAATCTAAACTATTTTCCTAATAAGGTACCTAGGCTGTCGGCACCATGGAAAGTGATCTTCCTCACCAACCCATAAGTCACAATCCCTATATGGTCTCTAGAAAGAGCTGACTACTAATGTGTCAATACCATGCCTCTAGTATCCAACATCTCCCACATGTGTCTATGTCAGGCCTCCCTGATACATATATGCATATGGACCACCAACTCCCAGTTGTCATACCACCGGTAGTCAGAACATTGCTATGTGCTCCCATGCCCATATCGTCAACAAGCTGACCCCACAACTCAGGCTTTGTCCTCCCTTGTAAGTAATGTTATGTAACTAAAAATACAAAATACCCAATAGGCATGGTCCCCATGTATACACTATCCCATCCTGGACCATCCCCCTAAGCATCTCTCCTTAGCCTACTCGGAGGTCGTGACCTCTGCAATCAGGAATCATCACCCATGCTATCACTATACATAGCACACAGTCATATTTGTCATACCTCTCTACCAAGGTCTCCCATTTGATCTCATAACCTTGGATCCCAAGCTCTAAATCATTATCACAGTCATAATAATCATATAGCACCTACAATCCTTGAATGGGGTCATATCGTACCTACTCACCGTAAATCGAAAGCCGTAGAATCCTATAGAAATCCTTGAGGGTGACAATCACCTCCTCCATCAACAAGTGGAAGCTGCAAGTCTTAGAGTGCCATCGCTCCACCAACACTATCAACATGCCCCTGTTTACCCTGATAATGGGCATATAGGTGACATAGAATAAACCAAGATCTAGCAATGCTTGTTTCTCCACATCGTCTAGCTGGTCCCACAAATGAAATAGATCCGGTCATGACTCCGGCATGTAGATAGGATGTAGATGAAATTGAGATCATCAAACATGCCATCATTTCAATCTCATGTCTTCATTTGACACTATTGGACCTAAGTTGACTAATTCAAAATATCCTAATCTGGGGAAACTTTTTAGCCAAGAAATTGCATCGTTGTTTTGTCAAATGTGTCACATACATTTTCCATTGGCTGGAAACTGCAATTGCGTCACTTACCTTTCAAATGTGTCATTTCGTACAATGCTTGTGTCATAAAATCTTGATTGCATCATTCCCAGCCACATATGTGACTTAGAAAGTCAGTTGCGTCACACCATTTGATGCATCACAATGTAATCGCCCTTGCCCTAGACCTAAGTAGTTGCATCACAACGAGACAATTGCGGTGAACCACTTCTCATCTACATCACTTGTGCACACAATTGCATCACATGGCCTGTGACACAATTTCTTGCTAAATTATTTTCCTACCTATATACATGAAAAATAAAAAAAATCACAAGGTGGGTTCGTAGTACTCACTAAGACGGGTGCTCCCTCAAGTCAGTAGAAGGTAAAGATGCGGTATGCTTTGTGTGCAACAACCAGAACAGACATCTCTTAAGATTTTCTCACCTAGAGCTCCTAAGATTCTAAAAATAGAATGCACAAATGACCTATTTTCCTAATCCAATTGCTATTTATAGCTTAAAAATTAGGGTTTCCAACTACCTTGTCTATTGGGTGCACTTTTTGATGACATTGACCTTGAATTTGATACCCTCATCAACCTCGAAACTTAATTCCATCTTCACCGTTGAATTCCTAGCGATCAAATTTTCTTATTTAGACAATTTTCCAAAAAAATTGAATTTTTTTGGGAAATTTGTAAAATTTTCTTGAGTCTAGGCATACCTATACCCTGGTTTCATCGGGGCATCTTTTAACTGAATTTCTTTGACACAACATGATGAATGAAAATATTTCAAAGAGGGGAAAAATGTAGACACTGAAAAATGTCTTAGTCTGCGAGTGTCATTTTTCTTGGTCTTCGTCTCCGCATAATTAAATAATTTTAATTATTTAATTAATTCACATCTTAACTTTATTCTAACTTGATCAATTAAATAAATTAATTGTTTTACTAATTCCCCCTTTTTCTTCAGTCATTAAATACATTATTATTTATTTAATTATTTGCTTAAATCGTCATCCGTCTATAGTTAAATAATAATTATTAATTATTTAACTATTCACTAATCTTTTAATTCTTCTATAGTTATAGAATTGTAAAAAATATTTAATTATCTTTCAATGCTTCCCTTCTATTAATTACATAATTAACTCAATTTAATTATTTAATTCTATTTTCCCACTTCCTCTTATTTAATTAAAATGATTATATAAATTATTTTAATTAAATACCCACTTGTCTTTTCCTCAAATAAATAAAAATTATTTATGCCTCCACTTGTCAAGAGATTCCTTCTCATGAATTAATTATTTTCAATTTTTAATTCCTCCATATTCTTCCTCCACTATCTCATTTTGTAATCTCAACTGTCGATCATCTCTAGGCTCTTTCTAATCTTGACCGTCCATTTTGTAATCTCCCCTTTTTTGTGTTGCATGTCTTCTCAACCATGGATCTTGGAATCTTTCTAGAAGCTCAATCTCGTCCGTTCGTTCGTTCGAATGGTTTTCTATAAAAGAAGCCTTTCTCTTCCATTTTTACCTTGACAACCACTTATCTCCAACTTTCCTTCTTACAATTTGTAGGTATTTACACAACTTCAACTACAAATCTGAGGGAATATTTGCGAAATAAGAATGAGGAGAGACAAGGGAAGTGATTCAATTTCAATCATGGAGAGTGTTTTCATTTGATTCTTTTACTTTCCTTCTATTTTGATTGTTTTCTCTTATTTTGGATTGGGTTTTGGCTTAGTAGTGTTGTGGTTGTCACTAGAATCTATGCTAGCTCATTTTAACCCATCTTACATGAGGTAGAGCACTGAGAGAGAGAGAGAGAGAGAGAGAGAGAGAGTTGGGAGATTGAGTGAGAGGGAGAGGGAGATGGAGAGGGAGAGGGAGAGAGAGAGAGAGTTATCTAGTTAGGGTGGGAGAGAGAGACTTGAGAGAGGGAGATGGGGTGGGAGAGAGACCTGAGAGATAGGGGAGAGAGAAAGAGATAGAGATAAAGAGAGAGAGTTCTCTAGTTAGGGTGGCAGGGAGATACCTAAGAGAGGGAAAAGAGGTGGGAGGGAGAGTCTTGGGAGAGATGGAGAGAGAGGGAGTGGGAGAGATAAAGGGAGTGAGTGAGAGAGAGAGATTTCTCTAGTTAGGGTGGGGGGGAGAGACTTGAGAGAGGGAGAGGGGTGGGAGAGGGAGACCTAAGGGAGAGGGAGAAAGATATACATGAAAGAGAGAGATAGAGGGAGTGATATAAATATACTTGAGAGAGGGAGAAGGGTGGGAGGGATAGGAGGGATACACTAGTACAAAAACAACAATATATGACTAAATAAACTACTAAAAATTGCATATAAATGACTAATTTTGGTCATGTGACCATTAGTAGTTTATTGCCGGTCATTTATAACAGGACCAAATTTATGACTAAACTATTTTAGTCATTTATCTAGTCATTGATTTAGTCATTGATTTAGTTGTTAATTTAGTCATTGATTCAATTGTTAATTTAGTCATTGATTTAGTTGTTAATTTAGACATTGATTGTTGTTAACTGGTCATTTATTTAGTCATGGTAGTGATTTATTTAGTCATTGATTATTGTTAAATGGTCATTTATTTAATCATGGTAGTCATTTATTTAGTCATATATTTATTCATTGATTTAGTAGTATATTTAGTGCACTTTTAATTGCTATCATTTGGTAGTTTATTTTATTAATCAAAAAGATTACTTATCAAATATCTAAAAGATTTGCACAATAAAACAACAATGAGAAGGTTAAAATAGCTTATTTTATTAATCAAAAAGATGTTACATACAACTGTGTAAGCTTGAAAATTGAGTTACAATTTGTTGTCCCAACATGAAAGAACTTGAAAGATTACAATACATTGTTGAGAAAGAAAAAAAACTAGTTGAAATCTACTCCAAAACCTTTCCTTTATGTTGTTCAACAACTTACAAAAGAATAGGAACATGACTATTCTTTTATATCATAACCTACAGTCTCTTACCTTTGTAATGCATAAGTACACGATACATCTTTGCAAAGGAACTTTCATTCTATGATTGTGATAAAGCTTCAATCATCTGTAGGCTACCCTCATTCCTGATTACTATCATTTTATGACCATGTTAATTGTTACTTCATTATTTCTCTTACCATTGAACTATCCCTTAAAAAATTTGACCATTTACCTTTTCATCTTTGTATCTTATTGGTTTCTTTATCACCAATCACAAATCCTACCAACTAAAGTAAATTTGAGTCATTTTCCACAACTTTCCTACCTGTCAGCAACTCTAGAAGAACAATACCATAGCTGTAAACATCAAATTTCTCATTAAGCCTTGAGGTTCTTGCATATTCAGGGTCAATATAACCAATAGTACCCTTAACATAGGTGGAGGTGTGAATTTTGGCTAATGAAATGCACTTGGAAATGCCAAATTTTGATAAATGCGCTTCAAAGTTGTCATCTAAAAGAATGTTAGATATCTTTACATCCCTGTGAACAATGCATTGGTTACAATCACGATGAAGATATGATAATCCTTTTGTAGCACCATAAGCTATCTTTAGATGAGTATCCTAGTCTAATTTAATCTTCTTTGATGTTCCTACACAAAAATTTAAAATGTTTGTTAGGTTCTCCCCAATCTATTTTGATCAGAGTGTAGAAATATTGATTGGACTCGTATTTCATAAATCTATCATGTTTCTACATAACATCATTTTCTCGCCATGTAGGATGTCCCAAAGACTTCCATTTATCATGTAGTCATAAAATAGAAACAAGAAAAAAATAGAATTGTATAATACTGAATTTTTTTTATAAAAGAACCTAGAAGAAAGGATGCTAAAGACATTCAGCTACAATTGGCACCTACATTTTCTGTACAACCTTGGCTCTATCCACCTGGTCCAAAACAAAAAGCATGTGAACCAAGTTAGAATCCCCACATAATCATAAAGAACAAAAAAATTCATATGCTAACAAAAACAAAAGTAAATACTAAACAAGAACACTTCCTGAATTGCATTGACAAGCATAAATTTAGAAATATACTATTGCTAGACTAGCACTTGCACCCATGAGAGGTTTAAGGGATACACCAATAGGGCATTAAAAGTAAAATTTAAATGTATTTTAATATTATATTATTAGTTATACAAAAATTTAAATTATGCACATTAGGATTACAAATATGAACTCTGATATGTACAAATAACCATTGTTTGATAGGCCTACCATGATCAACCTAAATATACTCTAGAATTTGGACAAGCTAATGTTTTAAAAAGTGAAGAGAAAAAATAAAAATCCTATTTATGTTAAAAGAAGAGGCACATAATGCTTAGAACAAGAATCAAGTTCAGCCTCCATAGCATCTATTAATCTTTTAAAGGATTCCTTCAAATTGGTAGCTTAATATATCCAAAGAACTGGTGTTGAAAATAATTAAGATAATAAACAATTCATTTTTTTTGTGTGCATGCATCCAAGGAATTTGGAATGAGGGAATGTGGAGAGGCTGAGAGAGGCATTACAGTCCACCGACCATATCCTCTTGCAAGCTTCATTTAATGAGATTTTTCCCTGAAAAGAAACACTTAGTGTTAAACTTGTAGATACAACAAAAAATGGTTATTCAAATGCTAGTGTGACAATGAAATGGAATAGCAAGAAAATATATTAAATGTAACTATCTTACAATGATAACTAGATGGAAGATGTAGACAAAATTATTTTAGAATGAAATAAAACACAACAAAAAATGATCTCGCTAGGTATAGTTTGACAAAATACAAAATCACTGTCACCATGGCAAGTGACTTACCTCAAGATTCTGCACAAATTATGTCATGTTGTCAACCGTTTCGATGATATCAATGCAAAGAGTTTGGAGGAAAAATATTATGAAAACCGACCAAAGCAATAATCTTTAAAAGATGAGATGAACCAAAACCAATCTCCCTACAACGACTGCTTCAATCCGTTCACAATAAATGAAAATTATATTTCAATTACACAATAGGCGATTCAATTCATGCAATGCCTCGCATTCCCAAATAGTACCAACAATTGCTAAGTTGCGTTGTGTTATAGCTTTTACAATGGGGAACTGACATGTTGCGGAGGTGAGAAAGATGATTATCATGGAATAAATGTTGCCTTTACTCACTCGATGTGTAAAACTAATAAATGAACTTGCAACATAACTAGTTTGGAATCAATGAAGGTCTAATATAAATTATAGGCTCTAAGAAAAACTTTACATTGACCCACCCATGATATTTTATATAAAAATGAGTTTTAATTAAATTAATATCTCTCAAAGATGATTGATGCTCAGTGAACAATAACAAGCTCATAATTATTAAGAAGCAGGTGGCTCTATTAACCATTCAAAAATGACAAAGCTGCCAATGTGTTATAGATTAGTTCTCTTCTTTCTTCTTATCTTAGAGTCTTGTAGTGCTCTTGGGTAGTATACCCATGTGCTGGTAACTTTCTAGGTAGGTAGGTAGTATTTTGGGTTCACCTTTGTAGTCTTTCTACAATGAAAGTGTGTTCTTTATGGTTTTCCATCTACAAAAGATTGAACAGGTAATGAAAGAAAACCAGTGAAATTAAACACTTGTTACAAAAAATAGATTAGGGCTTGGAAAAGAATGAAATTCAATAAATAAGAGATGCCATAAAGGTCTATTGAACCTAGGTATTCACATTGCTTAAGGAAAAATATAGTAATGAGTTGAAAGCCTTAAGCATACTAATGGAAAAGTATAAATGAAATTAACTCATTTCAAATATTTGAGAAAATTTACAACTCATAAATTCGTTCTCAAAGGACATATGGCCAAACAATATTAACAATATAATAATACAATATGAAACATTCAGCTATTTTATGTGAATAAATAAAAATGCTTATACTAAAGAATGGATTTCAGTCTTAGATCGAAGTACAACTACAAAATAAAGTTTTATCCATTCTTAGGACTATCCTAGAGATGCATAATAAATTTTGGGAAAAAACACAATGATATAACTTCCTACAGCAAAAGGAAAAGAAAAAGAAAGAAATTCAACAATTGTCCGGATCCATGGAAGACAAAAGTAGGTGAACAAGTCTCAAAAGTAAGGTAAGTATGACTGCTAATCAAGACGCCCAAAACAAAATCCAACAAGAGAAATGAAGTATATAATAAAAAAGGAGATTAAAAGGAGATTAAACACAAATGGTTAAACCTAGAGAAGTCTATCTATACTATATATTATATAGTTCGCACACAATCCATATAATAAGATATAACCTGCAAAAAGAGTAAGAAGCAGAGGGCCAAACTGACCAATCCTGGGTGGAGGCAAAATGCTCCTCCTAGTAGCTCCTCTGACAAACAAGGTTGTTAGTCCTCAATATGTAGAGAAAATATTGATACTTCACAAATGCTGGCATTCATTGTATATATCACTCTAGACTTTACGTTAATTTTTTATTGAACAATTTCCATACTTACAAAATGAATAGGCTGATTATCAAAACTTTGAATCTCTAAAAATACAAAGATTCGTAACTTATATTCCTATAGGCCATTGTATGTCACTCCATACTTTGTACTAATCTGTTATCACTACTTTCAAAATGAATAGTCTAATCATCAATTCTTTCACTCACCACAAACAAGGAAGTCTGTAACTTTATAATTCTATGCATCATACCAGACTTTGCACTAATTTTTATTGAATAATTGCAATGTTTTCAAAATTTCTAGGCATTATGACTTTGAGTCTCTACAAGATGACCACTGCCCAAACCTTAGTAGTATGGTTTCTTCATCCAAACTGCAACAACTTCCAATCTTTATCGAGATAATGCATGTTGAAGTTTTCTAATAGTTATGTTTTTCCTTGGAGGAGATGTATTAGATTAAGATGACATTTGCGCTTTGCAAATAAATTGTTTAGAATGTACAGTAGGAGTGAATCAACTGAATAACCATTTGCAGGTCACTTATGCCAGCATTTAGACTATGTAAACAGGAAAAAAGTCCCCCATTACTTTAACTTCTAGATGAAAAACTGAAGCTCAGCATCATTCTTCATGAAATCAATCCTCTAAGAAAAACACAAACATAATATAATTGCTATACTTTCTTTACATGTTATGCATAGATCCAAAATAAATTAAATAATTGACAACACAATGCAAGATCCTACAAGCTCTTGGATATTAGATTTAGTAAGCCCCCTGACCCATCCTTTCCATTTCTCTTAAATCTCTGAAAAAATATAATGCCCATGAGAAAGCATATCTCTGAAATATATGGCAAGCAAAGCAAATTGCCATCCTTAGGCTGCAGGCACTTAAAGTATAAAATATTTTACAACTGCCATGAGTTGCACTATTTCTTTGATTAAGATAATGTAAATAAGAAAAATCAGAGACATAACTTTGCAGTAAAATAAAACAGTCATCATTAAACTTCAAAGAATTAATAAATGTCACTACCGGGCAACAACAATTTTAGTAATAAAAATAAGAGAAAGAAGAAAAAGGAAGAGTTCCACACTTATAGTGGCATAAAGCTTTAGAAAGTCACTAAATCTTTGAAGAATACCCCGAGCAGCAGTGATGCCATTTGAAGATTGAATGCCAATTTGTACATTGTAAAAATGTTTCAATTTGAATATTAGATTGGAAAGCTATAAGCTTTGACATTTATTATTAGCACAACCGTGCATTCCATAAACAAGTGATGATCAAAGGAAAACTTCATAATTTTAGAAGTAAAATACCTTTTAAAACACTACATATAACTAGGTTTCCATCAATAGAACTAAACAAAACCATTAGCATATCAACATTTTTACATCAAAAACTGGGTTCAAATATAGAAATAAGCAGAGGCCATGTTAAAAGGAACAATATTTGCTAGACAGATCAGACCTCTAATTCATCATCTCATAGTTTGTATTTTTAGCTTAAGACGACTTCTAATCTCTACTTTGAAAACAATTAGAAGATATATTCATTTTAAATATTACAAAATGTTTGTAGAGGCAATCAGAAAAATGCTATCAAATAAAAGGCATAAGAAAGATAGAATGAAAGAAATAAATTACATCAGTTTCTAATGACGGTCAAGATAAGTCAATGAACTCATAAGTAGAATGAAAATGGTAGGCAATAAAAGGGGTTCATAAAGCATATCTTGCAAAAAAGAGGATTCCCAAGAAAACATAAACCATAAAGAATGTAATACAACGACAAAATGCATGTAAGCTCCACAATACACAATAAAGATTACAAGAGAAAGTACCTTCAAATTTATCTTTCACAATACTGAAACTGCAAATTTATTTTTCTAATAATTTCAGGCAAAGAGTGTACTAGTTTAAACATAATCATTTCGGTTGAAATTTGTCTCATAGTGATTCACAAAGTGTACACTTGACAGATGCGGAGTAAGTGATGTCATAAAGCAACCATATCTGTTATGAAGCATATGTTGACCATCATTCCAGAGGGATGCGTCCCTGGGGTTCCAAATGACATCCTCAAAGTCTTGGAGATTTAGATGAGAAATCACCTTTCCTTGAGATAGGACAGCCTGCTCCTGAGGGTGCATAAATATTTCTAAAAAGATAAATTTTTAAGGGGAAAAAAACTAAAAAGCCAAAAAAGGCTAGAAGGGGAGGACTCTCATTGCAAATTCACCACAATGTATTTATTTTTTTAATTTCTGATGCTTTTTATTTTGTTTAAGTTATTGTAATAGTCATCCTCCCACTATCCCCAAAACTGTCTAGAAACACCCCAGTCCAGGAAACATAGAGAAACACTGATACAAACTGTCTGAGTGTCACAACAGTATGCATATCAATTCCATAGCTTAGTGTGTTAGGTTAATGCAAATATTATTTGCTTATCAACAACTCAAAAGCCAAAAACATGTTATACATTCATGCTTGGTACATGTCTCACCTACATTTTCCATAAATCGGGAGCCAATTCATGATTATGCAACAACATTGTTACAACCTAGGTAACTTTAATTCACCTTTATAATTTATTAGAAGAAAAATTAGCACAAGTAGAATCCTCAAAAAATTATTCTAATAATGTGAAGAATGACTATTTATAGTTAGTCTGATGTGCACATATGTACCATCCATATTTCTCAATCTCAGCTAGCATCTCCAGTTTATATACTCCATATCTTTTATGCATATAATCATAGAGAAAATCTTTGAGATTAATGAATTTTCGCCTGTAGATGTCCATATTATGTCTTGTAGTTATAATTTCTCAAAGCAGCAACATAATAAATAAGCTTGCATCCTACTCTCCTACTTCCATGGTATTTTAACCTTTAGTGCTCTGACATGATTAATGCACTGATGTACATGATTTGCAAAGTGCAAACCAGACATGTAGACTCATGAATTAGTTTTAAAGGTGAATAGATGATAGATTCATAACAACTATTACAGAACATAGTACCAATTCACATTTAAGATTATGATGAACACTATGTTGAAAGGCACCATCCAAATATTTTGATGTTTCTTATCTCTTTATTATTCTTTTGATGTGGCATACTAACACCTCATGTCAATTCATCAATTGATAAGTCCATCCTCCCATTTTTTCTTTCAATAAAGTAAAAAGTTCTTCCCACAACTTGATTTAAAATTTTAAAGCAAAAATAATGCTTCTCTTCTTGGCAATTATTTGCAAAGTGCATTTTTATCAAAGCTTCAATAATAACATTAATGGCAATAAAGAAACAAAGCTCACCACTGTTGGATTGATATCTGTTCCATCCACAGTTCATGCTTCAAGAATGATGAGTCATGAAGGAATCATCATGCAAAAACTCCACCCACTTCGTGGATCATGAGGCCAAATGGTATTGCGTCCAGTCTACCAAAGTAGAAAACAAAAAATTCAACCATTATAATTTATTATAAAATATTTGAAAGTCTAAATAGAGGTTGTATTCCAATCTAAGATTGTACAGCTATTCACCTCATGAATTCAAGATGGAATTTATCTAAGAAAATATTCAAAAACAACTAACAAAAGGAAAATATACACTAAAATATTTGTGACTAATTCAAAGAAAAAATAATACTATTTTTTATTATTTCTAATTTCTCCAAAACAATACACAAATTTCTATTGAAATCTCACCAATTAATAATTGGTACCACTAAAAAGTACTATTAAATAAGTGCCTCAATGCAGTGTATTTAAAAAAATGAAAAATTTGTAAATCCATTTAGAGCAAACCTCTGTATCGGACATTCAAAATGCTGAATATTTAATTCCATACACATTTTAACATGTCATGTGCCATCTTATCATATAAATTTCTCTCATATCATGATAGCTATCCATATGCCCTTAAACTTATCACACCATGCCCACTTCTAGTTCCCAACAAGGAGCCAAACCTTTATGCATATATTATACTCCTTTTTACTATATAAATTTTTGGGGCGAAAAAATTGCAATCTTCCACAAATATTACATCATTGAGATGATAAATTCAAATTGAGATTCAATCTTGATCCACAAGATGACCATATGTGATATAGATGTCCGCTTTTTGCTCCACATCCTCATCAGGAGTTGCTCCTCTTTCTGCCCTTTCTTAAAGATCTCATGGTGCTAGCTATCCATCTCATTCATAGAAATTAAAAAGGGGAATCCAATAATCCAGAGAAATTGTGTCTAAAACCCTACACAACAGATTTGAATATAAGCAACTTTCATTTATTAGCTTTAAGGTTGCAAAAAAATTGCTGTTTGGAATGTTTGCTATATCTGATGATTTTTTTCTTTCAACTTAAAAAATTGCATTTTTCCCTATTGAATAGATTATATCCTCCATACGTCGGTACTTTCAAATCTTAGATTACACATAATTTAACGCTGAGACAAAACAATTGGGAAACTAATGGCCTCTATCTTATATAAGTTTAAGGAAAACAATGTCAATCAAATGTTTCCCTATCCTCTGTGTTTAATTGAAACCAATTATTTCAGAAAGGCTATGCTAAGGCCCATAATCAGAACAGAAAAGTGGCTATCTTATAACAATGTCAGTTGAATTTTTCCTTGTCCTATGTGTTTAATTGCACAATGACAATAAATTATGAAAGCAATTAAGTTTCAACATTTGTTAATTTGTTCAATTCTCATGTGAACTCCCGATTCAACTCTAATGCTGGGTATTAAGGAACTATAATGTATATAATGAATGTCTTATCAATGTTATCATATGAATATTTGAAATTTCCCTATTTTTATATAGTTGTCCCCTTTGACATCCCCTACCACCCACTTTTCCATCCCTGACATCCACTAAAATGGCCTCAAAAAAATCTGTCCCCAAAAAGCGTCCCCCTGTCCCCAAAATGTGTCCCTCTATCCCCTACCATCCCCCACTTTGTCATCCCTGACATCCACTAAAATGGCCTCAAAAAAATCTATCACAAAAAAGCGTCCCCCTGTCCCCAAAATGTGTCCCTCTATCCCCTACCATCCACATCCCAGAAAATCAGTGGAACATACTGTTTAATTGAAACCAAAATTTACACAAAGGATATGTTAAGGCCCATAATCAGAACAGAAAAATGGTTATCTTCCTGGACAAGTATATGCATTCTGGAAAGACTATCATTAAATCAAAATTGAAGATTTCATATTGATTTATTTATGTTTTGGGCACTTGAAGTTTGTTGTGGGTGCCTGCATTCTTTCAGCAAGTGATGCTGTAATTTATTCAGCTGTTATTGTGGGATGGATGCTATATTTTTGGGTGTTGTTAAAAGGCTTTGTTGCAGAGATTTTGGGGATGTTTGTAGCCATGTTTACCCCACAAGTAATGCAATCATGATATGGCTTCCTTCTTCAAGGTGACTTTCTTTTTCTGATAGTCAAATACTGGTTTAACACGAATGAATAAAGAGTTATTTATGGGCACTAAACAAATCAATTGCTGATGGTTTCCCTTTATTATTCTTAACATGGATACATAGTGATGTAATTCCTTTGTGTACTCAGAGTGGTATCGATGCATTTGTTGTTTTTGCTAAGATGATTCTGCTTATTCCTCACTTGATTCATCTGATGGCAGCTGTGATTGAAACTATTACTATGATCTATATACCTAACTCTGTGGATGCAAAAAGCACAAACAAAGGATTTGTGACCAGCCTACCACCAAAAAAAGTAGTTGTTCCTGCACCCAGGAGAGGGAGTTTCAAGATAAGAAGGAGAGAGATTTGGAGGAATAAAGAAAATCGACAATGGGATGGAAGGCCCCTCTGAAGCTAAAAGGTAAATCCCTATCTACACTAGGCATTATAAGAAGAATAAGCTACAAGCTGCCTTCCCTTGTCTCTCCAAAATGAATGAGATGTATTAGTTGGTTTTTGCATCTGTATGAGGATGAGAGAG
Source organism: Sequoia sempervirens (assembly GCA_007258455.2). NCBI lineage: Eukaryota > Viridiplantae > Streptophyta > Pinopsida > Cupressales > Cupressaceae > Sequoia > Sequoia sempervirens. The sequence goes on from VDFB02274714.1 coordinate 3,460,162, forward strand.
GAAACCTTTCACCAAGAATGGGAAAAATTTTGCTGTGCTTTGACTGTAATGGAAGAGATGGGCCCAGAGTAAAAGTATGATACAAATCTGAATAAATGGATAAACTCTAGCTAGCTTCACAAAGATTTTCTTGTCTGGAAAATGAAGATTGTTGAGGTGACAGAGCAAAAAAAGTAGAACTGGAGCTTGATGCTAACGAGTTAAAGAACTAGATGGAGTAAACCCTTATGTCTACACATTTAATAAGCGAAAAAACCAATATACCTAGGTAGAATGGAGGATTTGCTCCAAAAGATTACCAACCTAGAAAATTTAGTCAATCAGGAAGTTTCTTGGAGGACATCCACTTCCTTTCAAATCATGGAGGAAGATATCCAAAGGCTACAAAATTCCCAGGAGAGTTTGATCTAGATATGTAGAAACGTGAGGCTTCTTTATCTCCTCTAAGACTTTTAGATTCAATACTATTTGATAAAGATGATATGATGGCTTTGAAGGTCAAGGATGTCTAGGGAAATTATGCCACAACAAGCAAAGAGAAGCATGAGCATTTTTGGATGTTCGGCTATGTTTTAACTGTCAAAAAAAGTATTAGAAACTTATGTGTTGGTCTCCCTCTGTTTGCTTTCCTTGTCTTTTGGATGTTTTCTTTGGCATCCTTGGTTTGTGTAACTATGTGAGACTATATATTCATCCCTTTTTTGATTAATAAATAGTTAACTAATGTAACTTCATAAAAAAAAAAAGGAAAAGATAAAAAGATGTCTTTTTAGAGCTAAAAGTTAAAAAAGAAAATAACTGTTTAGTGTGAATATAGTTAAGTTCTGAGAACTTATATTCTTGCACAGACAAAGTGTCAGTTGAACAAAACATTCATTCATAGAAAAGGGGTGTACAAATATACTACATACATAGTATATTTTCCAAACGAAATAAAGAGTAAGAGTAATCTATTAACTGCAGATTTAGAAAACATTAAACATCAATTTTGTATGAGGAGATAGGTATTTAATAAAGCGTTGGTTAGCCCATCATAGATGAACACAGACAAGAAAGAAATTTTTGAGAGGCATGGAAATTGCATGCTTGAAAAGTGTGTATAACTCTGGATATATATTTCCAAAGAAATTGCTTTTGCTAATACATTATGAGATCCTTCACAGAATTATTGAAAGTCTTAGTATGATCAGAAAAATCCATAACAAAAACATATGCAGAGTAGATTGAAATTTTAAAAGCAAAAAATCCTTTGTATCTATTACTGTAAATAAAAAAATAAAAATCATTAAAAAACAAATAAAAAGAAAACAAGCGATTGAATTCAATTAGGGTTATGCCTACCATTGGATGCTCACCAATTCAATTTCCAAAAATTCATCATAAAATCAGAATTCCCATGAGCTGATACAAACCTCCACATTGATTAATTTCATTTCCAGATTATTTCTTCTCTTCAAACCTCATAGGTAAACATAAATAAATTTGAAATTTCGTGTTGTTGGAAACCAACACTGAAACTTTTTCACCAGTTACTTCAGCTAAACCCAGTTTTCTAAAATTCACAGGACAATTTTTTCTCACAGACCACTTACCCATTCCAATCTAACATTGAATATTTATAGAAATCAAATTTGCAATAATGAAAACCTAAAATACTGAGTTTAAAATTAAAAGAAACTTAAAACAAGGAAAAATTTAAAATATTGACCAGCTTTCTAAAAATTAGGAAAATTTGTGAAATTCAAATCATAATTTTTCTTACCACTTTACATTTATCTCTTCTAATCAAACATCCATTACATACAAATCAAATCTGCAATAAAGAAAACCTAAAATGCAAAAAAAAATCCCTAGACTTCTACCAGCAAGCCGAATGTTCTGCAATTCAAAGGACAAGTTGACTCACTTTCAATTTATTTCTACTAATCAAACATCAATTGCAAATACAAGTAAAATCTACAATAGTAGAAACCTTACATAAAGACAATTTAAATTATTAGAAGCTTAAATGAAGGAAAATATTCACCAAACTTCTCCAAACAAGCAAAATTTCTTGAACTTACAAAAATAGTTTTGCTCCCTTTCCATTTATCTTTTCTAAGAAAACATTTAATACATACATAAACTAATTTGCAATGATGAAAACCTCAATACAATTTCACCATATTTCTAAATTTTTTTTGTAAAAATATCAAATTTGCAATAAGAACCTGAAACACAGGCAACTTTCCCCAAATTTCCACAAACAAGTATTTTTTTCTAAAATTTAAAGATGTATGGCTCTCACATGCCATTTATCTCTCTCATAGCACATCCATTATATATAAAAATCAATTTTAACATTAGCAAAAACCTTAAACACAAAATTTTCACTTAAATTCTACTAAAAAGCAGAATTTTCTAGAATTCAAATAACAAATTCCATCTATCATCTGATCAAACATTGATTACATGTACAAATCTAATTTCTAAATTACAATAATAAAAACCTAACATACAGAAAAATTCAATTAAAATTTTGCAAACAAGTATACTATTTTCTGAAATTCAAAGCCTACTTTTTCTCACAATCCATTTACCTTTCTAAGCTTCAATGGAACATTCATTGCATACACAAATCAAATTTGCATTAACAAAAAAATAAAACATGGAAGTTTACCATTAAATTTTTGCAAACGAGCACAAAACAAAAAGACAGTAATTCACATGATTAATTTTATCACTTTTAGTTTATGTCTTGAAATAATCAAGCAGCATTTACATGGCGTTTACAAATAAAAAATTTAGTAATAAAACTATTCAATAATGGAAAATTCAATCAAATTTCTACCCAAAAAATAATTTTGTAAAATTCATATATTCTTATTAAAAATAAGTAGAATTCTCATCAATTTTTTTAAAATAAGCAAATTTTCAAAAATTCAAGGGATCGATTTCTAATCAAATATCAATTCCATATAAACTCAAAGTTATAATCTACCATTCAAATAGTTAACCATGTCATGCAAGTGACAAAAAAAAAAATTGTTAGAAAAAAGAAAGAAAAGGAAAACCACCGCTAAATTTCTGCAAACAAGCACAAACCTGAAGCACAAAAAACATTCACTATATTCAGCAACAATGAAAAGTGACTTACCACAAGATTTTTCACTAATTGTGTCCTACTATCAACATTGCCGATGGGGAAAAATGGGCAGAGGTTGCAACCCTAAATGCCTGAAAATAAGGAGTGACTTTCACTTCTCCATATTGGCGAGCATATTGGCGGGCGTTTCCACGAAGGTTTTAGAGTATGTTTATTGAAATGAAAATTATGGACAAGATCTTAATAATGAGCACATTTTGGCATGTTAAATACATATATAAAATTATTATAGTTAATAATTAATAATAATTTTTTTTTATATAATACAAATTATAATAATATATTATATATATTTAATATAATAGTAATATAGATTAAATTATATATAATATAATTATATTTATTATTATATTTAATAGTAAATATATGTTATATTATTATTATATATTGTATACTTAAAAAAAATATTAAATATGAATATAAAATTAGTATAACTAATAATTAATAATTAATATATTTTTATATAGAGTGGGTGGTTGGGTAGGTTGTGGAGAGACCACGACTATCAGAGTCATCATTAAGGAATTTTTTTCATTTTTAGGGCAAAATGTTTATTTTTAGGGCAAAATGTTTATTTTTAGGGAAAAATATTCATTTTTAAGGGAAAAATCTTCGTTTTCAGTAGACTCAACCATTATGTTTCTACAATACATGTAAATTGAATTTAATTGCTTCTAGAAATAACTACTTGACCTTACGTTTTTAAGGCACTGTTTCTAGAAATAATTACTTTTATAGACATTATGTTTCTACAATCCATGTAAATTGAATCTAATTGCTTCTAGAAATAACTACTTGACCTTTTGAAATGAAAGTGTCTACAAGATAGCCCTCAAAATGCAATTGGATTGTTTAAATCATATTTTATTAGTGAAATTGACCACAATTTCTCTTTGATACATTTGACATGCTAACACAACAGGGAAATCAAACTGACTTCAAATCATAGTTAAAAACATTAATGATTAATTAACATAATGAGTAATAAAAGTTAAAGAATGTAAATGTTAAAAAAAATTATAAAATATGTGAAGTTCTTAAGATTGCACTGAGAGGCAATGTCTTCCACACAATAGGTATTTTTGGTGCACCAAGCAACCTAGGTGGCCAAATGACCCACTTAGGTAGGGGTCCCATGAGGGGGGCTTAAGCTCTATGGATTATGATCAAATTTGAAAGAAAAAAGAATAGAGGAGTAATAGTCATTTGTTAATCATTTGTTTGATGAACATTTTAATGCGGCCAATTATTTGGTTGTGATTTTTACCCTATGATCAAATTAGTCACTTATGATGGTCAAATTAGTCGATTTATTTGCCAAAATTCTACTGGAGTATTACATATTAATTGATGATGATGATGATTTTCTCATATCTTGGGATTGGGATTTTCCTTCATTCCTTATTGCTTGATATAACAAATAGAAACGATGCATCAAGGTATTGATAACCAAGATGGCGTTGTATCTAGTGTAATGGACTTTAACTCTCCAAACAGATAGGATAATCCTTCTTCATACCTTGACACACAAAAACCTCGTTGGAATGTAGTTTAGTATTTTAGAATATATTGGACCAAAGCATACACAATGATCAACAATGTACTCAAACAACTTCCATACACACAACTAAGAAAGTATGCACCAAAATTATTTTACAAGAATACCCACAAGCACAACAAACAAAAGATAATGATTGACGCCCCATTCCTTTCTTTCTAAATCACTTTGATAGAAATCATCAAGATGTCCTCAGAATGGGTCATTAAGATAAATCAGAAGAAAATATCAAAGAAAAACAATCATTGTTATCTATATCTCTTGCCAATTTATTTTAGCTAAGGTGATTTCTAATGCTGATGTCCATGCAGGATGGATGCATCCTAGGACATGTTGATTAGATGGTTTGATTAGGACAAGGTGTTTGATAAGCCTTTGATAAAAACTTCACTAACTCATTTACCAATGATCTAGACATTAGATTGTGACACTTAGGTTCTCACTTTATGACTTGTGATACTTGCTTTCTATTTTTTTTCCAAAGGTTGAAGTTAATGATTGATTTATTATGGGAAAATTTTATTGTGGGTGAAAGCGAAATGGGATGGATGGTTTTGGATTTTCTAGAATATTTCAATGTTTTTGATTTTCAAATGTTTTGAGGTTTTTTTTGGTCTTTTTCAAAGTTTATGTGAATTTTTTGGTTTTCAATTATTTGAGGATGTTTAGGTTTTCCCAAGATTTTGATGTTGTTTAGGTATCTTTTGATTATTTTTCTAATGTTTTTTTGTTTTTTGTTATGTGAGGCTATTTAGGGTTTTGCAAGGTTTTCCAATGTTTTTGTGCTTTTAATTTTCAAATGTTTTGGGATTTTTTGATATTTAGATGTTTAGGGATTTTCCAAGTTTTGACCAAGAACCTAACCTAATAGACCTATCCTAGGGCCTTGGGGACTGATCAAAGATGAGCCTTTCCTACGTTTTACACATAGAGACCACATAGTTTGAATAACTTGACTTATTAAAGATGAAGATATTAACAATTGATGGATTGCCAATTTATCATGAAATAATCTTAAAGGATTGACCTAGAGTGTCTTAGGGGCACATCAATGATAGCCTTGCCTATGTTCAAGCTCAAAAACTCGTAGTTCGACATGACATCATTTTTTTGGATTTTAAATGTTTGACCTTTTTAGGGTTTTTGATGTGTTTTGGATGTTTTGGATTTTAGCTATATAGGAGTTTGTAAATGTTTTCCATATTTTTGACTATACAATATTTTGATGTTTTTGGATTTTTATGAGAATTTATGAATGTTTTTTGGATTTTCGATAACCTTAAGATATACAAGAACCTAATCCGATCAAGAATGAATTCCCCCCTAGCATGATATGATATACTACCTTGATATAGGTAGGACAAACTAAACTTTGAAATATGCCAAGTAGTACTAAGGGGATATGATACTTCACAATATCAAGCTACGATACGGATGTGGATGGGTGATGGAATAAATAGGATGCATGATGTGATAAGATGGATGGAATGATAAGATAAAGAGCATGGGTAGATGGAGGTGCTTTATTAATGCAAGGTGCCTATTTTCTAGGTTTTCACCAAGGTCCTTGCCCAAAGTGCCACAAAAATGGTTTTCACTAGAGGATGATTGTTTTACTTTACTTTTTTCAATCCTTTTTCTCATTTTTTTATTTTTTTTGTATTTTTAGATTTACATTGTTCAAGACTTGCATAAACCTTTTGAGATGCAAGCTGTTGGTTGGTTCCTGCAAGGGTTCACCTTCAAGTGTTGAAAATTGATATGCTCATGATCCATAACTTGTTGTGATGATAAAGGGACCTAACTAGTTAGGCTCAAAATTTCCTTTACTGTCCTAATCTGGAAGGTTCTTCTAATTTTGCTTTAGGACAAGATCCCCTAGTTGGAATGAATGACATTTGATCTTCTTGTTATAACTTTTTTTTAGTCGGTTTTGATATACTTGCAAGTGATTAAGAGAATCAAGACAACACTCATCCAATAATTCTAGATCATTTAGCCAAGATAATCTATACTCTTCATCAGTGATTAGGTTATGTAGTGAAATTCACAATGATGGAAGCTTGACCTCAATAGGAAAGATGGCTTATGATTTATAGACTAGGGAGAATGAGGTTGCACCTGTAGGCATGTGGATACTAGTTCGATAGGCCCAAAGAGCGGGATTTAACTATAGATACTAGTCACAACCAACTTCATTAACCATTTTCTTTAGGATCTTTAGAATAGTCTTATTTGTAGCCTCAACTTGACCATTGCCCCGGGGGTAATACGAGGTAGAGAATTGGTTTTAGATGTTGAATATTTGACATAGCTCTTTCACATCCTAATTCTTGAAGGGTGTTCTATTGTCTAAGATGAGAGTTTGTGGAACACCATAATGATAGATGAGGTAATTCAAGATAAACTTAGCAATTTGTTTCCCCATTATGTAGGTCATAGGAATGGCTTCAACCCACTTGGTAAAGTACTCAGTGGATGTTATGATAAACTTGTGGCCATTACATGAGGTTGGGGTAATCTTTCCTATGAGGTCAAGCCCCCACTATGAGAAAGGCCAAGGCGTGACCATTGATTGCAACTCTTGAGCTGGAGCATGAATCAAATCTCCATGTTGTTAACATTGGACACACTTCTATAGTGACAGGCTTCTCTTTCCATGGTTGGCCAATAGTACCCTATCCTCAATAGTTTCTTAGCTAAAGCATACCATTAGAATGGGAATTACATATGCCATTGTGTACTTCTATTAAAGTGCTCAAGGCTTCCTCTTGGTTAAGACATCATAGTAATGTCCCCTCGATGCTTCAGTGGTATAAGGTATAACCTAGGATTATGAACTAGGATGCCTTCTTAACAAAGGTCTTTTTAAGGTTGGAGGTGATATCGGATGGGAGGGTTCCTCTGCTTAGGTAGGTGAATATGTCATGATACCACGAGGATCCAAAACCAACAATTACACACACGAATTTAGATTCTAGGATTTCAAAAGTTGGTATGAGAAGTTGTTCTATGAAGAATTCATATTGAAGATCATTGTGTGGCATGTCTAATAATGATCCAATTGTTACTATAACATCTGCTACTTGATTGTTCATGCGAGGAATCTTTAGAAAATTTATATCAATGAAAAGGTCCTTGAGATTTTCTACCATCTTCTTGTAAGGAGTAAGCTTTTCATCCTTAGTCTAGTAGTCGTCATTGACTTGGTTGATAACTAGTTGTGAGTCTCCATAGACTTTCATTTCTTGTATGTGTCATTGAACTAATATCCTTAGACCTATGATTAGGGCTTTGTACTCAACAATGTTGTTAGTACATAGAAATGATAGCCTATATGGCTTTGGGATGCAATCACCTTGAGGGGTGATGAAAAGAATACCCACCCTCAATCCATGTTGGGTAAATGATCCATCAAAGTGAATCTTCCACTGACTTGTTGTATTGACAAGAAATACTAATTCATCTAAGAATTTAGCTATCAATGGATTCTCTGCATAGATAAGCGCCTCTACTAGTTGGTCTACGATCACTTGTCCTTTGATTGCCTTGCACTCCACATACTCTATGTCAAATTCAGTCAAGATCAACCCCCATTTATCCATTCACCAAGTGAGAGTTGCTTTGGATAATAGGTATTTCAATGGGTTGATCTTTGCCATGAGTTTGATTTGATGTGACAACATGTAGTGTTTGAATTTTTGTGAAGCAAAAACCAATGCTAAGCATGCTTTCTCAATGGATGAATAGTTCATTTCCTAGCCCACTAAGGTCTTACTAATGTAGTAGATAGCTCTTTCATTTTTTTTTCATCATGTTGTGCCAGAAGAGCACATAGTGCTTCTGATGTTGTTGAGATATACAAGATTGATGATTTGTTCGATATCGGTAGAATGAGCACTGGAGGTGTCAATAAATAGTCCTTGATGATGGAAAAGGTCGTTGATGTCATAACTTGCCTCATTTAATCAATTATATATCAAACCAGGTGTTTCTCAGAGCAATATGCGATAAGGATAGTTGTCACAGATTCTTTGGGGGGTTTTGCATTGTAAACAACGACTTCAAGTATTAATTTGCCTACTTCAAGACCTTTCAGGAGCTCTCAAGAGCTGAACTATAGCAACTGATTCCTAAGGTTTATTTCTATCTTATTTTCTAATTTAAAATTATGTTGACTTATTTATGACTTTATTGAACTTGATTTAGACCAATTCATGGAGATAATTAATGATTCCTTTAGCCCTTAATTTAAAACACAAAATCCAAATTAATAATATTTTCCTTTAAAAGAAATCCATAATTAATTGCTAGAATTTAAACACTATTTTAAGAGCATAAGTGAATTGCAAAGAAATGATGTTTATTCTAGAAAACATAAAAACTAATCTCCATGAATAGATTTTCAACAAACTTCGACTTCATCTTTCCATAATTTCCTATCATTGCTTCTAATGAAACTTAATAAATACACACTAAATTTAACTACTTCAAACAACATCTAAATCTGAATAATTTGATAAACCTTATTATGATTCTAACAACTTAATCTAACAACTTAATCTAACCATAATAAACTAAAACTTGAAAGGTAATTCGAGCAGAAGTAACTATCTAGATTTATCATTCACTAAGTTGGACAATGATTTTAACAACTTAACAATTCATAATTAACATCTACTTCAGATTTAATACGAATGAATCATAAATAGCATAACTTAACAAAATACCAACACAAGATCATTCCAAAGGTTTAGCGGGCCCTGATCTTCCTTAGGTAGGATCCCTTAACACAGTGATTGAATTAACTTCTTGATTTCATTCCCATTGATCAAAAGTAGAACGTAGAACAAAGTATTGTTGTGGAATTATAAAAATCTGATTGAAATTATCTAACTCCTAACTAAAACCAAAATATGGATATCTATAATAATATCTTTACTAACTTTCTAACATGGCATTAACTACTAAGACTTAAGGTGACCAAACTAAATATTACAACATAACTGAAGTATGACTAAAGAGAACTATGCCAGATTGGTGCTGAAAGTAGAATTTCCATAACTGGCTATAAAGAAGTCGATTTGGACTTGAGTGACTCATCATCTAGCATGGCGCATCTATGGTGTATTCATCCATCATGATTAAACAAAGAGTTTAACCACTTCATCAATCTTTTAAAATACCCTGTTCAAAACCCTTAAGAATAGGACAACAATCATGGTAGTAAAAGATCAACGCAACACAATTATCTCAGCAAATATCATCATAAAGTAGCACAATTAACATAAACCATTACTTCAAATATATCCACTGATTTAGCTAAACATAAATCAAAACAAGTAAATATGTTAATCTATAATCTACCGCCAGTCATGTCAATTAATAACAATAACAAATCTTTTAAACATAAAATTCTTTAAATGAAAGTATTATGATGCTCTCAGCATTTCTTCCCCACTTGTCCTGGACCATGTTCTCATGGTTCCTCATCAAGAATTATGGTGTTCTCTTTTTCCTTGTTCAGTGCCTCCATCCAAATGCAGCAGTTGAATACTCCTTCCTTGTATTGATCCAATAATCTAGTATTGAGTGCAAATCCATGGTTTTCCTCAACTTTTCAACCCATGGTATTAACACTCTAGCTGGTATATTTGTTGTTTCCCTAAGCTTTGGTGTGGGCATAATGATTATTTGCATCCTGAATCTCATGTCGACCCATAATTCTTTCTATTACTGGATCAAGGTGATGACATGTATGAATATGATCAAACTCCAGCTGATATTGTTTGGACTTATCAACTCCCTTCTTCTGACTATCTCAGAAATGAGCTAATACCTTTCCTCACAAGATTCTAGTGTAATGGGGGAAGTGTTCCCTCAATATTTTGGAATGCAACAATACTATTGAACAATTTTGAGACATAAAGGGGATTAACTTGATTGATCCTTACCACTGATCGTACAACTTTGATATAATTTTGAGCATGAGGCATTTCGGGTCTCATTGGTAACCCATACATTCTCTGAGCCTCCTTGTATTTGTCAATTCTATTTGACCATTCTACCTAATTTTGCATTAAAGAGACAAATGATCTGATTTAAATTTCACCAACATAAATATTCAACATAGAGTCATCATTGTCTCCCATTAAGAATCCATGTTGGTAAAACTCGCACATTAAATTTTGAATGTCAGGGTGGCTATTAAAGTAATCCTGCAGAAAATCATGATCTTCATGGTAATCCAAGATTCTTCCTAAGATTAATTGATTTAGTTTCCATTTTAGAAACCTCTCTCTAAGAAACAAAGCATACATACCATCTGGTATTCTCATGGAAAGCATTGCAAAACTGATTACTACTGCATGCTCAAGTCTCCTCTCAATCTCATTTTTTTCTTTTTCTAATTTTTGTACCTGTTCTTTCAACACTTTATTTTCGTCCTTATATTTCATGGCCATCAATGAGAGATATCTAGGCTAAGTTGAAGGATGAATATCTGATGGAATGGAAGGAATATTAGAGATGATGCAAGGAAAAGCAAGGTATCACGGAGGAGCTATGGAAGTAGAGGCTTCTTGCACATAAAACCACATAGATTGCTATTTTAATTGCTCTTCATTTTGTTGTAACTCTTCTTTTAATCTTGAAATTTCCTTATCATTTTCTAATGCTTGTACACTAGCCTATTGCAGGGCATCCTCTATTTTACTCAATTGTTCTCTAAACCTTGCTTCATTTTGTTCAACTTTCTTTTCCATTTCCTAAGTTTTGCTGAAAGATTGTTGCAATTCTTCTTCTTTTCTTTTTAATTTCTCCTCAAGAAGTTCCATATTTTTCCTTTCTTGTTCCAATTCAGCTTCTAAACGGGACATTTTCATAGCCCTTAATAATTCTTCAATTTTTAACTCCTCCCCATTCAATTTTTCAATGGATTCTTCTTCTTCAATCAATGGTTTTTTTCCTTTTCTTTGCTCAAAAGTTGGAGAAGGTGTAGGGGATCTAACAATTTCCTCTTCTTCAAATTCCTCTGATGCTTCTTGTTCTTTGGATTGTGCCTCTAATTCCTTAGCAAAGTCATGGATTTCAACAATAGGGGTTCTTTCAGGAGTCGGCATTGGGTCTTCAGGGGGCTTTGAGGCGGCTGAGGAGAATGTACAGGTGTATGGGTTTCTTCATGACCTACAACAGTTTCTATGGGGATTTACATAATAGGGGTCTAAATTATAGGTGTCTCTTTAGGAGTGGACACACCAGTTTCAACATGACTAGGGCTTTCCTCATGTACTTCTTCTCTCATCTTTTTTGAACTAGTATGGGTTACCCTAGATGTTTCTTGCAATTTTCTTTTTCCCCTTTTCTTGGAAGGTTCTTCTTTCTCCATTTTTGTCTTTTTAGCTATGGGTCCCCTTGTGGGTTTCCCTTTTTGCTTTCCTACAAGCGTAGACAAAAATTATAACTAGCCCTACTTCCTAGTTTCTTTTTTTAAGAATTGTGAACCATTTGAATCTATACCTTGCACAAACACAATAAACATGCAAACAATTAGATCAAACACAAGATTAGAAACCAATGATTCCTCAAGAAATCCATTTGAAATTTGCAAAAGATAAGAAATGAAAATGAAGAACACAAATGAAACAATTAAATCCTATCTAATGCAAGCAAACTCTTGATCTCTTGAGGGAGTTGGTGCAAATAGGTGTGTGGAGATTTGCCCTTTCCCAACTCTTTGAATGCAAATGTTGATTGAAGATGATTGATCCACTTGATGAAGACTTTGAATGTATGCTCCAAGCTTAAAATCTGCAAAAAAACCTAGCTATGATTCAATGAGATGGATGAGGATTGCTAAGTATTTTAGCATGGTAACTTTGCTTGAGATGTGGATGATCAAATGCATGGTGAAGCATTCTATTTATAGAATGTTGAAATGGAAACAAAGCCAAAATGGAGCAATGTGGGACAAAGATTCAACCAATGATATAATGCCACTTGTCAACATGTGATTGGGTGAGGAATGAGCAAGTTTTGACAAATGTGCCAATAAATGCATTTTTGAATTTGAATTTTGAGAAAAGACATGTAAGAGGGGGAAAGAAAATTGCATTGAATGCCACTTGGCTCAAGGCAAGGACATGTAAGAAGAAGTAAATGCCTTGTTGGAAGGACTTGTAAGAGAGAGAATAATGACATGTTGGAAGGACATGTCATTCAAATTTTGAATTTGAAATAGAAGAATATTCCTCCAAAAGATGCTTTGTTGAGGGAAAATGAAGATTTAATAAATCAATAAATTGATTTATTTGTGCAAGTGGAAATATCTAGAGAATGCAAGTGGGTGAGATTAGTATTTAATCATGGTTAGATTAAATAAATGATGATTATGTTAGTTTAATGATGATTAGGTGAGTTGACTTATTTTGACTTAGATTTTTGGATTAATTTAAATCAAACAAGAGAGGAAATGATTTAATGAGTTTAATTAAATAAACATGTTTTGATTATTTAATTAAAGAGATTGAAGTAAGATTAAATTAAATAAGATTTTAATTTATTCAATTTAATAGATAGACTTTAGAGATTTAATTAATTAAATAAAATTAATTATTTAATTAAAAGAGATGGAGAATGATTTAAGAGACTTAATTAAACACATGATTTGTTTAATTAAGAGAAGAAAACAAATGAATTTAATCAAATAAAGATATTTAATTAAATGGTTAGGTCGGGGAATGATTTAGGATGAAATGATGTTGGTAGTCAGATTTAAATATGCAATGCTAACTTGTACATTTTGCGTGTCTACATTTTGCCCCTCTTTGAAGCGATGCACTTGTTGCGTTGGCTCAAAGAATAATCTTGTCATGATCAAAATCAAAAAAATTCTGATTTTTTGGATGCCCCACTATTGCCCCAGTGAGAAGAATTGCACTGGTATATTGCCCCCTCGAGATGTTGAATGGGAATGCCAATTGCCAATCAAGATCGCGATAAAATGCGAGAGGAGTGGTTGATGTAGATGAATGGACATTCATTAGCTGTGGGTAGCTTCATGTACCAATTGGGATAGAAATGTTAGTAAAGATAGAAGAATGAAAGAATGAGATGATCATGCAAATGGTGATGACTACTTGCCGTGGAGTTGGGATTTTCAAAGGGCGGATTTCCTTATGTTTGATAATACACGCAGTACGATGCATCAAGGTATTGAGAACCAGGATGGCATTGTACCTAGTGTGATGGACTTTGACTCGACAAATCGGATAGGAGTATTCTTGTTCACACCTAACATACGGAACCCTGTCTAGAAAATAGTTCAGATATTTCAAATATCTCGGACCAAAACATAGGAAGGCGAGCCTTTCTATGTGGTCAACAAGAAACTTAAAACACCCTTGCTATAGACTAAACAAAAGCACGCATGACCAAGGTTATATTACAAAGATATCCAACAAGCACAGCAGACAAAAGATAATGATCGTTGCCCCATTCCTATCTCTCTAAATCCTTCGTTTGGACATCATCGAGAGGTCCTTGGAATGAGCACAATGAGATAAATCAAACAAGATAAAGTAAGTGAGCAAACAAACTAATGTTCTTCGTACCGTTAGCCAAGAGAAATGATGTTTCGAAAGATGGGGGCCAAAACTTATTGCCAAAAGATAATGTCCATTGTCGGAACGGATCCTAGGACATGTTAATGACACGTCGTTTTGTTTACCCAAAGTGGTTGGTTTGATAAAAGTGCCCATTGTCGGAACGGATCCTAGGACATGCTTTTATCAAACAATGATGAAATTGATTTATGATTTATATGCCATTGATAAGAAAAGGGTTGACCAACTTGCTTGCTGACTGACCTATACTTGAGATTTTGATAGTTTAAGTTTTCACCTTTGACTGCTAGACTTGTTTCCGACTGTTTTACCAAAGGTTGAGGGTGATGACGATTTATTATGGATGATTGATTATTGCGAGTGTAAGCGAGATGAGGTGGATGGATTTTTTATTTTATTTTTTTTTCAAATATTTGGATGTTTTTGGAGTTTTGCAATGTTTTGAGGCTATTTTTTTTGGTATTTTTTCAAATGTTTTCAAATGTTTTGATTTTTGATTTTTCAATGTTTTTGGGATTTTAGAGATTTTGACCAAGAGACTAACCTAAAGACCTATCCTAGGGGCCTTAGGGGCTTATCGATAGATTAGCCTTGCCTCGTTATATCTGCTTGAGAGACCACGTAGTTCGGTGACGACTTAGACCGTTTACAAATGAAGATATACATGATGAAATGTCGGTTTATTATGACAGACTCCTATGGGAGGCGACCTAAATGTCGGGGGATAATCAAAGATCAACCTCACGTTCAAGCTTTCGAGGCGGCGTGGATTGACTAAACGACCTTGTTTTTGGCTTTTGAATGACTTTTTGACCTATTTTTTGGATTTTTCTGATTTTCTGATGTTTTTGGATTTTTCTGATTTTCTGATGTTTTTGGATTTTTCTGATTTTCTGAGGACTTTTGGATTTTACACGAATCCGATCCGATGAGAACGTGCCCCCAGCGTGAGGCGATAGACTACTCCGATACAGGCAGGACAAACTGACCTTTTAAGTGGGCCGAGTAGCTCTAGGAGGAATCCTGACACAAATGCAAGACCAAGCTATGGTGCAAATGCGGATGGAAGGGTGAAATGCGATGATATGCGATGAGTGAATGAATGATGCAAAGCAAGTCATGGAGACCAAGATGGATGGAGAGTGCTTATTTACACAAGGTGCCTGTTTACCAGGTTTTCACCAAGGTACTTGCCCAAAGTGCCACCGAAGTGGTTTTCACTAGAGGACGATTTTTTTCTCTTTACTGTTTTCTTGATTTTTTGATTTTTATTTTTTTTTGTTGTCACCAAGACGCCTGTTTGCCAGGTTTTCGCCGAAGTAACCATTTTTTCAGGACTTTTTATGATTTTTTGGATTTTTTGGTTCTATACCTTGAAAGATTTAGGCATAAAACTTTTTGAGATGGGAGCTATTCATTGGCTCTTGTAGGGGTTCCCCTTCGGGTGTTGATAACTGATATGCCCCTGATTTGTAGCTTGCTGTGATGACAAAGGGTCCCAGCCAGTTGGGTTCAAACTTTCCCTTGCCATTTGGGTTCAAGACATTCTTCTGATTCTCTTTTAGCACCAATTCTCCAACCTGGAAAGTTCTGCTTCTGATTTTCTTGTTGTAGCTCATTTTCAGTCTATTCTGATACACTTGCAGATGGTTTAAAGCGTCCAGACGTCGCTCATCCAACAATTCCAGCTCGTTCAGTCTTGAAACTCGATACTCCTCGTCTGTGATGAGGTTTTGCAATGATACTCTGAGGGATGGTAACTTCGATCTCAATGGGCAAGATGGCCTCTGATCCGTAGACCAAGGAAAATGGTGTGGCACCAGTGGGTGTGCGGATGCTGGTTCGGTAAGCCCAAAGGGCAGGATTAAGCTGCAAATGCGAGTCACGACCTGCGTCATTGACTGTTTCTTAAGGATTTTGAGGATGGTTTTATTTGTATACGCTAGCCATTGCCTTGGGGATAGTATGAAAAGCGATGTTGGATTTTGAATTTATCACATAGGTCCACGGACTTCTGATTTTTGAATGGTGTCCCATTATCTGAGATGATGGCTTGTGGAACACCATAGCGGCATATGAGATAATTCAGGATGAACTTTGAGATCTGCTTTCCTGTTATGTAGGTCATAGGTATGGCTTCAACCCACTTGGTGAAGTACTCAGTTGCGGTTATAATGAATTTGTGGCCGTTGGATGAGGTGGGTGTGATTTTCCCAATGAGATCGAGTCCCCACTGTGAAAAGGGCCATGGTGTGATGATTGGATGAAGCTCTTGAGCTGGAGCATGGATGAGGTCCCCGTGTTGCTGACACTGTAGACACTTCTTGACATATTCATGTGCCTCTCTGTCCATGGTAGGCCAGTAATACCCACTCCTCAGCAATTTCTTAGACAAGGTCATGCCACTCGAATGAGAACCACAGATGCCGTTGTGCACCTCAGTTAAGGCAGCCGAAGCCTCCTCAGGGTTAAGACATCTTAGTAAGGTTCCTTCTATGCTTCTACGATAAAGGGTTTCTCCTAAAATGACAAAACGAGATGCTTTCTTGATAAAGGTTCGTCTAAGGCTTGAACGCAAATCGGCGGGAATGATACCTATCCTAAGGTATGTGTAAATGTCTTGGTACCACTGATCATTCGGACCAACGATTTCACCCACAAATTCTGACTCTGGTACCTTGAATGCTGGTACGAGAAGCTGCTCTACCAAGAAGTCGTATTTCAGAACATTTGGAGGGATCTCTAAGAGTGATCCAATAGTTGCCATTGCGTCTGCTGCTCTGTTGTTGGTTCTTGGTACTTGCTCAAATGTGATGTCAACAAAATATTCCTTGAGATTTTCCACCAGCCTTTTGTATGGAGTTAGCTTATCATCCTTTGTTTGGTACTCATTGTTCACTTGATTTATGATAAGTTGTGAATCTCCATATACCTTCAATGTCATAATGTTCCATTGTACTGCTATCCTGAGACCTATAGTTAAAGCCTCATATTCTGCAATGTTGTTGGTACAAGGGAATGCTAGTTTGTATGATCTTGGTATACAATCCCCTTGTGGAGTGATGAAGAAGATACCAGCTCCTGACCCATGTTGTGTGTAGGATCCATCAAAGTATAGTTCCAATGAGTAGCTATGTCAATGTTGAAAATGGATTCATCTGGAAATTCTGAAACAAGTGGGTTCTCTGCATAGATAGGTGCGTCTGCCAGTTGGTCTGCAATGACCTGTCCCTTGATTTCCTTGCGCTCCACATACTCAATGTCATATTCTGATAATATCATTACCCACTTAGCCATTCTTCCTGTAAGCATTGCCTTTGAAAGAAGATACTTTAAGGGATCAATTTTAGCTATGAGTTTGATCTTGTGTGCCAACATGTAGTGTCTGAATTTTTGGGATGCAAACACCACTGCTAGGCAAGCTTTTTCAATGAATGTATAGTTTAACTCATGGCCCACCATTGTACGACTGATGTAGTAGATGGCTCTTTCTATTCCATTTTCATCATGTTGTGCTAGGAGAGCACCAAGGGCTGCTGCAGTTGCTGAGATATAAAGGATCAATGGTTTGTTCTGAATTGGAGGCCTTAGTACTGGAGGTGTTAACAGATATTCCTTGATTTTGTTGAAGGCTTGTTCACATTTTTCATCCCATTTGTACGTTACCCCCTTGTGGAGTAAGTGAGAGTAAGGGATTTGTTTGTCTGCTAATTGTGCTATGAACCTGCGAATTGACTGAAGCCTGCCTTGGAGACCTCTCAGTTGTTTCAATGTCCTAGGAGCTTCCATTTCAAGTATTGCTTTCACCTTTGCCGGATCAATCTCAATGCCTCTCATTGACACTATGTAGCCCAACAACTTTCCTGATTGTACGCCAAAGACACACTTCTTGGGATTCAAACGAACCTTGTATTCTTCTAGTCTGTCAAAGATAGCACTCAAGACTGATATATGATCCTTCCTCTTTTTGGATTTTCCCAAGATGTCATCGACATAGTCCTCAACTGTTTTGTGGATCATGTCATGGAATATTAGTGTCATGGCCCTTTGGTATGTGGCCCCGGCATTCTTTAAGCCGAATGGCATTACGTTCCAGCAGTATGTGCCCCAAGGACAAGTGAAAGATGTTTTATGTTGGTCTTCCTCTGCAATTCTTATCTGATTATAGCCTGAAAATCCATCCATCAAGGAAAGCATCTCATGCCCCGCGGTCATGTCTACAATCATATCAATGTTAGGCAACGGAAAATCATCTTTTGGGCAAGCCTTGTTCAAGTCCCTAAAGTCCGTACAGATTCTTATGCCCCCAGTTGGTTTTGAAACCGGTACTAGATTGGAGACCCACTCAGGGTAGGCGATCGTTCGTATGAATCCCGCCTCTAGTAGTTTCTGGAGTTCCATCTTGACTAATAGAGCAATCTGTGGGTGCATCTTTCTCAACTTCTGTTTTACAGGTTTAGCTTCAGGATAGACTGCCAAGTGATGAACCACTACCTCTGGATCCAATCCTGGCATATCAGCATAGGTCCACGCAAAATTTATCTTCCTTTCCTTTAAGAAGGTAGCCAACTCCTCTTGTTCTTTGCATAATAATGACTCAGCGTAGAATGTAATATGAGGAGTTTCTTGTGTTCCCAGATTGATGGGGTTGCACTTTTCTGCTAGCATAGCTGACTTTTCTTGGTGTATAGCTGTAAGAGGAAGATTGAATCCCCCATCCTCAGGCGCCTCAGAGAGGTTTTCACCATTGGATGCATCCTTTCTTTTTACTTTTTTAGAGTCAGAGAGTGCCACAAGGTGGTTTTCACTCAAGGACTTGGAGATTATTCTCAATTTTTTATTTTTGCGACTGAGGGATTCAATCGTTTCTCCATAGTATGCATGTGTATCCAGCTCTATGATAAAACCTGCCTTATGATCCCCACATGGAATGTCATCCCTAAGTCCCATGAATTCTGAGAGCGCCTCATCATTTTCAAACATGTCAAGAATTGGTGGTCCTCGTTGGTCGTAATCAATCAGTTGGGGATAGACTAATCGGATTTCATTGCTTTGGTTTTCAAACTCATAAGACAAGGTGCTAATCATAAGGACGTTAGTATCCTCAAACAGTAAAGGTAATCCTATTTCTGGTGACTCAGTTAAATCAGTGGGCATTCCTAAAGTCATGGAGGATTGTGGAGTAGCTATGGATTCCTGAGGAGGCATTCGATTCTGTCTACCATGGGCACCTCGACCAAGTACAGTTACCTTAGGAGTAGGATGACCAATGCCAAGATTTTTTATTTGCTTCTCAGGTATAATGGGTATTACACGCCCGTTATTATCTTGGCCTAACCCTTGGTTCCGGTTATAGCCCATTGAGAGCATCATCTTCATACCTCTGTTTCGTTCGTCCATAGGTAATTCAACTGCTGGTATATCATCTCGATAGAGGAGATGAGATAGGTCCCCCTCTAATGTTTCCTGACCAAGATCTCCTGCACTTGTGAAGGTGGGGTTTCGTTCATAGGAGCCTTGAGATGTTGAAGCTTCTTGTGATTGTGGTCGTCCTCTTGATCTAGGAGATTGTGGTAGCTCTCCTACTACAAAAGCATTCTTAGGCATTGAATAGTTTCCACAACCATCATCTTGTATTATGACTTTGATATCAGAAAAGGTGGGGATGGCGGGGGTGGAGGGTGTCTCTGTCACAGAAGTGAGAGTGGCGGGATCCACGTAAGGTGTTGATGGGCCTTCATCGTTCTTGGGTACTTGCGGGATCTTGTAGTATTTTGCCTCTAGATTTTTGCAGTAGGCAAATGGCTCAGGATCTCCATGGATAGTAACCTCTTGACCTTCATGTGTGAATTTCACACATTGATGAAAGGTTGAAGCTACAGCTTGCATTGCATGTATCCATGGTCGCCCTAGGAGAATGTTGTATGGTAAATCGAGGTCCAAGACCTGACAGTTGGTTTGCATGATGGCGGGTCCAACCTGGACAGGAAGCTGAATGGTGCCTTGGGATACCCTTTCCTGGTCATCGTATGCTCTTATTGTGATGCCTTTTCCTTTGTCAATTGAATCCTCTGAAATGTTCAAATTCTTTAGAAGCTTTAAGGAACAAATATTTAAGCCTGCACCTCCATCCACCAAGACTCTCTTGACTTTCTTTTTATTTACGTACACCTCCAGATGAAGTGCACGGTTGTGAGATGGTTGTGTGGGGAAGTCTTGTTCAGAAAATGTAAGAATGTTAGGTGTGGTGATACTTGCGACCATAGCTTGGAATTGTTCTGTATCTAGATCTGCGGGGACAGTAGATGACGCCAAAGCTTCTTCTAGAATCTTTTTGTGTGCAGATGAGATTTTGAGTAACTCCATGATGGAGATATGTGCAGGGGTTCTTTTCAATTGATCCAAGACATTATAGCCACTAGGGTTAGACCTTGGATTGGATGTGGAATTTCTGCTTGGTTGGGATGGTGCTGCAATGGTAACCTTTCCACCTCTTGTGGTGACTCCACAATCGGCTTGGGCCCCTTTGATGGTGATGACTCCACAAAACTCATCTAAACAAGCAACAACACCCTCGTATGTGTGGTTGACATTTTTATAAGCCCCTTTTCCTTTGTCTTGATCTTTGTTTCCTTTGTTGCCATGATTCGGCATCGGATTCGTGTAAATCTTGAGATCTTTGTTTCCTGATGGTGCTTCCACATCTATGATTTTGTCATCTATGAGGTCTTGAATTAGATTTTTGAGCCTCATGCAGTTGTTTGTCGTGTGTCCCTTGAGTTTGTGGAAGTCACAAAGATAATTCTCATTATACCATGGTGGCTTGACCGATGGTTCTTGATAATTATTATGTGTAGGGACCGTTATCAATTTTTCATCTACCAATCTTTTCATGATTGCTTCAGCAGGTTCCCTAAGGAGTGTGTATTTTCGTTTGGGGAAGAACTTGTTTCGCTGTGGTTCTCCTTGATTATCAGTGTTGTTTGTGTTTTGGTTATGGGATGGTTGGACCACAGTATTGACTTGTCGATTGCTTTGATTGGTATTTTGGTGTTGTTGTTGTTGGGATGGTGGATTGTTCTTCCGTGGGGCACTAATGACAACTTTGGCGTCAACGACACCATCATTGGTTACATTACGATTCTTTGCCCATGTTCGTGGTTTGTCATGATAACTGGATGATGAGCGACCTTCTTGATATGATGAAGTTTCTCCCTGTGTGGCAAGGGCTCGTTCGATATTGAGCGCCCTAGGGATCAACTGGTCGTAAGTGGTGATGTTTTGCACTTTGAGGTGGAAGGCCAAGGGCCCATCAAGATTTGCAATGATAGTTCCCACTTGTTGCTCTTCAGGCATGGACCACTTGCTTTGATTAGCTTTGGATCGCCATCGTTGTAAGAAAGCACCGAATGATTCATTTTTCCCTTGTTTGAGAGATGATAATTCCTGTAAGCTAACCTCCATGGGAGTGTTGAAGGAATAATTATGTATGAAGGCATCTATGATTTCCTGGAATTTTTTGATTCCAGAAAGTCGAGAAAACCAATCAATAGCGTTTCCAGCCAAGCTTCTTGGGAATAATCTCATCAAGTACGTTTCGTCGTAAGCCACCTCCATGCAATGTACTTGGAATTCCCTGATGTGATCTTCAGGGTTACCCGTTCCGCGATATTTGTCAAATTTAGGGATCTCAAACCCTTTTGGGAATGGTTTCATTTCTACGCTCCTATCAAATGGATAAGGGCATAGGTTTTTTTGTGGTTTTGGTGTCTTTCCTGATTGAAGGTCAAGCACTTGTTGTGACAGAAATTTTATTTGTGCGGTGACATCCAATTGTGGATCAGGAGGTGGAATGAAGGTGTTCTGGGGGGGTGGAGTGGGTGTTTGAATGGGTGGAATGTTTGCTTGTTGTGCCATGTATGCTTTCAACAACGCTTGTTGTTGATCTTGTTGTTGTTGCGCTAATAGAGCTTGTTGTTGTGCTTGATGTTGTTGGTCCAACAATGCTTGTTGTTGGTCAGCTAGGGCTTGTTGGGCTGCTTCTTGTTGCTCTTGGTATTGCTCTAACGCTTTCTGATATGCGAGTTGTTGGGCTGCTTGTTGTTGTGCAAAGTACTGCGCTTGTGCTTGCACTCGTGCTTGGGCATCTTGGGCATCTTTTGCAGCTTGAGCAGCTTGTGCAGCTTGTGCGACTTGAGCAGCTTGTGCCGCTTGTGTAGCTTGTGCAGCTTGAGCAGCTTGTGCTTGTGCAGCTTGTGCAGCTTGAGTAGCTCGTTGTTGTTGTTGCAACAAAGCTTGGGCTTGTGCCGCTTGTTGTGCTTGTTGTTGTTGCAGCGATGTTTGAGCTTGATTTTGCCGTGAAGCTTGAGAAGCGTGCGTGGATATAGGTGCTTGCTGAATTGTTTGATATTGTTGGAGCAATTGTTGGTATGCTTTGAATGCAGCATTGTAATGGCTTACTTGGCTTGGTCACAATGGTGGTGGTGGTGGGATCGGAATTGTGTTGGATGGAGTGGTGGGAGTTTGAGATGCGCTTAGAGCGATGGTGGTGGTGGGAGGTTGCGATGTAAGGGGTGTGATGGGGGTAGTGGAAGTTTGAGGTATAGTGCATGTAGTGGTTGGAGTGAATGTGGTGATAGGTGCATTTGGGATGGGTGAAGTGATAGGAATGGTGGGACTAGGTGAAGTGGTAGGAATGGTAGAGATGAGCGAAATAGTGGGTCTTTGAGAGACCATATTTTGATTAGCTATCATGTGTTGGTTTGATGTGGATGGTGTGTTTGAAAGATGTGATGTACCCCCTTGGTTGGATGAATTGATTTGGATGGGGCGATTTATGTTAGGGAAAGGTGGAAATTTAGGTAAAGGGGGGATCCCTAAACCAAAATATGGTGTTGACGTGGTGGGAGGTGTGAATGGTTTGAATGGTGGAAAATTTTCTTGTGCAAATGAAGAGACAAATCCGTAAGGTCTCTCTATTTCGGATGAGCTTGCTTGTACCAAAGGTCTAGACACTTGCGTGTCAAGGGAAAATGATGAGGTGGTATGGTAAGGAACCTCAGATGTATCGATAAATCCAAGTGGGTTGTAAAGTGGATTTTGATGCGTGTTGAAGAGGGTATCATCCTCATTGATAGTAGGTTCTATGGTGGTAATGGAAGTGGTTGATTGTGGAAGGGTGTTTTGGTCATTTGGTACAAGAAGCTCATCCTCAATAGTGTTGAGAATTGATGGATTTATTTTAGCCATTGCGCGAAGAAACTTTTGTAGTTTTGGTTGTTTGAGCATCTCAAGAACTTCTTCCTCACTTAGTTCTGTTGGTGTGATGTCTTCCACCAAGACCTCTTTTTGTGGATCGTGTGTAGTGATAGTGAGGTCTGGAAGTGGTGTGTTTTGGATTTCTGGAATGTTTTGGCTTAGATCACTTGTGGTTGATGTTTCTTGATTTAACTCCATGTTCCTCTTGTGTTGTGATCTTGTTTGAACCATAAAAGAGCAAACTAGGATGTGTAAAAGATCAAAGATGTGAAGATGAAAGGTGTATGATATATGGATGAGAGTGAAAGTTTTGAATTTGTATTGAAAATCTTGATGTGATGCTAGGTACTTTGGGTTTGCTTTGATTGATGTTTGTTTGATGTTTAGACTTTGAATTCTGTCTTTTGAATGTTGATGTTTGAGCAAGAGATATCCCCAAGATGTTTGAATGATGATCTAAAAAAGATAACTAATGCTCATAAAGGATAATTTGATCTAGAAGTGAGAATAGGATGTGTCTACTCACAAGCTAACCAAAAGATAATCCAAATTAGTGATGGGAGAAGGATGCATCTATCCACCATTAATTTGAACAAAGTGATAATTCAACTAAGCATGTGCAAAAGGATTCATTCACACACTTGAGTTGAACAAGTTTGATGTTTGAAGAATTCAAAGTCTCATGTTTGAAAAGTTTTGATGTCTACCAAAGGAGCCTAGCATAGTTGTGTCAAGATTTTCTCAAAATGTTGGTGAGATGTTTATGGTTGATGATGTTTTTGATGGATGAATGTTTGTTTTGATCTTAGAATGACCCTAGTTTAGACTTTTGCTTAACAAGACCAAGGTATTGAAGAACGTGTTATGCCCTAAGCAAGGTATCCAATCCCTTGAAACAATCTTGGATTTTGTGTGTAGTAAAATGAATATAAAGTGGGGTTGTCTCTTGAAGCATGTCTATAGAAATTAGCCAACAACTTTTCTCTAAAATCATATAACCTTTTGAGTCTTTGTTGATGTTGTTTTGGGCTAAGTTTCCTTTTCTTGGGTTTTTGTATCTTGATCTTGTGAGAAATCATTGAAAAGACATGTGTGGGGCTCAATTGCTTATCTTTGCTTTTAATGACTTCTTTTTACCAAATACACTTTCTTGATTATGTTTCAAACTAAAGATGTCCTATGTCAAAATTCCTTTTCTTCTCACAAAGTGTTGTGTGGGAGTTCCAAGAAATTGAGGCAAAGGGATTTCCTAGGTTAACCCTAGTTAGAGCAAATGACGATATAAATTCAAGTGATGAGAAACCTCTAAGGACATAATCCCAAGGGAAGGCAACAACACTTAAATTTGTCAAAAGGTATTTGCTCTATCAAAAGGGGTTTGAAATTTGCATGATCATGTTTAAGTGTTTGTTTGCAAAATGTTTTCGAATACCCACTGTGTTTTCAAACAAAAAATAATTACAAGCCCTATGGATGTGATAGACAATGTTTGTTGAGTCCCCACTTGGACAAGTCCAGCTACGCCTACTTTTAGCGGATGGTTAGATGCTTGACCCCACTGGCTCCCCTCCACGGCACTCACTTATACGGGGCAGCCAAGCATCAACACCCATGAAACTCCCATGGCATGTTTTCCATCTCTACTAAAGCCGTAAAATTGTGGGCGGCTTCGACCGTTCTTGCACCAATAAACAGATTAAGGATTTTGGCAAATTCTAACATGGTTCTAGTAAGGACTTTCCGTTCATAGGAGTTGACCCAACGTGGCAAGAGTCCCCTTTCGGATCCATCTTGTCGGAGCCAACCGCGTGATTATGGCGTTTCTTCCAATATCCACATTTATATCCCGGCTGGAAATACTCTTGGCTTTAGAGTGTTACCGGTTGAGCCGTTCCCTTGGGTGATTACTTTTTCCCACAAGGTGGGCCCTCTAAGATAAAGAAAAGCGAATGAAGAACAATATTCGTAACTCGATCAATCCTTGTAGGCAACAAGGAGAGAGAATGTACGCAACAAAGTCCCCACTCACACTCGCACAATAGTTTGTTCAATTTTAAGCCCAAATCGAAGTGTGGAGGTGAATTGCTTTATCTCAACCCAAAGTCATGGAAAAGACCTTTTGATTCTCAAGATCGCTATAAAGCGCGAGAGAAGCGCATACGTCCTTTTCCAATGGCTTTAGTCTAAGTAAGCCCTCACAAACAAACAAAACTACACTTGTTCTTTTTAAACCCTCAAATGCAATGATGATTTCATTTTAAAGCACCAAATGAAGTGTGAGAAATTACCTTGTTCAATTGTTAATCCAATAAACCAAATCTAGTAAGTTGTGATCCTAAAGTTCATTTTAGCCTTTGCAAGAAATGAAAAAGGTTCCTTTTAAGCCCAATTGAAAACTAGTGTCCTAAGAAGGAGAAGGATGACAAATTCTTTGAAGAAGTGTTAAACAAACACTTAAGTGTTAAAAAACACTTTGATTAGATAAAATATCATCTCCATGCTCCTCTTTCTTTCGATTTCAATTTCTAACCTACAAAAGTGATCAAAATGTTAGATGAGATCAAAAGAAACAAAAGGATATAGGGGTTAGATAAACCATTTACCAAAACACCCTAAAAGTTAGCCAAGTTATCATGTGTTTACTTTAAATGTAAATTTGAAAATTTTAACTAATTTAAAGTTAAAAAACACCTATACCATTGGATAGCTTGTGAAATTCTACCCTATTTTAAAAAAAAAAAGCATCAAAAAAAACCTACGTATGACCAAGATATGGTCATTTTAAAATTGACTCTAAAAACACTAAAATAGTGATCATATGCGGGTTAATGAATAGTGCTGTCAAAAAACAGCGAAATTTTATAAAAAAACGTGTTGGATTTGAGGTGTATGCCCTCCTTCTAGCGCCAATATGTGAACCATTTGAATCTATACCTTGCACAAACACAATAAACATGCAAACAATTAGATCAAACACAAGATTAGAAACCAATGATTCCTCAAGAAATCCATTTGAAATTTGCAAAAGATAGAAATGAAAATGAAGAACACAAATGAAACAATTAAATCCTATCTAATGCAAGCAAACTCTTGATCTCTTGAGGGAGTTGGTGCAAATAGGTGTGTGGAGATTTGCCCTTTCCCAACTCCTTGAATGCAAATGTTGATTGAAGATGATTGATCCACTTGATGAAGACTTTGAATGTATGCTCCAAGCTTAAAATCTGCAAAAAAACCTAGCTATGATTCAATGAGATGGATGAGGATTGCTAAGTATTTTAGCATGGTAACTTTGCTTGAGATGTGGATAATCAAATACATGGTGAAACATTCTATTTATAGAATGTTGAAATGGAAACAAAGCCAAAATGGAGCAATGTGGGACAAAGATTCAACCAATGATATAATGCCACTTGTCAACATGTGATTGGGTGAGGAATGAGCAAGTTTTGACAAATGTGCCAATAAATGCATTTTTGAATTTGAATTTTGAGAAAAGACATGTAAGAGGGGGAAAGAAAATTGCATTGAATGCCACTTGGCTCAAGGCAAGGACATGTAAGAAGAAGTAAATGCCTTGTTGGAAGGACTTGTAAGAGAGAGAATAATGACATGTTGGAAGGACATGTCATTCAAATTTTGAATTTGAAATAGAAGAATATTCCTCCAAAAGATGCTTTGTTGAGGGAAAATGAAGATTTAATAAATCAATAAATTGATTTATTTGTGCAAATGGAAATATCTAGAGAATGCAAGTGGGTGAGATTAGTATTTAATCATGGTTAGATTAAATAAATGATGATTATGTTAGTTTAATGATGATTAGGTGAGTTGACTTATTTTGACTTAGATTTTTGGATTAATTTAAATCAAACAAGAGAGGAAATGATTTAATGAGTTTAATTAAATAAACATGTTTTGATTATTTAATTAAAGAGATTGAAGTAAGATTAAATTAAATAAGATTTTAATTTATTCAATTTAATAGATAGACTTTAGAGATTTAATTAATTAAATAAAATTAATTATTTAATTAAAAGAGATGGAGAATGATTTAAGAGACTTAATTAAACACATGATTTGTTTAATTAAGAGAAGAAAACAAATGAATTTAATCAAATAAAGATATTTAATTAAATGGTTAGGTCGGGGAATGATTTAGGATGAAATGATGTTGGTAGTCAGATTTAAATATGCAATGATAACTTGTACATTTTGCGTGTCTACAAGAATGGTATTTAATTATCAAATGTATCAATCCCTAGTATTTTATAGAAGATTCCCCCCTATCCTTGACTCTCAAAATCATGGAAGAAATTTGTTGAAACAAAAACGCTGGTAGATTTATCCTAGCAGAAGGTTTTGTCTGACCATCCCTCAAATGTATTAATAGCTACATTCCTAGACCCAATATCGTGTCATATTATCCTTTGCAGGTGAATAACTTCATGAGCCACGTCATTGTAGTTCTCCATGGCTCGTCCAAACTGTCATGAGTTATGCCACGCTGGTCTCCTTTATGCATTTGAATTTTTGGCCTTCTTTCTGGATCTTAGTGAAACACAACCACCAATTTCTCAAATTTAACCTGGCCTTTGTTAACCAATTTTCTTCAGTTGGGATTCCAAAACATTCACTTATAATTTCTGGGGTGACTTCAATTATCTCTCCTCTTACTCTGGTGACATTTACTTGAAATGTTTTCACAAATTCCTCAACCATTTCTGGTTGGAAACCTTCATATTGCATTATAAAATTTAGCCACCCTAGACTTCTTCTAACAATCTTCTGGTTTCAGAATCAAGATTGAAGTTCTCAGGCTCAACATTTCTCTTGTTCCCCATCTTCCTCTGTCAACAATGGCGGACTTCACTGGAAAACTTCAACTATAGACTAAATTACTTACCAAAAATGTGGAATGATTCATTTCTTGATTTGGGAGTAGCCAATTTAAAAATGCCATGATGTGCCATTAACTTTCTGCATTTATTTCCTTTACTGCTCTAAACGATTTGCATGCCACAATGTGCAGTTTGCAATTTAATTCGTAAGGTTGGCGACGTTCTTTACACATGTGAGTATGAACTTGGGAATATTTTGAAAAGATAGGAGAATCTTGAAAAGATCTGTTATCGTGCACTAACATCATCCAATGTCACATCATTCCTTACATCAACCATCTGCCACTTTTTGAAATGATTAAAAGTTATTTATTACCTTTATTAATTAATAATATGGTAGAGATGTCTAGACTTATACATATTTACCTATTTTAAATTAGTCTAACTATCTTAGAAAATAAAATTCAAAAATAATATTCACATTAAATGTGCACCTTAATTTATTTTGAGCCTTTGAGTTCTTTAGGAGCCTTTAGGAGTTTATCAGGAGTCTTCAGGAGTCTTCAAGAGCTTTTCAGGAGCTATCGAGCAAAATGGAGTCTTCAAAGTCTTTAGTCTTTAGGATCTTCAAGATCCTTTAGGAGCTTTGAGGAGCTCTTCAGGAGCCTTTAGGAGCTTTCAAAAGTTAACTTAGATAGACCGCCATTTCTGGTTTTCAATCATCATTTTTTTTTTCAAAAGAAAACTGCCATTTGCTGGTTTTCAATTTACTTCCATTTTTCTCAAGGTAAACCGCCATTTGTTGGTTTTCAATCTACCTTGTTTATTCATGCCTTCTTCAAAAGTTTAAAGATCTTTTCTCATGGAAGAGATGTCTTCCATGAGAAAATGTTCAATTCTATGTTGCACTTCATTGAAAAATTCCTCCTTTGTTGTCGACTTATGATAAGTTTTCTCTCGATGACCATTAACTAGCATGACTCTCTTCTCTCCATCAATTGGAACCAATTGGACAACTCCATTTTCAAACACTTGTTTTATCTCATAGGGTCCTAACCATCTGGTATGGAACTTCCCCTTAAACTCTTCAAATCTGGAGTCAAATAACAATGCCCATTCTCCTTCTTTGAATTTTCTAGACACAATATGTTTATCATGCCATTCCTTCCCTCGCTTTTGAATCACCTATGTATGCTGAAGTTCCTCCATTCTCATTTCATCAAGTCTATTAAGCTACAAAAATTTTCTTTTCTCTGCTTTTGGTAGATCAATTCCAAATTCTATTGTTGTCTTCAATGTTTTTAATTCAAATTCAATTGGCACAACTAGTTTCTTTCCATACACTAGTTCATAAGGAGAGAATCCAATTGTTTTTTTCCATGTGGTGTTATAGGCCCATACTGCTTCATCCAGCCTATCTACCCAATCTTTTTTCCTTAAAGAAACTATTTTTGTTAGAATATTCTCTAACTCTCTATTTGTGACCTCCACTTGTCCATTCTCTTGTGGGTGATATGGCGAAGATTTTCTGTGAATTATTTGGTATCTCTACAAAAATGCTTCCATCATTGTTGATACAAATTGTGGTCCCTAGTTTGAAACAATCTCTCTGGGTGCACCAAATATTTGGAGAATTTCCTTGTATAGAAATTCTGCAACATTATCTTCTTTTACTAAAAGTAATGCCTTCACTTAGCCCATTTTGTTGCATAATCAGTACAAACAAGGATGTATTGTTTCCCTTTTGAAGGTGGATCCATTGGTCCCACAAAATCGATTCCCTATTTTTCAAAATGGTTCGAGAGCTATTTGTGGTTGAAACAACATCTCCATGGTTGGCGTGGGCCTTCCCATCCTTTGACACTCATCGCAATGTTTGACAAAGAATGAAACATCCTTTGTCATTGATGGCCAAAAGTAGCTAGCTCATAATATTTTTTGAACTGTTCTCACAACTGAATAGTATGCTCCTTCAGGTTCATGATGGCAGGCATGTACTACATCATATACTTCTAAATCTATTACACATTTGCGTAAAACATGGTCAGGGAACAATTTCAATAGAAGACCATTAATCCATTGAAATCTGGAACTTTCATGAATTAACCTCTTTTTTTGCTTATGACTGAATTGACTTGGGCATTTTCCTGTGACAAGGTAATTTTCCAAATTGGAAAACCATGGTGGATGAATTGATATAGCAAATAAGTGTTCATATGGGAATGTATCATCCAATGGTTCTTGGTTATCCTACAAAACAATTCTAGAAAGAAAGTCAACAACAACATTGTCTTTTCTAGGCTTATCAATGATAGTTACATCAAATTCCTATAATAATAGCAGCTATCTAATAATGCGTCCACCTACTAAAACCTTATTCATTAGTTATCTAATTGCAACATGGTCTGTATGTACGTAAACTTTGTAACCTATAATATAATGCCTAAATTTGTTTATTGCATATACTATGGCTAAAAATTCCTTTTCTGTTGTTGTGTAGTTTCTTTCAGTAGGATTTAAGTTTTTGCTAACATAATAGATTGCATGCATGACATCATTGTCATCTTTTTGTCTTAATATTGTTCCAATAGCCAAACTAGATGCATCTACATGAATGTGAAAAGGTTCTCCCCAAACAAGTCCTTTAATGATTGGAGAAGTTATTAAAGATATTTTGATTGTCTCAAAATAATTTTGACAATCTTCAATCCATACAAACTCCTCTTCTTTCTTAAGCAGGGTAAACAATGGTGATACAATTTTACTGAATCCTTCTATAAATATTTTGTAATACACAGCATGCCCAATAAAACTTCGTACTCCAATTTGGTTCTTAGGGATCTCAATGTTTTGTATGATCTCAACTTTCTTGGGATCAACCTTTATCCCCTCTTTTGAGATGTGATGTCCCAGAACAATTCCCTCTGTCATCATAATGGAACTTTTTTCATGATTGAGTGATAACCTATGATCTTTACAGCATTGTAGAACCTTTTCTAAGTTTTTTAATGCTTCATCAAATGTTTTAGCATGGACTGTAAAGTCATCCATATAGATCTCTACACAGGAAGTGGTGAAATATGCAACTATTGCAAGAACTGCTCTTTGGAATGTGACTGGTACATTACATAGTCCAAATGGTAAGATTGTATATGCATACGTACCCCAAGGATAGGTAAAGGTAGTTTTTTCTTGATCTTTTGGGGCTACTTGGATTTGGTTATACCCACTAAAGCCATCAAGAAATGAGAAGTAGTTGCTGCTTGCTAGGTTATCTAGTACTTGGTTGATAAATGGCAATGGGAAATGGTCTTTTTTGTGGCTTTATTCAGTTCTCTATAGTCTATGCATACTCTCCATTTACCATTATTTTTGGGGACTATAACCAGTGGAGAGACCCACTGACTATCAAAGATTGGGTATATGAACCCTACATTAAGTAGCTTCTCAATTTATTTTTTAACAATGTTTCAAAGAATAGGATTGATACACATTTGTCCTTTTCTAATTGGTTTGACATCTTCTGTGTGGATGTGATGACTACAGATTGAATGATGGATCCCTCTCATATCCATATATTCCCAAGAAAATGCTTTAGTTTTTTTTTCTAAAGTATCTTTCAATTCTTGTTCTTGCGTTGGGGATGAGGATGAATTGATATTGAGAGGTTTATTTCTAGCTACTATAATTGATTTGGTGTCTTTGGTGGAATCTATTGATTTATCAACTAGAGTATTTAGAGAAAAAGAGTGGTGTCCATGTAATGTTGTTTGACAGTTGTATTTTTCAATCTTTAAAATTAACTCTAGTTCTTTGCATTCTTGGACATGCTCACTGATAGTAACCATGGCTAATTCCACAATACCATCACCTTATGACTCTAAATATTCATCCACCAAAAGTTGAGTGTTTGCTTGAATTGATGGTTGTGTAGGTGGATAGAGTGACAATTCTTTTTTATTTTGACCATTTGATATGATCATGCTTCCTAATCTACAGTCAATTAAGGTTACAGCAGTAGCCGACCATGGTCTACCTAAGATGATTAGATATCTAGAGTCTTTCCTTCTGGCTTTGAGAACCAAAAAGTCAACTGGGTAATCCCAAGTGTTAATGGTGACCTTGATCTCTTCTATAATAGCTTTTGGTTTTGTAGTGGATTGGTCAGCCAACTGTAAAACAATTGTTGTTGGCTGGATTGTCATCATCCCTAGCATTTCAATGGTATCAGATGTGATAACATTTATGGCAACTCGTAAATTAATTAGGACATTTGGTATTTCAATTCCATTAATACTCAGTGTTATTACAAGGCTACTAGGATCATTATATTTATGTGGAAGTAGTCTTCTTGATAACACATTAGTAAGTTTAGTCCCTACTTGAATTGTTGAAGGCATTTTATTTTTCCTTCCTGGAGTTTTCAAGCAAAGGGATTTAACTAATTCATTTATCTCTATCATATCTTTGATTGTCTGTAACAGTGGTATCTTGATGTTAATCTTTTTCAACTCTCTAAGAAGTTGAGAATCGACTACATTCATGTTGGAGTTTCTAGTCCCCACTCTAGTTCTAGAGTAGTTCCTATAGATCTCCACAATTTTGTCTAAGGAAAGCTTGTTAATGTCTCCCTTTCCCATTAAATTCAAGGACTCTCTTGACTCATCTTCAATCCCTCTCAGGAAAATTGTTTTGTTAATTTCATTATCCAACACATTAGTACACCTTTGATGCACAAATTGGAATCTATCAGCATAGTCTTCTAGACTTTCATCCTTTAATTGCCTCATTCAAAATAGTTCCTCTTTCCTATCCCTCACTCGACAATAATCTTGGCATTTGTCCAAGAATTCAGTTTCCATTTATTTCCAAGTTCTAATTGTTCCTAATCCTAAACCCATGAACCATCTTAAAGTTGATTCTTTTAAAGTAGAAGGAAACAACTTCAACTTCTAATTATCAGTTGCATAATCATAGGTTTGGCATAAAATTTTGAATTAAAACAGGAATTGATCAGGATCTTTTGTAGTCTTTCCCCTAAAGGTAGGTAGAACTGAGGGTGAAATGTTCTTCATAGGAGATTCATCAAGCTATCTTTCAAGATTTATAGGATTTGAAAAGGTTCTATTTGCTAGGGGACGTACTAGTTGGTCATCCATTTCTTCTCCTAGAAATGGATTTATGTTTTCTTTTTTATTTTCAATTGGCTATTTTTGATTATTTTCTTGATTTTTGATCTAGTATTGTTGAATGTCTTGTTCTTGATCAAAATCAATAATTCTTCAAAAATCAATGTTTTGTGGAAGAAACCTTCCTAGATGGTCTTTGTTTCGTCTCATCCACAATTCAGATCTCTCTTCCTTATCAACACTAAGGCTTCACACTAAATAGCTAGATCATTAAGTGTCCCCAACAACAACACCAAAAATGATGGACAAGGTCATTGATGTCACAAATTTCCTCATTTAATTAATTATATATCGAATTGGGTGTGTCTTAGAGCAATATACGATAAGGATAGTTGTCACAGATTCTTTGGGGTGTTTTGCACTATAAACAACGACTTTAGGTATCAATTTCCCTACTTTAGGATCTCTTCAGGAGCTCTCAGGAGCTGAACTATAGCAACTAATTCCTAAGGTTTATTTCTATCTTATTTTCTAATTTAAAATTCTGTTGAATTATTTTTGACTTTATTGAACTTGATTTAGACCAATTCATGGAGATAATTAATGATTACTTTAAAAGAAATTCATAATTAATTGCTAGAATTTAAACACTATTTTAAGAGTAGAAATGAATTGTAGAGAAATGATGATTATTCTAGAAAACGTAAAAAACTAATCTCCAAGAACAAATTTTCAACAGACTCCAACTCCATATTTCCATAAGTTCCTATCATCGCTTCTAATGAAACTTATTAAATAAACACTAAATTTAATTACTTCGAACAACATCTAAATTTGATTAATCTGATAAACCTTATTATGATTCTAACAACTTAATCTAACAATTCTAACAACCTAATCTAACCATAATAAACTAAAACTTGAAAGGAAATTCGAGTAGAAGTAACTATCCAGATTTATCATTCACTAAGTCAGACAATGATTTTAACAACTTAATAATTCATAATTAACATCTACTTCATATTTAATACAAATGAATCAGAAATAGCATAACTTAACAAAATACCAACACGAGATCATTCCAAAGGTTGAGTGGGCCATTCTCTTACTTAGGTAGGATCCCTTAACACAGTGATTGAATTAACTTCTTGCTTTCATTCCCATTGATCAAAAGTAGAACGTAGAACAAAGTATTGTTGTGGAATTACAAAAATCTAATTGAAATTATCTAACTCCTAACTAAAACCAAAACATGGATATTTATAATAATATCCTTATTAGCTTTCTAACATGGCATTAACTTCCAAGACTTAAGGTGATCAAACTAAAGATTACAACAAAACTAAAACAGAACTGGAGTATGACTAAAGAGAACTATGCTAGATTGGCGTTGTAAGTAGAAGTTCCATAACCGACTATAAAGAAGTCAATTTGGACTTGAGTGACTCATCATCTAGCAAGGCCCATCTATGGTGTATTCATCCATCATTATTAAACAGAGAGTTTAACCACTTCATCAATCTTTTAAAATACCCTCTTCAAAACCCTTAAGAAAAGGATAACAATTATGGTAGTAAAAGATCAACGTAGCATAATTATCTCAGCAAATATCATCATAAAGTAATGCAATTAACATAAACCATTACTTCAAATATATCCACTAATTTAGATAAACATAAAGCAAAACAAGTAAATATGTTAATCTATAATCTACTACCAGTCATGTCAATTAACAACAATAACGAGTCTTTTAAACATAAAATGCTTTAAATGAAAGTATTCTGATGCTCTCATCACTTGATCTTTTGGAAAGCTTTATCACACTTCTTGTCCCACTTGTAAGTTATTCCTTTGTGTAGAAGATGCGAGAAAGGGTGGATTTTTTCTGATAACTATGCTATGAACCTCCTGGTTGACTACAATATTCCTTGTAATCCTCTCATTTGCTTCAGTGTTTGTAGCGGTTCCATGTCTAGAATGGCTTTTACCTTTGTTGGATGAAATTATATCCCTCTCTATGATACGATATAGCCAAGATGTTTTCTTGTTGTTACCCCAAAGACATAGTTTTTTGGATTCAACTGTACCTTATACTCTTCGAGCCTGTCGAAGATGGGTCCTTAGACTTGTATGTGCTCACTCCTTCTCTTTGATTTTACCAAAATATCATCCACATAGTATTCAACAGTTTTGTGGATCATGTCATGAAAGATGAGGGTCATTGCTCTTTGATAGGTTGCTCCTGCGTTCTTTATCCCAAATGGCATCATGTTCTAGCAATATGTCCCCCATGGACAAGTGAATGCAGTTTTGTTTTGATCCTCCTTGGTGATCATGATTTGATTATATCCTGAAAACCATCCATGAGTGATAGCATTTCATGCCCAGTTATTAAGTCCACTATGATGTCTATGTTTGGAAGAGGGAAATCATCCTTCAGGTATGCCTTGTTCAAGTCTCTAAAATTAGTGTAGATTCTAATGCCCCCATTGGGTTTAGAGACTGGTACCAGGTTTGAAACCCATTTAGGATAATCTATGGGTTGGATGAATCCAACATTAGGAAGCTTTTCACCAAGAGTGATATCTGAGGGTACATTTTCCTTAACTTTTTCTTTACTAGTTTGGCTTCAGGATAGACTACTAAATGATGCACAACCACCTCTAGATCAAGCCCTAAAATATCTGTATATGACTAGGAAAAGTTAGCTCTTCACTCTTTTAGGAATTCTACTAGATTCTTCTATTCTTCATCCAATAAGGATTCATCATAGAAAGTGATCTTGGGTGCTTTTTCCGCTAGAACTGTTGACTTGTTTGGATGCATCACACAAAGGAAAAGATTGACTCCCTCATCCTCGGGTGCCTTAGAGAGGTTTTCACCCTTGGATGTGTATGTTCTGTTTACTATTTTAAGATCAAAGAGTACCATAGTGTGGTTTTCACTCAAATATCTGCAAGTTAGCTGCATGTTACCAATTTTGTGACTAAAGGACTCAATTTTCTCCCCATAGTATGTCGTTGTGTTAGCCTCTATCTCAAAACTAGCCTTGTAATCAACCCAGGGTAAGTTTTCATGAAGTCCAATGAATTTTGAGATCACTTCATCATTTCTGAATAAATCTAGAATCGGTGGTCCTTGTTGGTCCAAGTCAATGAGTTGTGGGTGTACTAGGTGTATTTCATTTGGTCAATTGCTTGGGGTGAAGGTCAATGCAGATATCATGAAAAGGGAGTAATTCTCAAATAGGTCAACAAAATCGAGGGGGAAGTCATCTGGGGTAGTATCATGTGATGTTGGTAACCAAAAGGAAGCCTCAACCCATTTAACAGAAGTACCTTTTCCAATAAGGGTAACCTTGCTAGTTGCACAACCTAGGACAAGATTCTTTGGATGTTTCTTAGGAATGATAGGTTCTAGAAAACTATTGTCATTTTGTCCCAGTTTCTTGTTCTTGGTATAATACATTCCCTTCATTAGTTGTGGCTACCATTTGATCAAGTCTTCCCACTTGGTGAAGGTAGTGGCTACCATTTTGATGGTATTAGGGACATTGTTACTAGGTGTGAGTTTCCCATGAGATTGGGAAGAAAGAGGAAACTTTCCTAACAAAAAAGTATCCTTCGTTAGCTTATAGTTTCTATCGACACTTAAAAATTTCTTGAATGATATCATGCACTCAAATTAGGTATACTAACACCATTTCCTCATAAAACCCATCCTCTTTTCACTTAATTAATTAAATTAGCCTAGGTATTTAATTAATTATTTCATTTTCATCTATTAACCTAATCAATTTAATTAGGTTAATTCACCCCCTTCTATGCTAACATTTCATCTTATTAAATTAAATACATCAAACTATTTAATTGAAATCCCTAAATCCTCTTATTTAATTAAATAACCCTAAGTTATTTAATTAAATATCATTTCACTTTCCCCCTTTCATTAAATCACTTTATTTAATAAAATCATCTAATTCCCCTAATTGTATAATTAAACCTTTGTTTAATTATCAATTACTAATAAATCTAATTCCCCCCACTTACAAAGGAATATCCCAAGGGAATATTCCTCCTTTGCACATTCCTCCAAAAGTTATATTCCCATGGAATATTCCTTCCCCCTTTTGCATAATTAAACATTGTTTTAATTTGCTAGATGTCTATTTCCCTCACCCATGAGAATATTCCAAAGAATATTCTCTTTCCTTAGTTATTTGAAAAAGGGTAATATTCCTTGTCTAACAAACTTACTTGACTTCTTGTGCAAGTTAAAAGTGTGTTTTTTTGGAAAAAGGTGAACCCTTGATTAAATCTCATCATTGATTCTCATATGTTGATTATAATCCACGATCCATGCCTTCAACTTCTTCCATCCTTAACCATTAATTAACCTTTTTTATCTCAACCCTTCATTTCTCATTTGTCCTCCTATAAATAGGTGGCTATTTGGAGACAAAGGGATCCAAGTTTTTTCAGAGAAAAATCATGCTATTGAAATCACTCACACTCACACTCATATTTAACATTTATTTAGTATCATTTTAGCTTAATCACTTGCATTAATTAGCTTAGCTTTTACTAATGGCTTCCATGGTAACATAGATGCATACATTTAGCTTATTTGTTAATTAGGGTTTGAATCTTTCAACTTAAAATCCATTTAGATTATCTTTGCACTCACACATTTTGATCATATTAGCATAAATCATGTTAAAATAGCTTGCAATGGGACCATTTAGCTCTAAAACATGTTTCATCACACATCTCACAATGGCTTCATCAATTTTCTTCAATAAAACTGATTGAAACAAGCTCATTTATCCCCATGATTAGGAAAGGGCCACAATTCCACATCAACATGACACCAGTCCCCCAATAGGATAAGTTTGAATGGATTAGAGTAGGCATTTTAAAAGCTTTAATAATTTAGCATGATAGTTTTGATAAATGCTTAGTTTAGTTTAAATTCAATGATCTCTATTGGATTGAAATTTAGTGGAATGAATATGCTTTGATTCTTCATGGATCAAGTGTACTCAACCCATACTAATCTGTTAGTCACATTATGGCACTAGAAGGAGGGCTTGACTGATCACATTTAACAATTTTTTTTTCTCGAATTCCATTTTCTAATTTTTCACAGATACATCGATGCTCTAGGGCATTTCAATGACACTTTTGTAAGGCATCGCCATATAGCCACACTATTTCCATTTGATACATCAATTCCTAATTAATACACTAGTGTTGACTAAAATAAACGGTGACGCTAATACTTTTTAGAGGTATCAAAAATTTGCAAACGATCATGCTCCCAAATGGTGATGCTATCGTCGTCACTATCCTTCTATAGAACGATGCTATTTTTCACCTGAGTGACGTTGATTTAATTTATGGTGGCACTATCATGAATAGTGATTCTCTTCCTCTAGTATGAAAAAAAAGTGTGATTTTTAGCATGTGCTTTAATTTTTTTACTTCATCTGATCGCTAACATGTCTCTAAATTTGTTTTGGTTTTTAGGCTAATTGGGTTTCGTAGATGAGACAGTAAAAGTTGAAGTGAAGAAGCATTCTTATCTTTAAAATCTTATAATTGTAACAATTGTTTCGACACTTTTGGGGAAATTATAATGCATTTATCACGCTTTTCATTTTATGCTTTAGGACCACACTATCTTTCAATTGGGTTTTAAAATGAACACTCAAATCAATTAAAATTGAACCCTCACATCATTTTACTTTGGGTTTAAAATTGAACAATACAACTTAACACTTCGTTTGGTGCTTAAAATAAACTTACCTTTACTTTGAGGGTTAAAATTAACAAGTGTTTTCTATGTTTTTTGATTTACATTTGTGTCATTGAACGTGTATACTCTTCTCTCGCACCACTCACTGATCTTGGGAATCAAAATCATTCCTTTAAAATTTTGTATAATCACCCGCATATTTCGACTTGGATTAAAATGAACCCCGTGCTAGTATGAGGAAAATAAATTGTGAATGCTCTCTCCTTGCGTCATTTGACTTGGGAGATCAAACAAAAAATGTACTTTCTTGATTTTGTATATCTCTAGAGGGCTTGCCACCCCACCCTAAAAGGTGGGCATGACCCAAGCAGAAACAAGCTAAATCCAAGCTCTTTCAAATTGCTATATAAAAAATATGTTTGTGACAAAATTCATAAGTAACATGAGTGGATGTGTCATACCAACAAATGTCACCCTTAGTGTTTGTGTGACATGTCAAAATCCTTTCTTAGGAAGGGACAAGGAGGCCTCTTGATTGAAATAATCTTGAGCTAATATTTCCATGTGTATCGCCACCTTGAACAAAAGTCCTTACTAAGAACCAATTGTGTAGAAGCCAAAAACCTTTATGCTTGTTGGTGCAGGAACCGTCATTCTGTAGTCACCCTGCATTTTACTATTCATTGTTGAAACAACAAAATCCTTAGAATCTTCAGATCTTTAGGATTTGAGATTTGGTGATCCCGAGAAGTGTGCGTTGAGTAAGGGGGAGCCAACGTCACAAAATATTTAGTTGTTCACATTGTCTTAGTGTTTGGAGAAATCCAAGTGGGAATTCAACAAGTAGTATCTTTTGAACCTAAGGTGGTAAATTCCTGTGAGTCTGTTTAATACTTTGCTTGGTTTCAAAACATTACAAAAAAACATTTGTGATCTTCCTCAAAATTTCAAACTCTTTGGTCTAAGTATAGATACCCTTTGAAATACCCTTGATATTAATGCTTGTCCTAAGGATTTCTATCCTTGGAGATTTATAAATATCTTGACTTATATCTCAATACATACTTCCCAAAGTTAACATAGGAAATAATGGCTTGAACTTCATCCTTTTCACAAAATAGACCTTGTGAAATTTATGATGTTTTTGACATCTACATTTAGTTTGAACTTAATCAAGACAAGTGTTTGTGGTAAAGAAACTCACTTAAGCAAGACAAATTGAAAAATTCAACCCCACATGGTCCTTTGAACAACCCAATCTTACACATGCTATCATTCAACCAAACTTTAAACTCATTGAAGGAGAACAAACTAATATAATTAGT
This sequence comes from Sequoia sempervirens, assembly GCA_007258455.2. NCBI lineage: Eukaryota > Viridiplantae > Streptophyta > Pinopsida > Cupressales > Cupressaceae > Sequoia > Sequoia sempervirens. The sequence goes on from VDFB02274714.1 coordinate 3,500,798, forward strand.
TGTTTGAAAAGCTTCACTTTTGAAACAAAGGAAACACCATCCTCATGGAGAAATGAAGCATACATCATAGACAAAGAAGAGGAGCAAGCTGATATTGTGGCTAGAAGGCCCATATTTCCACCACCTACATAACAATAAATGTCCTCTATTCTTCCATAAACTTGAACATTTCTAAATGATCTCATTCAAAATCAGAATCCCCAAGAGAAGATCTATAGGTTGTCACTTTAAACTTAGTCATCTTAGTTAAAAATTTGTCAAAAAAAACCTTTTTATCACTTCACCAAAATAGAAACAGGTTGATATACATCTGCTATAAACATCCTTCAAGGAACAACTCAAACTTGTATGCATTTTTTAAGAGTCAAAACCTTGGTCTTTTTCACAATCTTGAACATATTTAAATCATTGGGTCTTTAGGATTTGGAAAATTTAGAGGTCTAGCATTTTTCTCACTACTGTGGTCTTATGAAACAAAGGTTCACTCTAGTTCAACATTGGGTCAAACATTTCATCCACCCCTTCATCAAAATCCAAATTTCACTTCACCAAACTTTACAAAAATTTCAAATACACCAACACATTTTTACTTTAACATCTATCAAACCAACCCCTAAATTATCTACTTTGTATGTGAGATGAATCCTTTTCCATGCATTTGGTTAAGTTAGTTATCATCTTTGAACTAGTTTATCTTGAAGGTCATGAGTCTACCCTAAAGATTTCCAAGTTCATAAACATCCTTTCTCCAAACATCAAAACATCAAACTTAAGTCAAAAGTGTTGTCCCAAAACGTTTGCAAAGATCACTCCCCATATAATTCATCCTTTTCAATGCTCCAAAAAGACTTAGAGCATCCCTTTTACCTAGATTTGAGTGAGCTAGTGAGTTTAAGGTATACAAATATCAACATAAATCTCCAAAAGCTGACCCAAAATTTATGGTAAAAACAAGATCACAACACAAGAGAATCATGGAGAAAACCAAAGTCACATTTACCTCAAGTGATCCTAATCCTCTACAATTTGATCCAAGAAGTCATGTTACCCCATTACAACAACCTTCATCACCATCAAGGCTATATGAGATAGAAGACATCACAAACAATCCATTTGGACTTACTAGGGAAGAAATCATAGAGCATCAAGCCTTAGAGAATATAATTCCTAATTCCCCATCTTTTATTGCACAATTATTGACACAAGGCTTGACTTCATCCACTATTCAAACAACTCAATCACTAGAGCTCAACCAAACACAAACATCTAGTATTATAGCTAGTCTTGCTAAGGACTTTGGCCATGCTCTTCCATTTGAAAGTAGCACAATTGGGGGTACCCTCGATACAAATCCTCCATCCCAAACAACCACTTGGACACCAACATTTGGCGCTCCTCCCATTCCCAAGGATCCACAACATCCATATAAACCACTTATGCTTCATTACTCCACAACAACCTTAACATATCAAGGACACCCATCTTGATCCATACCCATGAGTACTACACTTGTGTGCCTAACATCCTGCAGAGTAGTGTGGACCAAGTATCACAAGTAGTTCCAAAAGGAAAAGGGAATACCCTCAGGCAAAATCATCCTTTAACACAATAGGGAACATCTTCATCCAAGCCTCCCATTGATACATCAAACCCAGTGGTTGCCCAAAACACATCTATTACAGCCATCATCAACCCACATCAAAGCAATCCCTTGATCACAAGCCCCATCAACCAAGGTAATACCTTGACCACCTCTTAGACACCAGGGAATATCTAAAACATTAGTAAAGGGAATCCTTTCAATAAGTGGACCCAAGGTCCTAATGTTCCCTTAACATCACAATATTTGACAGTGCCATCCTCATCTTTACCTTTTGTCCCATAAGTCATGCAAAATAAAATGAGACCTCAAACTTACATTCGTCCACCTCAATCCACTATCTTACAAGGAATGATAAAACAACCTCTCATCAAGAATGTGCAACCTGCATAGAACATCAACACCCAAAACCCATCCTAGATGTCCCAACCATTGGTTGACCCTAGATTGCAAGCACATGCCCTGGCTTTACAACAAGCCCAATAGGCTTATCAACAAGAAATCCAACAACAACAACAAGCAACCCTTGTAGCACAACAACAACAACAATCACAAGCTGCCTTAGTATCCCAACAATAATAGTAACAATATCAAGCAGCCTTAGTCGCACAACAACAACAACAAGAAGCAACCTTAGTAGCCCAACAACAACAACAATAACATCAACCAACGTTAGTAATACAAGAAGCAGCCCTAGAAACTAAACAACAACAACAAGCCCAACAACAACAATTTCTTGTGCAATAACAAGGTTTATACTACAACCCTCAACAAAACATCATCAAACCAAACACATTGGGAACATATACGCCTACACCATCATCACCTTAGAATCCCACGTACACTTCAACCACCATCCCACAATATGCAATGTATGTTCCTCCAACTAGTCCACTAGATAATATGTCATCGCAACTCAAGGCGTTAACATAAGAAATGCAAGACATCCTGATGGAAAAAATGAAGAAACCCCATACACAGAACCTATGCCCATATCCATTTAATCAAAACATCACGATGGTGCCATTCCCGCCCAATTTTGAAATCCCAAAATTCAAAAACTACAAAGAGAGAGGAAGTCCTATGGACTGTATCAAAGATTTTAACATCATGTGTATGGATGTCACCTATAATGAGTCCTATTTGATGTGCCTCTTCCCACGATGTTTAATAGGTCCTGCCATGGACTGGTTTTCTCAATTGCCTCTAGGTATCAAAACTTTCCAAGAAATCATTGACAAATTCATAGATCACTTCTTCTTCAAACTTGACATGGACATAATATTAGAAGATTTATACACCCTCAAACAAAACAAAGGAGAATCTTTCACCGATTTCTTGCAATGATGGAGGCAAAGAGTGAGTAAAAGAAAGTGGCCAATTCTTGATGAACAATTGGGCATTATCATAACAAATCTAGATCCAGATCTATCCTTCCACTTGATAATTTAGTGCATCACATCTTATGACGATCTTGTCCCTAGAGCCCTTAACATCAAGAGAGCTTTAATCTCATAGGGAAATACTCAATCTTACAAAGACAACTGGCCATCAACCAATTGAAATGACAAGCCTCGTGTCTAGGCTAAGAGCAAGAATGTAACAAATGATGGAGTAGTAGATTCTAAGGTGATCCTATCACTAATCATTTTCTCACCTTCTCGGAACAAGACTTACCATCACAATCATCTTATAATCGTTCTTTAGAACTTGACGTCATCATTCATAAGAAAAAGGTTGCCAATCTCACTACCCATCCAAGTGGGCCTTGTTAGCTCTCAAAAACGCAAGTAAGAATACCTCGAGAGGTTGCCAATCTCTTGGTACGTTTTAGGGTAACAGAAAAAGCCAAATGGTTTAAGCTTTCTACTCTTTAAGTGTTGCTAGACCTAGTCGGGTGTACCTATATGAATTGGGTAGACTTGACTTATGATCTTCTCTCTTGCAGTGATTTGTCCATGATGGAAGATGGAAGTGGATAAATGAAATCAAATTTGGTATAAATTGTATAGCAATATTCAAGACTAAATCCTAATATGTTCAGTTAACAGACGTAAAAATATGAATGAAACTAAGTAATGAAAGAAAGCAGAGACTAGTGCCTTATTGGGTATGCGGAGTCAAATGAAATCTTAAATGAGTGACTTCTTTTTGGAGGAAATTCAAATTGTTTGGCATATGTTTTGTTTATAACTTGTATAAACATGCAAGACTATGATTATTAAGTTCTTCTTACTAATCTAGATGAATTTCCCTGATTACTGTGATTAATTAAAAGGATTTAATCCTTCCTTGAAAGAATTGATCAACCAATCACACAGATACAACAAATGTGTACTGATAAACTGAACATAAACTTGTTATGTTAATTTAAATAACCAGACATCATCAATCTTGGAGGCAACTTGAATAATACTTTCAATGGGCACAACAAAACAATAATACGCTAGCATATTAAATCATTCTCATTGATATCTCCATAATTTCAAAACATGCATCATAATCTCAAATTTTCAAAATAGGGTGTTATACTGTATTCTTCTATCTATCTTCTATCCTATTCTACTTATATTCTACTTCATTTTTGAAATAGATATTTATACATTGAGTACATGAAAGGATGCATCCTTTTAGAAATCAAAAATGTCATATGTTTACATAACAAAAATATTAGAGGATAATTAAGCTCTGTTTAGCCACAAGTGAGTTTTAGCAAGATCATCCAAATAATCCTGGCGCTCGTATGTATCTTTATCTCCAATTGCATTCCAGATCATGATTTCCATCTTCTCATTCTATTAGCTCACTTCTTCTAACGTTGTATTCTCCGCAGAATCTATCCTCATGACTTCATTTAGTAATGACTCACTCTCATTTTTCAATTTGGTAGCTTCTTTCAGTTCCCCTTTGCCATCAGAGAATGCAATCATTGTTTTCTTGGCAATGTTTATCAACCCCTATTCATCTCCTTGCAGTTCATCATAGAAGTTTCGATGTCGATTTATAATATGATTTGCAGCTTCAATTACTGCACTGTTAGAAGCATCTCTTTGGTCTATTTCATGAAACTTCTCCATAATCCATCCATCCATCCTTTTATGCTCCTTTAATGCAACAAGGGTATGTGAATGTTTTCCTCCAAAGTTTATTCAACCAAGGAGTTAAATTATCCTGCCTTTTCTTGATTATTGCTACAATTGCATCATGCTTTCCCTAGGAATAAGCACTTGATCCTTCCCAATGATCTTTCAACTGAGAGCTTTCTCCTTGAGTAAGCATCTTGGTTGGCCTCATTGAAATGCCTACCAAATCTTTTAATCTGTCATTTTCTCTCAACATTCTTTTGTTATTTGTTTTGTACATCTCCTTCTCTTTTATTAACATCTAAATTTGGGCTTTGTTCAGTTTTGTAATATTAACTCCAATTTCTACAGTAGCCACAGGATCAGGTTCCCCAACCTTCAAATTCATGACATGTCCAAATGCCTTTTCAGTGTCAATGACTACTGACTTCCTATGGGGTGGGTATAAGGTCCAGATCATCAATGATCCTTCATCTGTATTGTACTTGGACCCAACATACACTTATGTTACCTTTTCTTTGTCAAGCTTGTGTGTAGCATTGTTGTCCCTTAAGAAACTATCAAAGATAAGGGCAGAATTGAGATCTAGCTTAGGAAAGATCATGACACCAACATTTTGCAACATTTTCCTCCCCTTTTCTGGGGTCATACCTATCATTTCTTCATCTACACATTTCCTCAACTCGTTCAACAATTGCTCTTCATTCCCTGTAGTAACATCATCAACTTTATCCCTTATTTCTTTCCCTTTCTATTTATAGAGAAATGCTTTGAACTCAGGGGAATTTATGAACTCATCATTTGAAACGAATGATCTATACTCAATATTCCTTACATCTTCCCCTCCACTTTCTTCAACACTCAATTCTCTGATTGGGAAAACATACTACTGGGTTCTCAACCTGGACACCTTCTCTGGTTTGCCTTGTGGCTCATTATCTTTAGGTGTCTCCTCTTCTCCATAAGATAACAACTCAACATCCTACAATCCTTGATTATACCTTTCAACCACTATCTCTGCTTCATCTTCATCCAAATTCTGGATCATATCATCAAAGGGATAGGGTACATGTTGATACCCTCCAAAGTTTATCTTCATTTTAGCAGAATTAATATATCCCTCTGGATCAAATTTTTTCCTGAGTGGTCCTTTGTTCATGTTGTAATGCAAAAATTTATCAAGGATGAAATTGTATCCTTCCTTAGCCAACACAGTGAAATCACCAAAGCACAATGTACTAGGCATAAAGGTCTGCTTCCCAAAAGAGCTAAAATTCATAACACTGTAGTAATCCATCTGTCTGACAATCTCAAAATATGCAACTCTGTTTGGAACTATCTTTGGCAGAATGAAATCCATAAACTCTAATCATGGTAGCTCCCTCCAAAAAATACCAGTCTCCCCAATTATGATCAATTGGCCCATTGAAATATTTTGGCCGAAGAAATCTCTTTATCTCATCAAATAATGAATAATAACAAGGATAATTATACAATATGTAAAATGTTTTCACAAAATATTCCTCAAAATGAATAAAAATAGCATTAGCAAACCTGCTATCCCAAATAGTAATCCATAATTGAATAGGTAATACTTCACCATCTTTACCAATTTGAGAAATTCTCATTTCTAGAGGCCATACTCCTAACTCCTATCCAAAATAGAGTACTAGATGCATTAACAATGAATAATGCCTGGGATAAAAAGTAGATGATCCACTTTTTATAGCTATCAGTCCTGAATCAATCCCCTTATAAATGTACAAAGCATAGTCAAATGGCCGAGAATTATGATACTGGATATCTGCTGTGATAATCATGGGCACAATTGACATATATTTCGGGGCATCCACTCCCAATAACTGACACACTGAAAAATAAGTGTATTTCATATAGGGTTCAAACAAGTCCACATGATAAGGGGGGCCCTCACTATCCTGCAGAGGATCTAGCTTGCTGCCTTGTTTAACTTTGTGAATTGGCAACCTCCAACCCTTAAAGATTGTATCCATTCTCAAGAATTCCTTCTCCAAATCCTCGTGTATGATCTCCTCATTGTAGAACCCCTCCAATTTGAAAACCTCATCTATTGCCTCCTTTGACAAATGTATTTGTGGCTTTCCAGATGGGTCACATATAGCTTTGTGCTTCAGGTCATAGTGATCAGCCAACAATTTTACTAATTCAGCATTTACAAATACATTAGGGCACACCAGTTTTTCAAGGTTGAGTTTCCATGGATTGCATATTTGTTCAAAATGGCTTCTCTGATGATAGTGAAAATTAAACAATTCATACCCCCTTATGGTAGTCCATACGTCTCCAAAAAACTTGTACTTATCATCTAGTTTGTCCAATTCTTCCCTAAGTTGTGTAGATCTTCTAGCTTTTGGCCCAGAGCTAGGCAATTGGTCAATGAGTTCTTGGTTTAATCTTCATTCTGTGCCCTCATGTTCTATCTCAGTTTTCTGTTTCTTCCCTTTTGGCTGACTACTTTCACCATGTTTTCTGCTTTTAATTTTTCCACAGCTAGGGGACTCCATTTCCTCAAAATGACTGTAATTACAACCAGAGGAATTAAGACATGAAAACTTACTGTATTTGCTTGAAGATTTCAGAATGAAAGAATGCCTTGGCTCTGTTCACTTTGTTGGCTCTTCTACTATCAATTCGACACTGATGCATTTGATTAAACTTTTCCTATTATATCCCATTGAGCCATTAATGTGTCAGCTGAAGCATGAATGAAGAGTTATTTGAAACTTGCACTATCGCATCAAGTGTCTTGTCGGTGAGAAAATTTCAAATCTAGGGCGATATCCCTTTCCAACGTTCATTAGATCTTTCGCCAAAACATCTTGTAGTCTCCCCGAAACCTTCAAGTCTCATCGATAGGTATCGCTTTAGTTTTATATGTCATTATGACAATTCCGAGTCAGGGAGACGTTTCATAGAGTTCAATGTGTCTTACCGATATGCCCCCATAGTATCCTTCTGTTCGCTGAGACGTAACCACCTTTTCGCCGATGAAACCATATTTCGGCATGACCATGAAGTTTCTCACCGATGAAATAAATTCCATTGGCAAGACTATGAATCTTTGAAAAGACTCATACCGATGCCAAATGTCTTGCTGAACCCGTTCTCCAGATTACTCTATTTGGTGAGACTCTTCCCGAAGTATTCTATCGGTGTAACTTTCAAATTTTGATGAAACTCATGCCGATGACCCTTTCTCTTTACGATGCATATCTTTATCGATGTGACATTTGAGTCAGCAAGACTATGTGACTTTCTCCTGATAGCCTTTTGATGAAACCCCTTTGCGCCTTATTGGCAAGACCCAACACTTTCGGTAAGACATTATTTCGATAACCTTTTGTTTGACCGATGCATCACTCCATGCGCTAGTCGGTGAGACATACATGAGTTCGTTATGACTCATCCCGATAGAATTCTCTTGTCGATATGATTCTTCTATCACTGATACAATAAAATGTATTTTGTCGATAGGCTACAAAGACATACATTAGTAACAATGTCAAGTGGATCGGGGAGACCTTCATTCTGTCTTGTTGATATGGGTAATACAATGAAATATCAAGGACTAGATGAATTCTAATGGATCATATGCCAAAATATAAGCAAGACACCATGAGGAAGGAATTCTATACTTATGATGAGGACTCCTTTTGGAAACTCATGAATGCAATTGACTGTGAAATTTACAAATTTTCACAGTTCTAATAGTGGCTCTGTCTGGGGATGAATGATTGTGAGATCATTGCAAGGATCCATATTTCTGGGTGAGCAGACCAAACTCAAGGTGATGGATTATGTGAGCAAGATGGAATGAATGGAAATGAAAGTGACCCTACACTACTGTACATGGAAAATTATTTTGAAAGAAGGAAAATCAGGATTGTCCATGTACTGGCAAGTCCTGTTCCTTTTATTTCCTAAACTATTGTGCATGGAAGATAGAATTTTGAGAGGATTGTCAAGGATTGTCCATGCACTGGCAACCCTTAATCCTCTATTTTGTTCAAGAGAAGAAATGCTTCAAAAATTTCCCATGTACAGGCAATTCCTGATCTTCACCAGCCATATTTTGTAGATAGTATGAATCTTCACCTTTCTTTCCAACAACAACAAAAGGTCCCAGCCAGAAGGCTTCAAACTTTTGATGCTTTCCCTTCTCCTGAAACCTTGCATTCCACATCAGTACCAAATCATTTTCCTCAAATTTTTTGTCTTTTTCCTTTTTATCAAATAGATACTTCATCTGTGTCTATAAATTTATGTTTTGATTTTGGGCAACTCTTCTTATTTCATCAAGTTTAGCTCGTTGCTCCATTCTCTCCTCCATAGGTTCTAGAATATCCAAATCTTCCTGAAGGACAAACTTGTAGACTGGTAACAAATTCTGTAAAGGCATCCTGGCTTGTGTTCCATACACCAATTCGAATGGGGATTTTCCAATTGCCTTTTTAACAGTTATTCTGTTAGCCCAAACAACCAATTTCAATTTCGAATCTCAAGCTTTCTTGTTCTGACCTAGCATCCTTATTATAATCTTTAAAAGATTTTTATTGCTAGACTCTGCTTGACCATTAGCTTTTGGATGGTAAGGGGCTGCATAAGAAATGGTAATTCCATATGTGCTACAATTTTTTTTGAATTCAACTTATCTGAAACACGTCACATTATCAGTGAACAATCTTATTGGTGTACCAAATTTGGTAATGATGTTATCCATTAAGAAATTTGTTACAACTTTACTTGTAGCCTATTTAGTTGGGATTGCTTCTACCCATTTGGTAAAATAATCAGTGGCCACCAGTATCCATCTATGTCCTCCACTTGATTTTTCTTGTATCTCTCCAATGAAATCAATTCCCCATTGATGAAAAGGGGCATCAGCCTACAAGGGTCGAAGTGGAAAAGCTCCCTGATATTTTAGTTTTCCAGAGAATTTCTGGCAGGCCTCACATTTTCTTACATATGTAAAAGAGTCATTAAAAACCTTTGGCCAATAATAACATGCCCTGAGAATTTTATGTGTAGTTATCTTTGCTGAGTAATGTCCTCCACAAACCCTTTCATGCATTTCACTTAAGACATTCCTGGCTTGTGATTCATCTAGACATAACAATAGTATACCATCCCTATTCTTCCAAAATAGATCTCCATCCATGAAGACATACTTAGATTCCTGCAACTTCAGAGTTCTTTTCTAGTTGTCACTCAATTCGTCTAAACACTTCATGTATTTAAGGTAATGCATGATATCTAAATACCATGGAGTATGCTCAATGCTTGCAATTGTAGTTTCTTCTTCTACATTGAAAATTTGATTTGCTTCAATATTCGCTTCTGCCATCAAATTAGCCAAGCCCTAACCTCAGTTTAGTAATTTGTATCTCCATGTCAAACTCTTGGATTTTGTTAATCCATTTGCATCATTTTCTTGTTACTTCATATTGTGTTAGAATATCTTTAACAGCTGCATGAGGGACGTAAGCAACCACCTTTGCTCCAACAAGATATGGCCTAAAAGATTTTATAGCTTTTACTAATGCAAATGCCCATTTTTCCATTATATCATACTTTAATTCAAACCCCTGTAATGACTTACTAAAGAAAGACACAGGTTGTTCATAACCTTTCTCATTCTTTTGTAACATAATAGCAGCAATAGTGTGCATTGAGGCGAATGAAAATATCTGAAAAGGTTTTGCAAAATCTAGAGATTTAAGGATAGGAGCTTCCTTGATGGCCTGTTTGATGGATACAAAAGCTTCCAAGGCTTCTGCAGTCCACTCAACCTTTTGTCCTTTCTTCAACATTTTTGATATGGGTTTGATGATCTCAACAAAGCTAGAAACAAATATCCTAAACAAATTAATCTATCCAAAGAATGATCGTATAGCCTTGACAGTTTTAGGGACAAGAATTTTATCAATGGCCTCAACCCTCTCAGGATCTATCTTAATCCCTTCTTTTGAAATAATATGTCCCAAGAGCTTACCCTCTGTGACTGCAAAATGACATTTCTTAGGGTTCAAGCTAATACCATATTCAATGGCTTTTATAAATACCTTTTCCAGATGTTGAACATGATCTTCAACCTTCTTTGAATAAGCAATCAGGTCATCCTGATACACCACCATGATAACATTGATCAAATCTGCAAATGTCACATCCATAGCTCTTTGGAAGGTTGCTCCTGCATTGGTGAACCAAATGGCATTCTTAGATAAACATATGTCCCCCAAGGAGTTGTAAATGTCATCTTATATTGCTCAGATTCTTTGAACTTGACCTGGTTATACCCTGAAAACCCATCCATCATAGACAACAACTCACACCCTATTACCTTATGCAATATAGCCTCCATATTGGGTAGAGGATAATTATCTTTGAGGGATGCCATGTTTAGATTTATGAAATCTACACATAGCCTGATATCTCCATTTTTCTTTCTCACAAAGACCAAGTTTGAGACCCACGTTGAATGCCTGATTGGTTTAATGATTCCCCCATCTCTGAGCTTTGCCAATTCCTCCTGCATCTTAGGCTCCAATGTTGGATTTATGGGTCTTTGCTTTTGTCTGAATGCCTTAGTATTTGGCTTCAATGGTATTTCATGCTGAAAAAAATCTTCCCTGTATGCTGTTAAATCTTCATAAGACCAAGCAAACACATGTTTATATTTTCTCAGCAACTCTATCAGCATTCTTCTAATTGTAGGGCTAATTTTCTTCCCTATGTACACCTTTCTTGGTGCAATTTCAGTTCCCAAGTTAATCTCTTCAGTATCTTCCCTTTTAACTGGTGTTTTCTTCATGAGAGACCGATCATTTCCATCATGCACCCTCTCTAATGCCACTAATCCTTTAGGAAGTTTATTTGTTTTAAGCTGTAAGATCTCCTTTCCAAATACTGTTTGCTTCCCATCCACCTCCTCAACAAAGGAATTGAAATCAATTTCTTGGGCTTCATATTGGTCTATACAGTGGAGGAATTTCAAAAGGTCAGTATCATCATTAAAGACCTGCCAACTATATATGTTATTAGGGACTGCAGACCTTGTCTTGAACTCAATTTGTGATATTCTAGCCAATGTAATGTCATCTCTTTTTAGTGCCACATTTGCTAAAAAATATGCCATTATGTCCTTTGACCTCTCAATCCACTCAATTGAGAATGCATCAAACAACTCAATTGTGTCCCATACAACATTCATGTATTGTTTCAATATTTTATGTTTTTTTGCATACTTGGACTTAACTTGTGAAACAACCAACTCAGAATCCCCCAAGACAGCCAGCAACTTGATTTTATGTTTCACAACTATGTTCAAACCTATCAACAAAGCTTCATATTCTACCACATTGTTTGTACATTCCAATGTTAACAAGAATGAATAATTAAATGTAATACCTTCAAGTGAAACAAACACAATCCCAGCTCCATTACCCTCTTGGCTGCATGCTCCATCAAAATACATTTTCCACACTTCATTGCAGTTTTGTGCCACATGCTTTTCAATTGGGTCGGTATTGACCAATTCTGGCTGGGCTAATTCTATCATAAAACTTCCAAGATCAACATCACAAAAATAATTAATTTGATCTTGTGGTACACAGTCAACAACCTAATTCATCCTTGGTTCCCTGTATAACTTCACTTCCTAACCATTTACCAAAATCGTCGCATAAGACAAATCAAATTGGACATTTCCACCAACTACTGCCATCCATTGTCTTGATAGAAGCATCCTAAACTGAGAAGGGGTGTCAATTACTGTTATATCAATGTTATAGGCCACCTGAGGATAAGCATCAAGCTTGAATTCAACATCCCTCATTATACCCACCACAGGAACAGGTCAGTTATCCATTGCATAGCACTTACCTCCATTGGTATCCACCCACATGCCAAGCTTCTTCATAACTCCTACTGGCATGATATTTATAGCAGCTCTAGAGTCTATCATGCAATTCCTCAACAACTTGTTATTATTGAGTAAGGTAGTGAAAAAAGGATCAACATGTGGGGGACTCAATAATGCATTACTAAGGCATACTTCTGGGATATTCACTTTCTCTTGCTTATTTTTAATGGCCATCTTACTTTCTGAATTCATGTCTTTCCTTCCCATTTGTTATTAATTGGACAACATTGTCTCTATATTCCTTAATTTTCATCATCTCAAGTAGTGGAAAAAAAATCTTTACTTGAGATAAAGCCTGAGTGAAGTCAAAAGAAGAACCCTCCACTTTAACCATTTTCTTTTGCTCTAATGTTTCTCCTTTGTTTTCTTCCTTTTCTCCTTTACCTGGCTGATCAGGATTTTGCATTTCTTTGTGTAATTCCTCCACTTCCTCCTTTTGGACAGGCTTTTGTTTACTTTCATCATGCTGTTTATTTTCTGCCTTTTTCACAATTCCTTGTGTCACCTTTTGTTCTTTCATAAAGATTCCCTTGGGAACACCTTCCTTCTCATTTATTGTCCTATTTCTTAACTAGTACTTACTTTTTGCTTCTTCAACTGCAGCAACAGTTAATCTCTCTATCTCTTCCTCAATAAGCTTCCTCATACTTCATTGAGTAGGTGTTTCAATAGAATGTTGCTCTGTATAATCTTCTTCAGAGTCAGAAAGGATTTGTTACTCAACCATGTGGACATTGTATTTCTAATTTGAAACATCATACTCATAACCTTCATCCTCTGAAGATGAGTACCTCTCCTCCACATGGTGAAAAATGTTTGAAGTCAAATACACTATGTGATCTTCTCCACTATTTCCTATCAACATTCCTTCCTCTTGCATTCTTTGGGCTACAACACAATAATCTGGGGAATGTGGCTTATCACAGACTTCACAAAAATAATTATTATTCACCATATAGGCTCCCTTCTTGCTCAATGGATCAGGAGTTTCTTTGTGTCTAGGCCTATTTGTTATAGGTTTTCCATCCTTCCAATTTGTGTTATAAGGCATGTCATGCAGCCTAGGTGTTTCATTCATGTATGTGTTTTCCTTCTTATACTGATAATTGTTGGTTTGTTGAGGAGCCCTATGATTGTCTCTTTTATCAATTATCCCAATAGCCCTCCTATTGTTTTCAATTGTTAATGTTTCCTTTTGAGCTTTGGCCAAGTCTCTTGGGAAGCTATTTCTCAGTTCATACCCTGTTTTAGGATCGAACACATTCAAATAAACACTCAATGCCACAAAGTCTAGAAATTTTGATCCAGGAGGTATTTTATTCTTGTTGCCTAAATTTTCACCCTCTGGCTCAATCAGGCAAAGAAAATCATGTTAACAGGTTCGAGGAGGCAAAATGAAGTATTCAGCCTAGGGAAAAGGTCATGAATCTGATGCTAGGTCATGAGGAATTCAGTGAAGAAGCCTACCTTATTCTAGTTCGGCATGAAAATCTTCTAAGGACAGAGTCGCCAAGACCCTAGGAGTGTCATGGCAATCACAGGTCTTCTGCATTCTTCATTTGGCAGGATAGTTCTATTATTTTGGCGACCGTGGAGGCTTCTATCGGCATATGTCTTAGCTATCGGGGTTGCATCTTACCAATCTCAACATGTCTCCCCGACTATGTATATGGTGGTTCATCGGTGGAGCTAGGTGATATCGACATTATGTCTCAGCGAGGTTTTCTTGTCTCACCAACTAGAGGAACTGAGTGCATCGTATCGGCATGAGTTCACTTTTGTCTCATCGATCGGTGGCGGATGGATGTGCTCATTGGTGTAGGTTGGGGCGATCACCGTAAGGTCTCAACAAGTGACCTTTGATCTCGCCGATGGGAAAATAATGAAGGATCCTTGTCGGCATAACAATCGCCTTGTCTCAGTGACTTTGAATGCATGAGGCCTTTCGGTGTAGCAAAAGTAGTCTCTGTGAGGTCTCCCCAATAGATGGAAGCTACAGCGACACACTTGGGACAGGTAGACTCATCGGTGGGAGATACATTATGTCTTAGTGACCCGAGAGTAGTTGTCTTTCTGAATAATAGGGTGCATTCTATATGATGTCTTGCCGATAGTAGAACGTCACAACGATGGAAAACGGATGGACTCGTTGGCAAGATAAAGTATGGGTCTCTGCAAAACATTTTTCTGAGTAAGGAGGATATGCCAACACCAAGGGAAAGCAAACACATCACCGGGCAGGATGGAGGCTATCGCCATAAGGTCTAGCTGACAGGAAAAATCTCCCCGACGCAAAAGAGAAAGGGCCCTAAACACGACTAAGGGCATTCATTGAGATGTCTCGGTGACTATGTCAGGTCTCCCAAAAATGAGGGGCCTTTGACATAACAAATGAAGTCGCCATGAGCTCTTCTCGACTGGTGAAGGCCTCAGCGAAAGAAGAGCATCGACAAAATGATAGCCTCGCTAAGATGTCTTACTGTCTCGATAGTGTCTTTCTGAAGGAGCTCAAGCTCAGAGGAGAAAAGTAAGCTCCGGCTACAAGAAATGAGCTCACCATAAGCTCTCGGCGATAGCTTCGGGAGGGCATAATCACATCAGTGAGATACTTCCAATGTATCGCCGAGATGCGATTCTAATCATAGGAGTTTTGACTGACCAAAGAGGTTGCGTGGAATTTACTCAACCAATCAAAGAGATCTGAGGGTAAACCGTGATAGTCTAAAGAACGTCAACAGGATAACAAGCAACGTGTATCTGTTGCAAGCTCGGGGCATTCAAGATGCAGCTGAAGTAGCTAAATAGGACATGATGGATCAATGAATGCAGTAGCTGTGAAATATCAGAGGGCTTCTATGAGGGTAGCTCTTCACCGACACACACCAGATGGACACACAAGC
Source organism: Sequoia sempervirens (assembly GCA_007258455.2). Lineage (NCBI taxonomy): Eukaryota > Viridiplantae > Streptophyta > Pinopsida > Cupressales > Cupressaceae > Sequoia > Sequoia sempervirens. Next base: position 3,516,341 of record VDFB02274714.1, read on the forward strand.
TTCAACATTAATTTCAATCAAAAGATCTAAAGATTGATCTTTCTGGGCCCAATATTTTGTAAGCCCTAAGGGGGCCATCACAGTCTGTATATAAGGCAATTTTTGCCTTTTTTGTAAAGGAGTTTGGGTTATGCATTCAAGGGAGTTAGTGATTTTTTTGTCAATCCTTCCTCAATTAATGTTTCTGTAACTCAACTAGAATCCTGAAAATAACATAGAGTTTACTTGGGAAGTTTGTGTTCACGTTTGTATTAATTCTCATTTCTGTATCTTTCCTTTGAACATGCAAGTCTTTAACTATGTTTTATAATTCTGTATTCATATCTTAGAGTTGTGAAATTAATCTTTCCTTCCTAAGATGTGTATGTAGATCAGACCTGTTAGGACTAAAGCATTAAATTTGAAAGAGGTTGTTCTGAGAATAGCAATCAGGCTTTCAATTGTATGTTCTTCCTGTGTTCATTTCATGATTTCTCAAATAGTTTGGTGTATCACCCTGGTGTAGTCCTTTAATTTGTGTACTCCTTATCCCTTTCCCTTCAAAGAATCAGTAGTCTAGGTGATACCAAAGGAAGTTGGCCTTCTCCAAAGGTTCATTTCAATTATAGGTGACCCACAGCCTTGAGATGATCCCATGCTGCTCTAGAAAGCTCAGTTTTACAAACTTTGTGCAGGGTGCATTTTTAGGTGACAACAATTCTATAGTTTGTTGAATCTTCGATTGAAATTATAAATTGAGTCATTATGATTTTTTTGAATTCACATCAATTCATGAAGAGCAGCATCAGGTGCACTTTGATTCCCATATTGCTCGAGGAATCGGTCCTTAAATATTTGGAGAGAATCAATAGAGGCTGTTGTTAGGCTGTTAAACCAATCTCTGGCTTCTTCAATAAGTGACATCATGAATAACCTCATATGCAAATCTTCATAAGGTACATCCAAATCTTGAATGAAGGCATTGAAACTCCTTAAGTGGTCCTCAACAAAAATTGCACTACTCCCTATAAATTTAGGCACTAGACCTCTCCAACTACCATCCATGGGGTAAGGGTATAATTGAAATCCTACCAAATCAAATTGTCTGATCATGGTGGTATACTGATGAGGAGGAGGGTTAGGTAGGTACTAATACATTGGGTTATTATATTGTGTATTATGATGTGGCATATAATGCTAACCAGGAGGTGGCTGAACATTTGTATATTGTGTGGGAATATGAGGTGGATGATTTGGTTGTTTGTATTGATTCCCTACTTGATGGCGAGGGGCCCTTGGTGGCTTAAAAGGCCCTACACCATGATTACCCTGCTTATGAGGTGGTACATACTTTGGGGGGCAACCAGCTATATGAGTAATGTTATGAACTTTCTGCAATTTGAATTCTCTAATTGCTTATATCATTTGGGCATTCTCCTGTTCTTCTCTCTCCTTTATTTGAGATTCAAACCATGCTTTTAATCTTCAAAAGTTAAAGATTCATAATCTTCTTGAGGAGTTTCTTGATCAGTGGGTCCATTCTGATTACCTTCCATTTTTTGATCATATTCATGTTGAATTCTAATTCATTTAGCCTCAAGTTCAGCTCTAAACTCAGCCTATTTCTGAGGATCATAAAAAGGATTTCTTTGATCTTCTGGGGTACAAGGTTTTGCACTTGAATTATCTCTCCATGCATCATAACAGTCATATGTTTCACCATGTGGTATTCATGATTTGTCTTTGTTCGTCATGCACATGTCCTCACTTATCCTTTTACCCTTGTCAACCTTATCATCTTTGTGTGTCCATTTACTGCTGCCAGCAGGAGCCCCAGTATGACCTCCCCTATATTGAGATCTTCTTCCATTCATGTTGAAATGTTTTTATTAGAGTCGCCACTCACTTTCTTAAAAGTGATAAAATGTTTGTTTTTAACTATTCCTAGCGGAGTCTGTACAAGGTTTCTGACTCTATGATTAAGGTGCAGATTCTGAAGTTAATTCCCCAACGGAGTCACCAATTTGTTAGCTCTCAAAAATGTAGGTAAGAATACCTCAAGAGGTTTCCAATCTCTTGGTACATTTTAGGGTAACAGACAAAGCCAAATGGTTTAAGCTTTCTACTCTTTAGGTGCTGCTAGACCTAGGCGGGTGTACAAATATGAATTGGGTAGACTTGACTTATGATCTTCTCTCTTGCAGTGATTTTTCCACGATGGCAGATGGAAGTGGACAAATGAAATCAAATTTGGTATAAATTGTATAGCAATATTCAAGACTAAATCCTAATATGTTTAGTTAACAGATGTAAAAATATGAATGAAACTATGCGGAGTCAAATGAAATCTTAAATGAGTGACTTCTTTATGGAGGACATTCAAATTGTTTGGCATATGTTTTTTTATAACTTGTATAAACATGCAAGACTGTGATTATTAAGTTCTTCTTACTGATCCAGATGAATTTCCCTGATTACTATGATTAATTAAAAGGATTTAATCCTTCCTTGAAAGAACCAATCAACCAATCACACAGATACAACAAATGTGTACCAATAAACCAAACATAAACTTGTTATGTTAATTTAAATAACTAGACAACATCAATCTTGGAGACAACTTGAATAATACTTTCAATGGGCACAACAAAAAAATTGACACCAGAAATACGCCAGCATATTAAATCATTCTCATTGATGTCTCCATAATTTCAAAACATGCATCATAGTCTCAAATTTGTGAAATATGGTGTTCTACTGTATTCTCCTATCTATCTTCTATCCTATTCTACTTATATTCTACTTCATTTTTGAAATAGATATTTATACATTGAGTACACAAAAGGACGCATCCTTTCGGAAATTGGAAATGTCATATGTTTACATAACAAAAAGATTAGACGATAATTAAGCTCTGTTTATCCATAGGTGAGTTTTAGCAAGATCATCCAAATAATCTCGGCGCTCGTATGTATCTGCATCTCCAACTGCATTCTGGATCGTGATTTCCATCTTCATCATCTTCTCATTCTGTTTTCTCACTTCTTCTAACGTTGTATTCTTCATAAAAGCTATCCTCATGACTTCATTTAGTAATGACTCACTCTCATTTTTCCATTTGGTAGCTTCTTTTAGTTCCCCTTTTTCATCGGAGAAAGCAATCACTATTTTGTTGGCAGTGCTTATCAACCCCTGTTCGTCTCCTTGCAGTTCATCATAGAAGTTTCGATGTTGATTTATAATATGATTTGCAACTTCAATTGTTGCATTGTTAGAAGCCTCTCTTTGGTCTATTTCATGAAACTTCTCCATAATCCATCCATCCATCCGTTTATGCTCCTTTAATGCAGCAAGGGTATGTGAATGTTTTCCTCCAAAGTTTATTCAACCAAGGAGTTAAATTATCCTGCCTTTTCTTGATTATTGCTACAATTGCATCATGCTTTCCCTAGGAATAAGCACTTGATCCTTCCCAATGATCTTTCAACTGAGAGCTTTCTCCTTGAGTAAGCATCTTGGTTGGCCTCATTGAAATGCCTACCAAATCTTTTAATCTGTCATTTTCTCTCAACATTCTTTTGTTATTTGCTCTGTACATCTCCTTCTCTTTTATTAACATCTAAATTTGGGCTTTGTTCAGTTTTGCAATATTAACTCCAATTTCTACAGTAGCCACAGGATCAGGTTCCCCAACCTTCAAATTCATGACATGTCCAAATGCCTTTTCAGTGTCAATGACTACTGACTTCCTATGGGGTGGGTATAAGGTCCAGATCATCAATGATCCTTCATCTGTATTGTACTTGGACCCAACATACACTTATGTTACCTTTTCTTTGTCAAGCTTGTGTAGCATTGTTGTCCCTTAAGAAACTATCAAAGACAAGGGAAAAATTGAGATATAGCCTGGGAAAGATCATGACTCCAACATTTTGTAACATTTTCCTCCCCTTTTCTGGGGTCATACCTATCATTTCTTCATCTACACATTTCCTCAGCTCGTTCAACAATTGCTCTTCATTCCCTATAGTAACATCATCAACTTTATCCCTTATTTCATTCCCTTTCTGTTTGTACAGAAATGCTTTGAACTTAGGGGAATTTATGAACTCATCATTTGAAACAAATGATCTATACTCAATATTCCTTACATCTGCCCCTCCACTTTCTTCAACACTCAATTCTCTGATTAGGAAAACATACTCTTGGGTTCTCAACCTGGACACCTTCTCTAGTTTTCCTTATGGCTCATTATCTTTAGGTGTCTCCTCTTCTCCAAAAGATAACAACTCGACATCCTGCAATCCTTGATTATACCTTTCAACCACTATATCTGCTTCATCTTCATCCAAATTCTGGATCATATCATCAAAGGGATAGGGTACATGTTGATACCCTCCAAAGTTTATCTTCATTTTAGCAGAATTAATATATCCCTTTGGATCAAAGTTTTTCCTGAGTGGTCCTTTGTTCATGTTGTAATGGAACAATTTATCAAGGATGAAATTGTATCCTTCCTTAGCCAACACAGTGAAATCACCAAAGCACAATGTACTAGGCATAAAGGCTTGCTTCCCAAAAGAGTTGAAATTCATAACATTGTAGTAATCCATCTGTCTGAAAATCTCCAAATATGCAACTCTGTTTGGAACTGTCTTTGGAAGAATGAAAGGGGCATCTTCAAACCCATAAAATCTAATCATGGTAGCTCCCTCCAAATAATACCAGTCTCCCCAATTATGATCAATTGGCCCATTGAAATCTTTTGGCCGAAGAAATATATTTATCTCAGTAGATAATGAATAATAAAAAGGATATTTATACAATTTGTACAATGCTTTCACAAAATATTCCTCAAAATGAATAAAACTAGCATTAGCAAACCTGCTATCCCAAATAGCAGTCCACAATTAAATAGGTAATGCTTCACCATCTTTACCAATTTGAGAAATTCTCATTTCTAGAGGACATACTCCTAACTCCTGTCCAAAATAGAGTACTAGATGCATTAATAATGAATAATGCCTGAGATAAAAGTAGATGATCCACTTTTTATAGCCATCAGTCCTAAATCAAGCCCCTTAGAAATGTACGAGGCATAGTCAAATGGCTGAGAATTATGATACTGGATATCTGTTGTGATAATCATGGGCACAATTGACATATATTATGGGGCATCCACTCCCAATACTTGACACACTGAAAAATAAGTGTATTTCATATAGGGTTCAAACAAGTCCACATGATAAGGGGGCCCCTCACTATCCTGCAAAGGATCTGGCTTGCTGCCTTGTTTAACTCTATGAATTGGCAACCTCCAACCCTTGTAGATTGTATCTATTCTCAATAATTCCTTCTCCAACTCCTCGTGTATGATCTCCTCATTATAGAACCCCTCCAATTTGAAAACCTCACCTATTGCCTCCTTTGAAAAATGTATCTGTGGCTTTCCAAACGGGTCACATATAGCTTTGTGCTTCAGGTCATAGTGATCAACCAACAATTTTACGAATTCAGCATTTACAAATACATTAAGGCACACCAGTTTTCCTAGGTTGAGTTTCCATGGATTGCATATTTGTTCAAAATGGCTTCTCCGATGATAATGAAAATTAAACAATTCATACCCCCTTATGGTAGTCTAGACATCTCCAACAAACTTGTACTTATCATCTAGTTTGTCCAGTTCTACCCTAAGTTGTGCAGATCTTCTGGCTTTTGGCCTAGAGCCAGGCAATTGGTCAATGAGGTCTTGGTTTAATCTTCGTTCTATGCCCTCATGTTTTGTCTCAGTTTTCTGTTTCTTTCCTTTTGGTTGACTACTTTCACCATGTTTTCTGCTTTTAATTTTTCCACAGCTAGGGGACTCCATTTCCTCAAAATGATTGTAATTAAAACCAGAGGAATTAAGACATGAAAACTTATTGTATTTGCTTGAAGATTTCAGAATGAAAGAATGCCTTTGCTCCATTCACTTTGCTGGCTCTTCTACTATGAATTCGACACTGATGCATTTGATTAAAATTTCCCTGTTATATCTGGTCGAGCCATTAATTTGTCAGCTGAAGCACGAATGAAGAGTTATTTGAAACTTGCACTATCACATCAAGTGTCTTGTCGGTGAGAAAATTTCAAATCTGGGGTGATATCCCTTTGCAACGTTCATTAGATCTTTTGCAAAAACATCCTGTAGTCTCCATAAAACCTTCAAGTCTCGCCGATAGGTATCACTTTAGTTTTATATGTCACTATGACAATTCTATGTCAGGGAGACATTTCATAGAGTTCAATGTGTCTTACCGATATGCCCCCATAGTATCCTTCTGGTCACTAAGACGTAACCACCTTTTTGCCGATGAAACCATATTTTGGCATGACCATCAAGTTTCTCACCAATGAAATTAATCTTACCGATGAAATAAATTCCATCAGCAAGACTATGAATCTTCGACAAGACTCATACCGATGCCAAATCTCTTGCCGAACCCGTTCTTCCAGATTTCTCTATTCAGTGAGACTCTCCCCAAAGTATTCTATCGGTGTAACTTTCAAATTTTGGTGAAACTCATGCCAATGACCCTTTCTATTTCTGATGCATATCTTTATTGGTGTGACATTTGAGTCGGCAAGACTACATGACTTCCTCCCGATAGCCTTTTGATGAAACCCCTTTGCGCCTTATCAGAAAGACCCAACACTTTCAGTAAGATATTATTTTGATAACCTTTTGTTTGGCCGATACATCACTCCATGCACTAGTCGGTGAGACATACATGAGTTCCTTATGACTCATCTTGATAGATTTCTCTTGCCAATATGATTCTTTTGTCGCTGAGACAATAAAATGTATCCTATCGATAGGCTACAAAGACATACATTAGTAACAAAGTCAAGTGGATCGAGGAGACCTTCATTCTATCTTCATGATATGGGTAATACAATCAAATATCAAGGACTAGATGAATTCTAATGGATCATATGACAAAATATAAGCAAGACACCATGAGGAAGAAATTTTATGCTTATGATCAGGACTCATTTTGGAAGCTCATGAATGCAATTGATTGTGAAATTTTCAAATTTTCACAGTTGTAACAAGCCCCATCATTGTAGAAACTACATATCAAGTGTTATACCTTGATCTTCCCTATAAAATCCTACTTGGTCGACCCTGGATCCATGCCCTAAAAGTTGTAGCTTCAACCTACCATCATTGTGTAAAGTTTCCTTTTGAGGGTAGAAAAGTTACCACCCATGGAGATCCTAAGCCTTTTTACTATTGCAAGAATCTTGAGGAAAAGTTCTATAAGATACCTCAAATACCCAAGAATGATGAAGGGCCTACACCTTCTACCTCATTTGTTGACCCATCATCCCTTGCATCTACCTTAGAAATGAAAACACCTGTTGTGCAGAACATACCCTAAATCAAAGCAGTGATCTAGGATGATAGTTGTGGAAACTATAAGCTAACGAAGGATACTTTTGTGTTGGGAGAGTTACCTCTTTCTCCCATATCTCTTGGGAAACCCACACCTAGCAAAAATGTCCCTAAACTATCAAAATAGCAGTGACTAGCTTCACCAAGTGGGGGGACCTGAATAAAGAAGATGTCAATGAGGAGGATGTCTCTAAACTGCTATATCAAGATGAATGACATGTCCTTGTTCTTCCTATGGAAGATATCAACAAAGGCTTATAGCTAATGAAGGGAATGGGGTATACCAAGAATGAGAAACTAGGAAAAAATGGAAATGGTTTGCTAGAACCTATCATTCTCGAGAAATTTCAAAATAATATTGTCCTAGCTTGTACAACTAGCAAGGTTACCCTTATTGGAAAATGTACCTCTGCTAAACACGTTGAAGCTTCTTCTTGGTTACCAACATCGTGTGATAGTACCCTAGATGACTTTCCACTTTATGATGTTGACCTATTTGAGAATGACTCCCTCTTCATGGTATCTACATCGACATTCACCCCAATCAACCAACCAAATGAAATATGCATAGTATACCCACAACTCATAGACTTGGACCAACAAGGACCACTAGTTCTAGATTTATTCAAAAATGATGAAGTGATCTCAAAATTCATGGAACTTCATGATAAATTACCTTAGGCAGATAACAAGGATGGCTTTGACATAGATCTTGACACAAGGGCATACTATGGGGAGACAATTGAGTCCTTCAATCACAAAATTGATGACATGCAACTAACTTGTAGATCTTTGAGTGAAAACTACACTGTGGCACTCTTTGATCCTAAAATAGTAAAAAGAAAGGATGTATCTGAGGGTGAAAACCTCTCTGAGGTTCCCAAGGATGAGGGATTCAATCTCCCCCTTAGTGCAATGCATTGAGAGAAGTCAACAGTTCTAGCAGAAAATGCCACTCTAGTCAACGTGGGAATAGAAGAAGCACCCAAGATCAATTTCTATGTTGAATCCTGGTTAGATGAAGAACATAAGAACTTGGCAGAATTCTTGAAAGAGTGAAGATATAACTTTACATGGTCATATACAGATATACCAAGGCTTGATCTAGAAGTAGTTGTGCATATTCTACCAGCCTATCCTGAAGCCAAACCTGTAAAGAAAAAGTTAAGAAAAATGCACCCTCAGATAGCATTCTTGGTCAAACTTGAGTTACAAAAGCTTCTTGACATTGGATTTATCCGATTGGTAGATTATCCTGAGTGGGTTTCAAACCTAGTACCAACCTACAAACCCATTGGGGGCATAAAAATATGCACGGATTTCAGAGACTTGAACAAATCATAGTTGATTTAATAGTTGGGCATGAAATGTTATCACTCATGGATGGTTTTTTAGACTATAATCAAACCATTATTTCCAAGGAGGATCAACACAAAACTGCATTCACTTATCCATGGGGGACATATTGCTGGAACATGGTGTCATTTGGGCTAAATAATGTAGGAGCAACCTATCAAAGAGCAATGACCCTCATCTTTCATGACATGATCCACAAAATAGTTGAAGACTATGTGGATGATATTTTGGAAAATTTAAAGAAAAGGACTGAGCACATACAAGTCTTGGGACCCATCTTTTGTAGGATCAAAGAATACAAGGTATGACTAAATCCAAAAAAATGTGTCTTTGGGGTGACATTAGGAAAGCTCCTTCGCTATATCATCTCACAGAGAGGGATAGAAGTTGATCCACCAAAGCTAAAATCCATCCTAGACATGGAACCACCACAAACATTGAATTAGATGAGAGGGTTACAAGGAAGATTGCAGTTTATCATAAGGTTCATAGTGTGACTATCAGATACAATCCACCCTTTTTCACATCTTCTCCATAAAGGAATAACTTACAAGTGGGATGACAAGTGTGAAAAAGCTTTCCAATAGATCAAGGAATATCTATTGACACCTCCAATGCTCATACCACCGATACCAAACAAATTGTTGATCTTGTATACCTCAACAACATCTACAGCACTAGGTTCTCTTTTGGCACAACATGATGAAAATGGAAAGGAAAGAGCTATATACTACATCAACAGGACCTTAGTGGGATATGGAATAAACTATTCATCCATTGAGAAATCATGCTTAGCATTGTTTTTTTCTTCACAAAAGTTCAAACACTACATTTTGTCACATCAAATCAAAGTCATTGTGAAGATTGACCCATTGAAATACCTGCTATCTAAAGAAAATCTCATTGGGAGAATGGCCAAATGGGTAATGATCTTGATTGAATTTGACATAGAGTATGTGGAGCGCAAGGAAATCAAAGGGAAAGTGATTGAAAACCAATTGGCAGAGGCACCTATCTATTCAAAGAATCCATTGATATATGAATTCCTGGATGAATCAATATTCCTTGTTAATACAAAAAATCAGTGGAAGATGTACTTTGATGCATCATTTACCCAACGTGGATCAGGGGCGGGTATTTTCTTTATCACCCCTCAAGGTGATTGTATTCCAAATTCATACATGCTATCATTTTCATGCACTAATAACATTCTTGAGTACGAAGCCCTAATCACAGATCTAAGGATAGAAGTTCAATGGAAAATACAAGAGATGAAAGTCTATGGAGACTCACATCTGGGTATCAACCAAGTCAATGAAGACTACCAGACTAAGGATGAAAAGCTTACTCCTTACGAGAAGATGGTAGAAAATCTCAAGGACCTTTTCATTGATATAACTTTTGAACATATTCCTCGCATGAACAATTGAGTAGCAGATGCCCTGGCAACAATTGGATCATTATTAGACATGTCACACAACATCCTACAATGTGAATTCTTGGTAGAAAAGCCTCTTGTACCAACTTTCAAAATTCTAGAATAAGAATTTGTGTGTGTCATTGTTGGTCTTGGATCCCCATGGTATCATGACATATTCACCTACCTAAGTAGAGGAACCCTCCAATCTGATATCACCTCTAACCTTAAAAAGATATTTGTTAAAAAGGCATCTCAATTTGTGATCCTAGGTGATACAATATATCGTTGTAGCATCGAGGGGACATTACTATGATGTCTTAACTAAGAGGAAGCCTTGACTACTTTAACATAGGTACACGATGGCATATGTGGTTCCCATTCTAGTAGTATGACTTTAGCTAAGAAGTTGTTGAGGACAAGGTACTATTGGCCAACCATGGAAAGTGAAGCCCACTATTACATGTAGAAGTGTGTCATGTTTCAACAACATGGAGATCTAATTCATGCTCAAGCTCAAGCATTGCAACCAATGATCACACCTTGTCCTTTCTCGCATTGGAGCTTGACCTCATAGGAAAGATTACCCCAACCTCATCTAATGGCCACAAGTTTATCATGACTGCCACTAAGTACTTTACCAAGTGGGTTGAATCCATTCCCATGACCTACATAATGAGGAAGAAAATTGCTAAGTTTATCCTAAATTACCTCATTCATCATTATGGTGTTCCACAAACCCTTATCTCAGACAATAGAACACCCTTCAAGAATTAGGATGTGAAAGAACTATGTCAAAGATTCAACATCCAACACCGATTCTCTACCCCATATCACCACTAGGGAAATGGTCAAGATGAGGCTATAAACAAGACTATTCTAAAGATCCTAAAGAAAACAATCAATGAAGCTAGTCGTGACTAGCATCTATAGTTAAATCTTTCTCTTTGTGCCTATTGAACTAGTATTCACATGCCTACAAGTGCAACCCCATTCTCCCTGGTCCATGGATCAAAAGCCATCTTACCTATTGAGGTCAAGCTTCCATCACTACTATTCTCACTACAAAACCTAATCACTGATGAAGAGTATAGAGTATGTTGGTTAAATGAGCTAGAATTCATGGATGAGCATCATCTAGATGCTCTTAGTCACTTGCAAGTATATCAAAATGGACTGAAATGGAGCTATAACAAGAAGATAAAATGTTAGTCATTCCAAGTAGAGGATCTTGTCCTAAAGCAGAATCAAAAGAATCTTCTAGATTAGAACAATAAAAGAAAGTTTGAACCTAACTAGTTGGGTCCCTTTGTCATCACAACAAGTTATGGATCAGGAGCATATCAATTGTGAACACTTGATGGTGAACCCTTATAGGAACCAACCAATAGCTTGCATCTTAAAAAAAATTATGCCTAGTCTCAAAGGGTGTAAATCTAAAAAATCAAAAAAATCAAAAAATGATCAAAAAAAAAAAAAGTAAATAAAAACAATTGTCCTCTAGTGAAAACTACTTCGGTGGTGCTTTGGGCAAATACCTTGGTGAAAATCTAGAAAATAGGCACCTTGCATAAATAAAGCACCTCCATTTACCTAGGCTCTTTATCCTATCATTCCATCTATTGCATCACATCATTCATCCTATTTATTCCATCACTCATCTACATCTAGATCATAGCTTGATATTCTGAAGTATCGTACCCCCTTAGTACTACTTGGCATATTCCTAAGGTCAGTTGTCTTTCCTATATCGAGGTAGTCTATCATATCACACTAGGGAGAAATTCATTATAGATTGGATAAGGTTGTTGTATATCATAAGGTTATTGAAAATCCAAAAAAAATCATAAAATCTAATCAAAATCTTGTATAGCCAAAAATCCCAAAAACATTTGCAAAACCCTTTACAGCTAAAATCTAAAAACATTCACAAAATTGTAAATTTAAAATTAAAAAATCCAGAAAATATCAAAATCACTAAAAAGGGTGAACAATGAAAAAATCCAAAAATTGTACCTTGTCGAACTACAAGTCTCTGAGCTTGAACATAGGCAAGGCCATCATTGTTGTGCCGCTGAGACACCCTAAGTTAGTCCTTTGGGATTCTATCATAATAATTTGGAAATCCATCAACTATTCATATCTCATCTTTAATAAGTCGAGTCAGTCAAACAACTTGGTCTCTGCATGTATAACGTAGGAAAGGCTCATCTTTTATTAGCCCCCAAGGCCCCTAGGATATGTTAGTTAGGTTAGGTTCTTGTTCAAAACTCAGAAAATCCCTAAACATTCAAATATCATAAAACCTTAAATATTTGTAAAATCTCAAAAAATCCTTAAACATTCAAAATCTCAGAAAATTCCAAAAATATTTGAAAATCTTTGAAAACACAAAAACATTAGAAAACATTCAAAAGACCTAAACAACATCAAATATCTTTAAAAACCCTAAATAGTCTCAAATAACTGAAAACCAAAACATTCACATAAACTCTTGAAAAGACCAAAAACAACCTCAAAACATTTTCAAAATACCAAAAACATTGAAATCTTAAAAAAATCTAAAAAACCATTCATCCCATTTTCACTATCACCTGTAATAAACCTCCATCCATAATAACTCATCTTCAACCTTTGGAAAAACAAATCGAAAACAAGTATCGCAAGTCCTAAAGTGAGAAACTAAGTGTCAAAATCTAAAGTCTAGATCATAGGTAATACACCTGATCAACATGTCCTAGGATGCATCCTTCTTGCAATGGGCATCAGTATCAGAAATCACCTTAGCTAAAATAAACTGGCAAGAGATATAAATAAAAATAACTGTTTATCTTTGATCTTTTCTTTTGATTTATCTTAGTGACCCATTCCCAGGACCTCTAGATGATGTATATCAAAATTATTTAGAGAGAAAAGAATGGGGCATCAATCATTATCTTTTGTTTGTTGTGCTTGTGGGTATTCTTATAAAATAATCTTGGCACATACTTGCTTAGTTGTGTGTATGGAAGTTGTTTGGAGTAGATTGTTGACTATTGCATATGCTTTGGTCTGATTTATTCTAAACTATTAAACTACATTCCAATGAGATTTTTGTATGTCAAGGTGTGAACAAGGATTATCCTATTTGTTTGCAGAGTCAAACTCCATCACAGTAGATACAACACCATCCTGGTTGTTAATACCTTGATGCATCATGTCTATGTGTTATATCAAAAAATAAAGGAACGACGAAAAATCCCAATCCTAGATATGAAAAAATCCTCATCATGTATTTATCATCCCCATTTCTAATAAAGTCTCTGTGGATCATAGACTTGTTGGATTTTTTTTGGAATCAATCATCAAAATCAATGGTTAATCATCTTGTTTCTTCTATCTTCTCTCTATGCTATCCTAGTATCATGATAGTCAACAAAAACAATATCATCAATGCATCCATCCTGCATCCACAAATCATCAGCGTGCATACATCTTGCATCATCACAGCATATCATAATACAGAAAACACATTTCACTGCAACATCATTATCATTTAGTTGTGTTAAATAATATATATTTGTTATTCTAAACATCTTAAATCATAGTATACATATCATAAACATACATCACATTATCATATCGTAATCCTAAACATCTACTTTATCCATACATACATCCATATGCATACATCATCATCTCATAAATTGCATAGAAAAGTACACAAAAAGAATATAACATTGCATCCATTCTATATCATTACATCTCATATCATCACATGTCACATATATCATCACATATTTCATAAGCATGAATAAAAGGAAACACATCCATTCATTATGTTGCATCCATACATGATCATAATACATAAGCATGTCACATCATGTCAACATCAAATGCATCCATACATTCATAAGCATGAAATAAAATGAACACATGACATCATAAATCTGTATGATCTTGTGTATATATCAAAAAGTGGTGACTATCATAATACAATATCTGAATTAGTGTCTATATATCCATCAAAAGTACAATATCCATGAGGTTATCAAAAAGGAGCCCATGAATGTATATCTATATAAAGAATCGGGCAATAATCAAAAAGTGTTTATACAAGTGGGTTAACCCTGATGGTTGCTCCCCTCCCCTTGTTGTCTCTCTAGCTAATCCTTACCCCGAAGATTTTCCCCACTCCTCCGGGAAAAATTTGGTTTCCTAATTGCCATAGGGACATCTCAATGATAATGCATATGATATTATGTTTCCTTAGTGACGACCTCTCTATACAAATGAGAAGAAACTATCTATCCCTATGTTGCAACTATCATAGCCTCTAACTGCTAGTGCCGCTTGACCTCCTATGCCAACTACATAGCAGAGGTTTGTCTAAGTTGACATTCTTGATCCCTCTCGGCTGTGACTACTTATACCTATTGTCAAGCCTGGTCTCTCTTAGTTGTGATTTCCAATATTTGTTGTCGAGCCTAATCTCGATCAACAGTAACCACCTACAACTACTGCTAAATTTGAACATCATGAGGATGTGGCCTCGACGGTGACTATTGTTGTATCGGCAGTTGTTGGTGCAATGGTGGTGCACCTCAGACCTATCCACCCTGATGTTGGCCATCCTGGCCATCCTATCCTCTTCCCCTACTATTTGGGCCTCTAACCTGTCCATCATCTAGCTAACCTCGACCTCTTCCTATGCCCCTCCCTCTCGGCCTCCCTCATGGAGGTATACCTTCTAGATCTGTAAGTCAAAGAGGGGGTACAAACCATGCATCATATGCATCCACCTGTCCTTGATCATAGGCCCATGACCTAGCAACCAACTGTCTGAAGCCCATGTAGTCTCTTGGGATGATCTAGCAAAAATAGCAGTATATGCATCATTATGCCTATCATGCTTCTCACCAAACTATCTAGAAACCCTATCAGGAAAGTACCTCTCTATCATCGTGTGTTCTCAACCCTACATATACCAAGTCTATCGAGCAAAGAACAACTATTGAATATCATCATACTAGGTCAGTATCTGAAGCCATGGTTTCCATCTAAATACTATCATATCATCAATCACTTGATGTAGTAAGAAATGTCGAGCTGCCCTGTGTGCTACAAAATGATGGTGCCTCTATATTGCCATAGACTAGATCATCTAGCTCGACATCTTCCATATGAACAATCAGTCAGAGCATGACAATGTGCTCCCAAGCCCATATGTGGAGAAGTGTGACCCTTGTACCAATCCCTCTCCCATCATAGTATACAAATTCATGCATATCAGGCTAAAGGGAGGCCAACATCACTGGCCCCCATGAATTCTGGGTCCTCTTAAATAGCATCATGTGCTAAGCCAACCCCCATCCTAGACTAAATCCTTTGCTTTTTTGATCTTTAGCAACCAAACCTAAGATCACTGCTGCAATAATGAATCTGAAGGTTAATGCTCGACCTCTATAAATCTTGAGGTCAATCTGGGAGTTGACCATGATAATGGAATCCTAGTTAAGAACTTCATGGCAAGCTTCATAGTTTGTATCAGTGTCATAGATCACGTGCTCACCATGTATTAGCAATCGCAAAATCCATCATACATCCTCTAGCATCACTGTCACCTTGGGTAAGTGGAATGACAAGGTCTCGTTATGCCATCGCTCATATAGTGTTGTCATTATCACCAAATGTGTCTGCACGATAGGCATGTAGGCAACATACCACAAACCAATCTCTCCTAAGTGCTCCTATCGCAACTCAAATAGATCATCAAGTTTGGACAACATAGTCGGCCAGTGCTCGCGAGACATTAAAGGCTGGATATCCTCCTGCACCCATGAAGTGCATGATGTCAAAATTCACATAACTAGATAAATTTTGGAATTTTTATCCCCCAAAATGACAAAAGCATCACTATTTATGATAGAATCACTATAACTCAAGTTCTAAATAGTGATGCTCGGTGCATTCAAATTTCAAACCGTGAATTGTGTAGCGCATAATCACATATGCGTCAACATTTGAACATTGCAAACCCTAAATCTAAATTGCAAATTGTGAGATGCGTCGCTATTTAAACTCGCGTCATTATTTGAAATCAAAAACCCTAATTCAAATTTTGAACTGTGTGTCTAATCACAATAGTGTCACTAAAATTTAAAATAGTATCACTAATTCTAAAAATAGGGTTGCTATATATCGACAACGCCTAAACTTAAATTTCAAATTGCAATAAATGTACTCAAAAGTCAAAATGGAAGTCAAGTTTCGAATTGCATACTCGTGGTCCTAGGTCTGGAGGCCTCTAGTACTCACGAACCTGGTAAAAAATGTGTCGTTGGAGCACTCGTTGTGCTATTTCATCAAAGAGTTAGAGCTCAAACTACAAGGATTCTCTAAGGTGTGAATGCACAAATGAATTGAAAGTGACCCTTCCTCACCTATTTATGCCTCCAAATTAGGGTTTTTATCCCTAATTTAATCATAAAGCTAGGTTTTTTCACCATTTTTACCAATCTTGCCAAACTGAGGCTTATTTTGCATCATTTTTTACATTTTTGGAATGTTTTTTGCATCCCAGAGCCTTTTTTGGACGCCTAAGGTAGCATTTAAACTTTGTCAAGAAATGAACCAAATATTTAAATTTCCACCAGATTTCTCAAGGGGGTAGGGAACCAGCTTATTCCTTCTACTGGGGTAGCAGTGGGGCATCAAAAAAATTAGAATTTTATTTTTTTATTTAAGCAGCAACTTTTAATCCGAAGGAGTGCCAATCTTTGAACCAACATAGCAAGTAGCTCACTTCAAAGAGGAGAAAAATGTAGACACTTAAAAATTTCTTGAATGATATCATGCACTCAAATCAGGTATACTATCATCATTTCCTCCTAAAACCCATCCTCTTTTTGTTTAATTAATTAAATTATCCTAGGTATTTAATTAATTATGTCATTTTCATCTATTAACCTAATCAATTTAATTAGGTTAATTCACCCCCTTCCATGCTAACATTTCATCTTATTAAATTAAATACATCAAACTATTTACTTTAAATCTCTAAATCCTCTTATTTAATTAAATAACCCTAAGTTATTTAATTAAATATCATTTCACTTTCTCACTTTCATTAAATCACTTTATTTAATGAAAATCATCTAATTCCCCTAATTGTATAATTAAAACTTTGTTTAATTATCAATTTCTAATAAATCTAATTCCCCACACTTACAAAGGAATATTTCAAGGGAATATTCCTCCTTTGCACATTCCTCCAAAAGGAATATTCCCATGGAATATTCCTTCCCTCTTTTGCACAATTAAACTTTGTTTTAATTTTCTAAATTTCTATTTCCCTCACCCATGAGAATATTCCAAAGAATATTATTTTTCTTCGCTCATTTGAAAAAGGGGAATATTCCTTTTCTAACAAACTTACTTGACTTCTTGTGCAAGTAACTTGTGGCCTCTTGTGCAAGTTAACGTGTGACCTCCTATGCAAGTTAAAAGAATGATTGTTTGGAAAAAGTTGAACCCTTGATTAAATCTCATCATTGATTCTCATCCATTGATGATAATCCATGATCCATGCCTCTAACTTCTTCCATCCTGACCAGTGATTAACTTGTTTGATCTCAACCCTTCATTTCTCATTTTTCCACCTATAAATAGGTCACTATTTGGAGACAAAGGGATCCGTCTATTTTAGAGAAAACTCATGTTGTTGAAATCACTCACACTCACACTCATACTTAGCATTATTTAGTACCATTTTAGTTTAATTACTTGCATTAATTAGTTTATATTTCATTAATGGCTTCCATGGTAACATAGATGCATATATTTAGCTTATTTGTTAATTAGGGTTTAAATATTTTAGCTTAAAATCCATCTAGATTAGCTTTGCACTCACACATCTTGATCATCTTAGCATATATCATGTTAAAATAGCTTGCATCAGGATCATTTAGCTTTAAAACATGTTTCATCACACATCTCACAATGGTTTCATCAGCTTTCTTCAATAAAACTGATTGAAACAAGCTCATTTATCCCCAAGATTGGGAAAGGGTCACCATTCCACATCAACGCGACATCACTCCCCCAATAGGATAAGTTTCAATGGATTAGAATAGGAATTTTAAAATATTTCATAGTTTAGCATGATAGTTTTGATAAATTCTTAGTCTAGTTTAAATTTGAATGATCTCTATTGGATTGACATTTAGTGGCATGAATATGCTTTGATTCTTGATGAATCAAGTGTAGTCAACCCATACTAATATGTGGGTCACAGTTTCCACAACCATCATCATAGATCACTGCTTTGATGTTAGGTATGCTTTGCACAATGGGTGCTTTTGTTTCTAAGGTAGATGCAAGGGATGATGGGTCAACAAATGAGGCAGAAGGTGTAGGCCCTTCATCATTCTTGGGTATTTGGGGGATCTTCTACAACTTGGCCTCAAGATTCTTGTAGTAGTAAAAACACTCATGATCTCCATGAATGGTAACTTCTCTACCCTCAAAACTAATCTTTACACACTGATGGTAGGTTGAAGCTACATCTTTTAGGGCATGGATCCAGGGTTGACCAAGCAGGATGTTGTAGGGAAGATCAAGGTCTAAAACTAGACATGTAATTTTCGCAATAATGGGGCCCACTTAGACGGATAGTGTGATGATGCCTTGCGATAACTGTTCTTGGTCATCATATGCCCTGATAGTGGTACTCTTTGTTTTCTCAATAATATCCTATGAATAGCCCATATTATTTATCAACTGAAGGGTGTAAATGTTTAGACCAGCACCTCCATCTACTAAGACTATTTTAACCTTATTCTTATGGATGATGACCTCAAGGTGTAAAGCACGATTATGAGATGGTTGTGATGGTAGGTCTTGTTCTCAGAAGGTGAGAAGATAATTAGTGATATACCCTACCATAGCTTGAAACTACTTTGTATATATATCCTCAAGGATAGACGATGTAGACAGAGCTTCCTCTAAGATTTCCTTATGCGTGGGGGATAGCCTCAATAGTTCTAAGATAGAAGTCTATGCGGGGGTCTTCATAAGTTGATCTAAGAGATTTTACTTGCTAGTGATTGATGTTGGCTAAGTACGGTGTGCCCTAGATTGAGATGGGACTCCTTGGATGGTGACTTTTCCACGTCATGTGGTGACTCCACATTCCGCACTAGGTCCTTTGATGGTTACAATGGTAATGACGCTATCATAGGAAGTGATCACATTGGAAAGGTATGCTACACATTTGTAGAATCTTTTTCTTTACCATCATTGTTTCCTTTTGTATGATTTGATATGGGGGTTTTATACATCTTAAGATCCTAATTACTGGTCGATACCTCAATAGATATGGTGTCACTCTCTATAAGATCCTGGATAATATTTTTGAGTTGCATGCAGTTCATTGTCTTATGTCCTTTGATTTTTTTAAAGTCACATAGATCCATTTCATTATACCAGGGTGGTTTATCCTATGGTTCTTGGTTGTTTTCAAAGTTTGGAAGCATTATCAGGTTTGACTCTACCAATTTCTTCATGATAGTCTCAATAGGTTCTGACAACTATGTATATTTTCATTTTGGATGGTTGTTCTTGTTGGGGGTTCGTCTTTGTTGTGTTTTAGTGTTTTTGACATAATTATTTTGTGGTGATGTTGTTTGTTGCACATTTGGTTGTTGTTTGTCCTAGGAGCACTTAGGATAACCTTACCATCTAACACTCCATCATTTTTTACATTCTTGTTCTTAGCCCAAACATGAGGCTTGTCATTTAAACTAGTTAAGGGCTCTAGGGACAAGGTTGTCATAAGATGCTAAGGGATCTAGGGACAAGGTTGTAATAAGATGTGATGCATTGCATTTTTAAGTGAAAGGATAGATCTGGATCTAGATTTTCTATGATAATTCCTACTTGTTGTTCATCCAGAATTGGCTACTTGCTTTTACTTTCTCTTTGCCTCCATCATTGCAATAAATTGATGAAATATTCTCCTTTGTTTTATTTGAGGGTGTATAATTCTTCTAAGCTTATGTCCATGTCAATATTGAAGGAGAAGTGATCTATGAATTTTTCAATGATTTCTTGGAAATTTTCGATACCTGGAGGTAATTGAGAAAACCAGTTGGGCTACTAGGGTGGATTCTTATTGTTGTGCTGCTAGGGCTACTTCTTGTTGTTGTTGTTGTTGGATTGCTTACTGATAAGCCTGTTGGGCTTGTTGTAAAGCTAGGGCATGTGCTTGCAATGTAGGATCAACTAGTGGTTGGGACATCTGAGATGGGTTTTGGGTGTTGATGTCTTATGCGTATTGTGCATTGTTGATGAAAGGTTGTGGATTCCCTTGGTATAACTGTTAGGGTTAGAAAGGAAGATATCTAACAATTAAATGCAGATGTAATTAATAAATAGAGAAACTAAAACACACAGAATAAATTATAACACAGAGAATTTAATGTGGTTTAGCCAATCCGAGCTACATCCACCAAACTGCAACCATTCAATGATTTTATTATCCAGTGCAAAAACCTATTACAATCTTGCGAATAATTGTGTTTTTCATCATACTGTAACCCCCATCTGAACCTCTTTTTAACAAGCTTAGAAGCTTCCAGATTAGGGTTCTACAAAGTCGGTTTTTTTCCCTTTTTCATTTATTTTTCCTTTTTCGGTGACGACATGAAAAAGGAGGAAAAAATTTCTTGGGGGCTTCTGCCCCTGAACCCCCACCCGGGGCTTGGCTCGACCCCAGACCCTGGAAAGGATACATGTCGAGGTGTACAGTATAGCATGATCAATCACCACATACCAACAATAACATTCCTTGCAAGATAGTGGATTGTGATGAAGGAATGTAATTTTGAGGCCCCATTTGATTTTGTACGACTTGGGGGACAAACAAAAATGATGAGGATGGTACCACTAAATATTATGATGTTAAGGGAATATTAGGACCTTTGGTCCACTAATTCAAAGTATTCCCCTTTGTTTGGGATGTGGTCAAGGTATTACCTTGGTTGATGGGGTTCGTGATCAAGGGATTGTTTTGATGTGGGTTGATGATGGATTGAATAGATGTGTTTTGGGAAATCGCTAGGTTTGATGTATCAATGGGAGGATTGGATGAAGATGTTACCTATTGTGTTAAAGGATAATTTTACATGAGGGTTTTCCCTTTCCTTTTTGGGTCTACTTGTGATACTTGGTCCACACTACTTTGTGGGATGTTGGGAACACTTATAGTACTCATGGGTATGGATGAAGATGGGTGTCCTCGATATGCTGAGGTTGTTGTGGAGTAATGAAGCATAAGTGGTTTATATGGATGTGGTGGATCCTTAGGAATGGGAGGATTTCCAAATGTTAGTGTCCAAGTAGTTGTTTGGGATGGAGGATTGGTATCAAGGGTACCCACAAGTGTCCTGCTTTCAAATGGAAGAGTATGGACAAAGTCCTTAGCAAGACTAGCTGCAATACTAGGTGTTGGTGTTTGATTGATTCCTAGTGATAGAGTTATTTGAATAGAGGATGAATTCAAGCCTTGTTTCAATGATTGTGCAATAAAAGATGCAGAATTAGGAACTATATTTTCTAAGGTGTGATGATCCATGATTTCTTCCCTAGTAATTCCAAATGGAATGTTCATGATGTCTCCTATCACATATGGCCCTAATGGTGATGAAGGTTGCTATGATGGGGTAACATGACTTCACAAATAAAATTCTAGAGGATTAGGATCACTTGAGGTAAATGTGACTTTATTTTTCTCCATGATTCTCTTGTGTTGTGATCTTGTTTTTACCATAAATTTTGGGTCAACTTTGGGAGAGTTGCATTGAGATTTGTAATGTTTTAACTCTCTATTTGACTCGAATCTAGTTAAAAGGGATGCTCCAAGTATTGTTGGAGCAATCATGGTAATTGGAGATGAAAAGATGAGTGATATGGGGAGTGATCTTTGCAAATGATTTGGGAGAACACTTTTGACTTAAGTTTGATGTTTTTGATGTTTGGATAAAGGATGTTGATGAACTTGGAAATCTTTCATGTAGACTTGTGACCTTCAAGATAAACTAGTTCAAAGATGATAACTACCTTAGCCAAATGCATGGAAAAGGATTCATTTCACATACAAAGTAGCTAAGTTAGGGGTTGGTTTGATAGATGTTTAAGTCAAAAAGTGTTGGTGTATTCAAAAAATTTGCAAAGTTTGGTGAAATGAAATTTGGATTTTGATGAAGGGTGGATGAAATGTTTGACCCAATGTTGACTTAGAGTGAACCTTTGTTTGATAAGACCATGCTAGTGAGGAACATGCTAGACCTCTAAATTTTTCAAATCCTAAAGACCCAATGATTTAGATAGGTTCAAGATCATGAAAAAGACCAGGGTTTTGACTCCAAAAGAATGCATATAAGTTTGGGTTGTTCCTTGAAGCACGTTTATAGAAGTTGTATACCAACTTGTTTCTATTTTGGTGAAGTTCTAAAAGGTGGTTTTTATGGCTTTTGGACTAAGATTCCTAAGTTTAAAGTGATGAATTGTAGACCTCTTGGGGATTTTTATTTCGCATGAGATCATTTAGAAAAGTTCAAGTTTATGGAAAAAAAAGAGGATATTTATTTCCACGTGGGTGGTGGTAATATGGGTCTTCTAGCCACAATATCATCTTGTTCCTCTTCTTTTCCTATGATGCACGATGCATTTCTCCATTGGGTTGGTCTTTCCTTTGTTTCAAAAGTGAAGCTTCTCAAACTACTAATTATATTAGTTTGTTCTCCTTCAATGAGTTCAAAGTTTGGTTGAATGATAGCATGTGTAAGATTAGGTTGTTCAACTGGAGTGATTGGACGCCAAATGGTCATTTGGGGTTCAATTTTTCAATTTATCTTTCTTAAGTTAGTTTCTTTTACAACAAACACTTGTCTTGATTAAGTTCAAACTAAATGTCTATGTCAAAAACATCATAAATTTCACAAGGTCCATTTTGTGAAAAGGATGAAGTTCAAGCCATAGTTTCCTATGTTAACTTTGGGAAGTATGGATTGAGATATAAGTCAAGATACTTAGAAATATCTAAGGATAGAAATACTTAGGAAAAGCATTAATATCAAGGCTATTTCAAAGGGTATCTATACTGAGACCAAAGAGTTTGAAATTTTGAGGAAGATCATGAATGTTTTTTTGTAATGTTTTGAAACCAAGCAAAGTATTAAAATGACTCACAAACATTTACCACCTTAGGTTCAGAAGATACTACTTGTTGATTCCCCACTTGCATTTGTCCAAACACTAAGACAATGTGAACAGCTAGAGATTTGGTGACACTGGGTCCCCCTTACTCGGTACACACTTCTTGGGACCACCAAATCTCAAATCCTAAAGATCCGAAGATCCTAAGGATTTTCCTGTTTCAACAATGAATAGTAAAATGTGAGGCAACTACAGAATGACCGTTCCTGCACCAGTAAGCATAAAGGTTTTTGGATTCTACACAATTGGTTCTTAGTAAGGACTTTTGTTCAAGGCGGCGATACATGCATAAATATTAGCTCAAGATTATTTCAATCAAGAGGCCTCCCTGTCCCTTCCTAAGAAAGGATTTTGACATGTCACAAGGACACTAAGGGTGGCACTTGTTGGTATGACACATCCACTCATGTTGCTTATGAATTTTGTCACAAACATATTTTTTATATAGCAGTTTGAAAGAGCTTCGCTTTAGCTTGTTTCCGCTTAGGTCGTTCCCACCTTTTGAAGCAAGGTGGCAGGCCCTCTAAAGATATACAAAAGCAAGGAAGTAAGTTTGTTGTTTGATCTCCCAAGTCGGATGATGCAAGGCTAGAGCATTCACAACACCTTTTCCTCACACTAGCATGGGTTCCATTTTAATCCAAATTGAAATATGTGGGTGATTATACAAAATGTCAAAGGAATGCTTTTGATTCCCAAGATCAAGTGGCGTGAGAGAAGAGCATACACATTCAATGACACAAATGTAAATCACAAGACATAGCAAACACTTGTTAATTTAAACCCTCAAAGCAAAGGTAAGTTCATTTTAAACACCAAACAAATTGTTAAGTTGTATTGTTAAATTTTAAACCCAAAGTAAAATGATGTGAGGGTTCAATTTTAAGCAATTTGAGTGTTTATTTTAAAACCCAATTGAAAGCTAGTGTGGTCCTAAAGCATAAAATGAAAATGGTGCAGAAGCACCCAGGGCCTTCAAGGAGCTTTTCAAGGATCAGGAGTGTGCAGGGGTCAGGAGGACCTTTCAAGCAAGTCAAAACATTAATTATGACCTGTTGGAGCCTATAATGGCATTTGGGATGAATAAATGTAATGAGAATGTTAAAAGTTCTAAGGTTCCTGATAAGGAAACTAGGTTAAAAATGCAATGTAAAGGGAAAATCATGTTCTAGGGGTTTTATTAGTGTTCTAATGCTTTAGGTTGGTCAAATAAATTTGGATATTGAAGGTCCAATAGTTTTTAGGTGATAGATTTTAATAAAATGTAAGTTTGCAATTTCAAATTTTTGAATTTTAGTTTAGGCAGGAAAGGGAGTTTTGAGAGTTTTAGAGTAAATTAAGCAATATAATCAATCCAAATTGGTTGGATCAGTTGGAGAATTGGTTTATAACCCTAAAATGTTCATTTGTACGGAGGATAGGTGACTGGTGAAAGCATTGTATAGACTGTTCTCAGAAAATACAATAAAATTTCTGTTTTCTTGCAATTTTTTGTGTTTTTTTGATGAACCATTGAATCTTATTGAAGTTATCTACATTTTGATGCTTTAGTAATTTGTATTTACATGTTTTAACACCACTCACATGTTCTGATAAGGGAAATAGATCAATTCTTGCATGTTTTAATTGACTGTCCATAGGAAAAGTTCAGATTTTGCTCTGTTTTGAGAATTCTAATGAAGGAATGATCCATTTCATGGAGTATTATGACTGAAAATCCATGAAATAGATCACATATGAAATGTATCATAAGAAACTAACAAAGAAATGTGCAGGAAAGAAGAATCAAATGGTGTACACCAACATTTCATTGTGAAAAATGCTTGAAGATGGAGGCTAGGGTGTAGCAGTAGAAGATCTGCCTTAATGAGGGGAATGTTTTTGAGTTTGGATTGACTAAATATGTTGTCCTAATGGTGTAGAGTCAATGAGAAAGTTCTGAAAGTGATTGGAAGGTTAGTTTTCAAGAAGCCCTAGTTTTTTAGGCAAGTTGGGGGGGTTGTGCTGGAGCATGTTAGATGTGTCATAGAGGTCTAAAAACTTCGATTCCTTGGTTTTGAGTCATTTTGGGAGACTTCTAAAAGTTTCATGGTCAGGGGTTGAGTTTAAAGAGGGGTTGCTTTGAAAAATAGGGCTAATTAAGCCTAAATTTGAGGAAACAGCAGATTTTTAATTAGTGTGCTCCAAACCAAGTGCCATTAAGAATCTAGTATGTTATGTATCATCACAAACCACATTTGGTTCAATCATTATTTTGGAGGTTCCTTTGGAAATTTTGAGTGCAAAGTCAAAAAAATCACCGCAGGAGGCCTAGTTGGGCTAGAAGCCTAGTCAAGGTGCAAAAAGTGAGTTTGTGTTTAAGTCAGAGGTTTGGGGCATGAAACCAGTCAAGACAAGTTTTTTTGCATATCTTAATAAAATTCCTATGGTTTGGGTCCATAGGAGAAGGTTTTGAGTCATAAGTGCATTATTGAGGCTTATCTCCACAAGGGTGCCTAGAAGAGATTTGAGACTGCTTCATTGAAATCCTTGAAATCATTATGTGTTTCCAAAAGTCCCATACCCTCTACATCAGAGTGGTATCAAAGTAGTGAGTAGGTCCTTTAGGGATTGGAGAATCAGCAATGGCACCAAAAAACTAATTGGCAAGAGAGTTTGAAGAGTTGAAGGAGGTCTTGGAGAGGGAGAGAAGAGAAAGAAGGGAACAAGAAGCAGCAAGAGAGCAGGCCAGAGCAAGAGAAGAAAGGCAATGGAAAAGGGAGAGAGAGACCATGCAAGCAAGGATAAATAACCTTGAGAGGAGTAGGAGGAGAGAAGAGCAAGAAACTCAAGAAGATAATGACGAAGAAGAAGAGTATGTGAGGGTAAATCAAGAACAACAAGCAAATGACACAGAGGACCCTGAGGAAAGGAGGTTACTGAGATTGTTGAAGGCAGTACAAGGTCATGGAGGGAAGAGTCACATAGTCTTTCCTATCTATCAAGGGAAGATGGATAGTGAAGAGGTGTTGGGATGGCTTGATGCCTTAGAGAACTATTTTGAGTTTGAGGAGATGGATGAAGAGAGGAAGGTTAAGTTTGCCAAAACCAAGTTGAGAGGCACAACATTGACATGGTGGACTAGTTTTCAAAATGATAGGATGGCTAGAGGATTGGCAAAAGTTTCTACATGGGCAAGGATGAAGAGTTTGGTCAAGAAGCAGTTTCTACCATCTGATTATACCATTCATGTGAAAAGGATGAGGCGGAATTTAAAGAAAAAGGACATGGATGTGATATCCTATACTGAACAATTTCACAAGCTTAGTATCAGAGGAGGTTATGAAGAAGAGGATGAGAAAATAGCCAGGTACATCAATGGCTTGAGGTACAATCTACAAGATGAGATTGGTTTGCAATTGCCAAGGACATTGGGAGAATGTTTTCAATTGGCCATTAGAGCAGAAGAAAAGGTGAAAAGGAAGCAAGAAAGATCAAGCAATGGTGGAAGAGGAGGTAGTTCAAACAGGGGTAGAGGTAATAGAGAACAAGGACAAGGAAGCAATGATAAGAGCAGAAATGACAAGGGCAAAGAAGTATTTTCTGATCAAAGAGGTGGATACACTCCAAGAGGAGGCAGATTTGGACAAGGTAGAGGACCATTCACAGGTAGATGTTTCAATTGCAATGAACCAGGGCATCCTTCCTTCAAGTGTCCTAAATGGGAACAAGCTGATAAAGGCAGATAAAGGAGAGCTAACTTGGTACAAGAAGAAGAAGACAAGAAGGAGGAACCAAAAACATTCATGGAAGACCCTGTGACTAATGGTGAGTTTCTTATGATCAAGCAAGGAGAAAGACTTCATCAAGAACCAAAGGTAACTATTTTCAAAACAAATTGTCTCAGTCATGGTAAAATATGCAGTTTACTCATAGATTCAGGGTCACATAGCAATTTGGTTTCACTTGATATGATAACCAAGCTAGGGATTGAAACATTTGATCATCCTGCTCCCTATAAGGCCACTTGGGTAACTCAAGGACAGCATGTAGAGATTGGTAAGAGAGATTTTGTTGATTTCTCAATTGGATCATATCATGATAGGGTGCTTTGTGATGTCATTCCAATGACTTGTGGTCATATCATCTTGGGAAGACCATGGCAGTATGCTAGAAGGACATTGCATGATGGATTTCTTAACACATATTTGGTTCACAAAGGAGATGTTAGATATCAGTTGGTTCCTTTGCCTTTGGAGAAATCTAATGATAGTTTTGTGATTTTTTTTAGAAGAGTTTGCAGGTGAATAAGTAGGGTGAAATAGGGGAAGGCATTGGTAAGCTGAAAAAAGACAAGTTGCAGCAGGGTTATGAGGTGGACAGTCCTTCAAATCAGACCTTGTGGGATTTGGACAGTATCAGGGTTGGAGGAATTGAATGCCCTATGATTGAGGGTGATAATGGTGGAGTTCTTTCACAAAGGAGACAGTGGAATGAGGGCAGGAGCAGGGCACAAGAACCTACTATTATTAAACAACAAAGAGGACAAACCAAACCCTATTTTTGTTCTCACATGATGAATATCAAGAATGTAGATTGGCAGAGGAGGAAGACAGTGACTTTGGGAGACTACCTACCTGCTCATTGGAAGATGAAAACACATGAAAGCAAAAGGTCTTTTGCTGGCAACACATGGGACACTTCTTGGGGCAAGAGTTCTTTCTTTCCTGGGGAGAATGGTGCAAGAGCACCTAGGGCCTTCAAGAATATTTTCAAGGATCAGGAGTGTGCAGGGGTCAGGAGGACCTTTCAAGCAAGTCAAAACATCAATTATGACCTGTTGGAGCCTATAATGGCATTTGGGATGAATAAATGTAATGAGAATGTTAAAAGTTCTAAGGTTCCTGATAAGGAATCTAGGTTAAAAATGCAATGTAAAGGGAAAATAATGTTCTAGGGGTTTGATTAGTGTTCTAATGCTTTAGGTTGGTCAAATAAATTTGGATATTGAAGGTCCAATAGTTTTTAGGTGATAGATTTTAATAAAATGTAAGTTTGCAATTTCAAATTTTTGAATTTTAGTTTAGGCGGGAAAGGGAGTTTTGAGAGTTTTAGAGTAAATTAAGCAATGTAATCAATCCAAATCGGTTGGATCAGTTGGAGAATGGGTTTATAACCCTAAAATGTCCATTTTTATGGAGGTTAGGTGATTGGTGAAAGCATTGTACGGACTGTTCTCAGAAAATACAACAAAATTTCTGTTTTCTTGCAATTTTCTGTGTTTTTTTGATGAACCATTGAATCTTATTGAAGTTATCTACATTTGGATGCTTTATTAATTTGTATTTACATGTTTTAACACCACTCAAATGTTCTAATAAGGGAAATAGATCAATTCTTGCACGTTTTAATTAACTATCCACAAGGAAAGTTCATATTTTGCTCTGTTTTGAGAGTTCTAATGAAGGAATGATCCATTTCATGGAGTATTATGACTGAAAACCTATGAAATTGATCACATATGGCATGTATCATAAGAAACTAACAAAGAAATGTGCAGGAAAGAAGAATCAAATTGTGTACACCAAGATTTCATTGTGAAAAATGCTTGAAGATGGAGGCTAGGGTGTAGCAACAGAAGATCTGCCTTAATGAGGGGAATGTTTTTGAGTTTTTATTAACTAAATATGTTGTCCTAATGGTGTAGAGTCAATGAGAAAGTTTTGGAAGTGATTGGAAGGTTAGTTTTCAAGAAGACCTAGTTTTTGAGGCAAGTTGGGGGGGGTTTGTGTTGGAGCATGTTAGAGGTGTCATAGAGGTCTAAAAAATTAGATTCCTTGGTTTTGAGTCATTTTAGGAGACTTCTGAAAGTTTCATGGTTAGGGGTTGAGTTTAAAGAGGGGTTGCTTTGAAAAAGAGGGCTAATTAGGCCTAAATTTGAGGAAACAATAGATTTTTGATTGGAGTGCTCCAAAAAAAGTGCCATCAAGGATCTAGAATGTTATGTATCATCACAAAATACATTTGGTTCAATCATTTTTTTGGAGGTTCCTTTGGAAAGTTTGAGTGCAAAGTCAAAAAAATTACCACAAGAGGCCTAGTTGGGCTAGAAGCCTAGTCAGGGTGCAAAAGGTGAGTTTGTGTTTAAGTCAGAGGTTTGGGCCTTGAAACCAGTCAAGAAAAGTTTGTTTGCATCTCTTAATAAAATTCCTAGGGTTTGGGTCCATAGGAGAAGGTTTTGATTCATAAGTGCATTATTGAGGCTTATCTCCACAAGGGTGCCTAGAAGAGATTTGAGACTGCTTCATTGAAATCCTTGAAATCATTGTGTGTTTCCAAAATTCCCATACCCTCTGCATCAGAAAAGCATGATAAATGGGTTATAATTTCCCCAAAAGTGTTGAAAGACTTGTTACAATTATAATATTTAAAGAGAATAATTCTTCTTCACTTCAAATTTTATCATCCAACCTGCAAAACTCAGTTAGCCTAAAAACTAAAACAAAGTCAGAGGCATGTTAGTGATTAGATAAAGTAAAAAATTAAAGCACATGCTAAAAAATCCCAATGTTTTTGCTTACCAAAGAAAAGTGTCACTATTCACGATAGCATCGCCATAAATCAAATGAGCATCACTTTGGTGAAAATTAGTGTTGTTCTATAGAAGGATAGTGATGACAATAGTGTTGCCATTTGGGAGCATCACAGTTTGAAAATTCTCAATACCTCTAAAAAGTATTAGTGTCATTGTTTATTTTAATCAGCACCAGTGTATTAATTAGGCATTGTTGTCTTAGATGGAAGTAGCGTTGCTATATGGCCTTACAAAAGCACTGCTAAAATCCCTTGGAGCATTGTTGTATCTGCAAAAATTAGAAAACATACTTCGAGAGAAAAAAATGTTAAATGTGATTAGTTTAGCCCTCCTTCTAGCACCAAAATGTGACAGACGGGTTAGTATGGCCTGACTACACTTGATCCATGAGGATACAAAGTGTATTCATGCCACTAAATGTCAATCCAATAGAGACGATTCAAACAAACACTAAACTAGGAATTCATTAAAACTAACATGTTAAACTATGAAAGCTTCAAAACACCTACTCTAATCTATTGAAACTTATCCTATTGGGGGAGTGGTGTCACGTTCATGTGGAATGGTGACCCTATCCCAATCTCAGGGATAAATAGGCTTGTTTCAATTAGTTTATTGAAAAAAACTGGTGAAACCATTGTGGGATGTGTGATGAAACATTATCTAAATGCTAAACTAACCTGATGCAAGCTATTTTAACATGATTTATGCTAAAATGATCAAGATGTGTGAATGCAAAGCTAATCTAAATGGATTTTAAAATAAAAGATTCAAACCCTAATTAACAAATGAGCTACATGAATGCATCTATGTTACCATAGAAGCCATTAATGGAAGCTATGCTAATTAATGTAAGTAATTAAGCTAAAATGATACTAAATAAATGATAAATATGAGTGTGAGTGTGAGTGATTTCAGCAGCATGATTTTTCTCTAAAAAAGATGGATCCCTTTGTCTCCAAATAGTGACCTATTTATAAGAGAGCAAGTGAGAAATGGAGGGTTGAGATAAAAAAGGTTAATCAATGGTCAAGCATGAGAATCGATGATGAGATTTAATCAAGGGTTCACCTTTTTCCAAACAAACACACTTTTAACTTGTACAAGAGGTCACAAGTTAACTTGCACAAGAAATCAAGTAAGTTTGTTAGAAAAGGAATACTCCCCTTTTTCAAATGTGTAACACCCCACTGAGAACCCTAGAGGACAAAACTTATACTACGAAAAAAATACAATTTTTTTTTGTTTTGTTTTTCTAAATGCAATGTTGTGCAAATAATTTGAACATAACTTAACAAGTATCCTAAGTCCCCTAGGGTGCATGACTGCATTACTTAACTTCCATTATTCGATCTACAAAACTAAATAACTCATTAACGATTAAACATTAATTCATCATTAAGCATGTCATTAACTCATTACATAAGAACACAAGAACCATGTGATACATCCATTATATAACATAAATGAATAACTAATTATTCTCATTACATTGTACTTAATGTCAATGATTCAAAATCCCTTACATATAAGAGATACATCGCTTCAGTTTACATATACAGTTGTACAATGTTACTTCCTCAAATCTAGAGAGGAGTGCTCTACAAAGATACATGATATATGACAAGGTTATAATATATTTACAAGTACAATAATCAACCTTCCAAGAGTGGATGCTATGCTGAAGACAATGAACCATGTGAATCATTACATCACCAACATAAGGGGAACTCAATGGAGAACGTAACACATTCGACCCAACCATGTGAATCCAAAGATTCACCCTCGTCCTAGGAGGTTACAAAGGGCCCCACCAACATATAGACAAGGACTAGATATCCCAAGGGTGACAAAGATCACAACACAAGACAAACACATCAACAAGAACAACATCATCAATGACCATACTTCCAGAGGCATATAAAGACTCAAAATAAAACATCAAGTAAAGAAACTCATGGTTGTCATAGGGGAAGTGTCATCACATAACTAGACATAGACTATCCAGGTAGTTCTTCCTAGAATCCAACCCCCATCTTGGGTTATCCTAGTAGCCTTTATCGAATTCTAGCCCCTCATGCCAACTATGTGGAATCGAACTACCTCTCGTGGGGACGAAGTAGTCGATTATGCCATTCCAAGCCTTCCCATCTCACCTCAAACCTAGACAAGCACTTGAGGCTAAGCGAGGTACAACTTATCTTGTTTAATATTTGAACTACCCTTTCCCCCCTAATTCATTTTAATATTATCACTTGTTAACAAACTTCCACATGGGTTATCCAAGCGCCCCTTTGTGCACTAGCCCCCATTTGAAGCCACTTCCCTACTTCCAACCTTAACCCACAAAAAATTGAAAACAACACCACTTGCACAACTCAATGCACAAATGATTCACAATGCAGAGCATTATCCATCCCACTTACCAAAATTTCATAAAATTAATCACAAGACCAATTATTTGTGCAAGGTGAATGACCAACATGAACACAACCAAGAAATTTCCCCATATCATGAAAAGTACAAAAATCCAACAAGAGGTTAAACCTTGCCTCTAGAACTATAAGATCAATTTCCAATATAACATAGAATAAACACACACCACAGTTACCTCCTCATCATACCCTTCATATACAATTCACTTCAATAGAACAACACTATAAACAAAACAGAGTTAGGATTGGGTTACTAGACTCGTTTTAAGGTAAATCACCCATCATCTAAACATGATTCTTGTTAACAAAATCTATTTATAGATGAATCGACTATATTGAAAAGGTAAATTTTCGACTCCACTTTCAAAACAACAATTAAACAATAAGTTTACTTAAAACCAAATTTTATAGTTGCATATACATTCACACGCGTCTGTATACTCGTCTATATATATATATAATTATGTATATATATTTATACTCATATAACACATACAAATAAATTTTTATATGGATTTGGCAAATAGAAAAGAATTCACACAATATAATAGAGAGCACAATGAAATAAAATAACAAATCAAAACGATTATACCATATCGCCTTTAAGCTTCGATGATTCATCTCCATAGCACCTTCTAGCTTTTTACAAGTGTATGATTGTTTCCCTCAAATTTGAGTGTGTGAAAAAATGACTATGACCATGTCCAATGCAAGGTTTGAAGGATTTGGAATGACAAATACTATGCTATCATGCAAATGATAGCATTAAACTATGTCCATATGCCTATGCCTATGAAATGCCAATATGACTATGCCTAAAACTCAATAAGTAATGAAAGTAAATATACCAAATGCCAAAGAATACTACGAAATGAAAGCATAAGCATGGTGTAAGTGTGTGTGTGTGTAAATCAAAATGTGAGAAAAATTGGCATTTTATAGAAAAATGCAATTTTGGGCTGACGACCGAGATTAAAAGTTGACGGAAGAGTAAAATTAGAGGTCAAGATTGCCTATGACAATCCCTAATTAAGGTTAGGGAAAAAATATAAAATGATTGGCCAAGATGAAATTTTAGAAAATTGCATCAACGGTTGAGAATAAATGTGACAATTAGCCAAAAAGATAAAGATTTCAAAAATCAAGAAGATAAATACTGGGTAGAAAAAGCAGATTTTAAAAATCAAGAGTTTGATCAATTACTTGATTTATGGAAGAATATTACCATTTCTAAATTATAATTAATTCAAAAATGTGGATTTTGTGTGACAGTAAATAATCTTTTTAGATTATTTACTAAAAGAAGTGACAGTTAATAATGTGAAGCCATTTTAAATAATTAATTTTATTTAAAATGAGGTACATGCTAAATGAGGCAATTAAATAATTAAAGATAATTATTTAATTTAGAGAATGTGATTAATAATTAAATAAATTAATAAATCTTTTTAATTATAAGAAGACTAACAATTAGTGACATTAAATAAATAGATAAAATATATTTATTTAATAATCAGGAAGACATAAATGAATAAAGATAATTAAATAAATTAAGAAATTTATTTAATTATGGGAAGATTTAGACAATTAATGATGTATTGAATAAATAACTAAAATTTATTTATTTAATAATCATGAAGAATAAAAAGACATGAATTAATTAAATAATTATGAATTACTTAATTAATAGTTGAAGGTGGACCAAGGACATAATTAAAATGTCATAATTATGCTAGGAAGAAAGTGGTAAAAATAGAGCTTGCAAGCCTAGGTCATTTTTATGTGTCTACATTTTGCCCCTCTTTTTCATAATGCAGCCTGTCACATTGTGACAAAGAAAATAAGTCAAAAATATTCCCCAGTGCAAAATACGATGAGGAAGAATGAAAAGAAAGGTTGTGATATGCCCCCTCGAGAGGACAATCGGGTTTCAAGAACATGAGTATGCTCTCAAAAATGACAAGACTAGAATATGAAGAGACAAAGAAATGTTAGTGCAAAAGATATGGATGATGAAGATGCAGACTAGATGAAATGTTAGAGGGGAAATGAAGAAGGGTGGGATGGGAAAAGAATCCTTCAACATTTTCCAAAGTACTAATAATCGTTGCTTGAATCATCATTGGGTGGTAAAAAAATGACACAAATGGAGAACAAACACCATGGTATGAAATAGACCAAGGTATGCAAGGTCATCCATTTGCAAAACATAGACAGTCACAGACAAAGATGATCATGACTCATACTAAGAGTGTGATTGCCCCAGTCTTTTTGTCATAACTAGCCACAAGCATAGAAAGAAAAATAAAGACAAGTCATGAAATGTCATTTCTCCTCTAAATCCTATTGCCAGGACATCCTTGAGGAACTAGCAACATGACTTCCTGAAAAAGAAAAGCCAAGCATCATGATACGTCGATGCTTCTCTAAATCTTGTTGTTAGGACATCATTGAGAAACTAGTAGCATGATGAAAAATCAAGCCAACCATCATGATACGTCATTTCTTCTCTAAATCCTGTTGTCAGGACATCATCAAGAAACAAGTAGCATGATGAAAAATCAAGCCAACCATCATGATACGTCATTGCTTCTCTAATCCTATTGTAAGGATATTGTTGAGAAACTAGTAACATGACATTCCATAAAAAAAGACAAAATAAGACAATCATCATGATACATCACTACTTCTCTGAATCTTGTTGTCAAGACATTGTTGAAAAACTAGTAGCATGATGAAAAATTGAGCCAACCATCATGATACATCGCTACTTTTTTAAATCTTGTTGTCAAGACATTGTTGAGAAACTAGTAACATGACAGTCCAAAATAAGATAATCATCATGATACGTCGCTACTTCTCTAAATCCTATTGTCAGGACATCATGGAGAAACTAGTAGGAAGATGAAAGATCAAAGAAAAAAATTCCAAGACAATATTTTCCAAGTGTTTTCCAAGTGT
The DNA here is from genome assembly GCA_007258455.2 of Sequoia sempervirens. Classification (NCBI taxonomy): domain Eukaryota; kingdom Viridiplantae; phylum Streptophyta; class Pinopsida; order Cupressales; family Cupressaceae; genus Sequoia; species Sequoia sempervirens. The sequence goes on from VDFB02274714.1 coordinate 3,551,761, forward strand.
GTCTGAATGTTGAATGTTTTAAATGTCAAGATGTCAGGTGTCAAGGTTTGATGATGTCGAGATGACAAATGCCAAATATTTCCAAATTCATGAATGACACATCCTGAATGATGTCAATGTTGAGAGGATTGATCCTTAAATGTCAAAAGGATCCCTCAAAATGCCAAATGGTAGTGATGATGCCTAGGAAGGAAACATCCTAAGGCATAAATGATAGAGGTTGTTCTTCAGAAGGACACATCTGAAGAATAACCAAGAGTTGACATTTTGACTGGTTATGATAATTTGACTTGTTTTGACTAAAATTGACTAAATTTTGACTGAGTTTGACTACATGTTGATGTTGACATGTTGATTTGCATGACATGTTTATTAAAGGATTGCCAAAGTTTATTTTGCTTGTTTCGAAATGACTTGTTTGACTTGAAAACCTTTCGACGTGTGTGCTAGTGTAGTGTTATGAACCCTAATGGACTAACCTAGTGTGGCCTTAGGGGCTCATCGACAGGTGTCCTTGCCTACGTCATACACTTAGATACCTTGTAGTTTGACATGACCAATGACTTTGTCTTGATGACCAAAGATTGAATCATGATTCTATTTTGACAAACCTAAAAGGACTAACCTAATGTCTCGGGGGCCCATGGACTGATAGCCTTTCCTGTGTAGCAAATGTGCAGAGACAATGTGGTTCAGACAAATGAAAAAGATTAACTGACTTAATAGTCTTGACAAGAAATGACTTTGTTTTTATGTTTTTGAGACCTTTTGACTTTGTTGGGGTTTCTTCAGAACGTTTCAATTTTTTTGGTTTTTTCGTTCAGGACATTTTTCAATGTTTTTGGTTTTTTCTTCAGGACATTTTTTGATTTTTAGGTCTTTTTTCAGGACATTTTATGATGGTTTTGTCTTTGTTTAGGATATGTTATAATGTTTTTGTCTTTTTTTAGGACATTTTATGATGTTTTTGTCTTTTTTCAGGACATTTTATGATGTTTTTGTCTTTTTTTAGGATATTTTATGATGTTCAAAACCATGTGTAATACCCCACTGTAGTCACATGATAAAATTTTTCCCCTAGTCAAGTCCAAGACTTAGCTATTTTTAAAGGACATGAAAAGGATATGCATGGTATGCTGGATGGATAGTCTACAGGACTTGATGTCAACCGTTTGTCACCCATGAGAGGAAGGGTGTGATGTCATGGAAAATGTCATGGTGGTGACAGATAAAATTTGTTTCACAATAGGCCAAGATAGTTAAAGTGACAATAGATGGCAGAGCAATGATTGACTACGCATGGTGCTTGTTTGCCAAGTTTTCACCATGGTACTTATCCATATCACCTATTTTCCAGGTTTTCACTATTGGAAGAATTATTTGTCTTTACTGTTTTTGCAATTTTTCAATTTATTTTTTTGTGTTACCAAGACGCTTGTTTGCCAGGTTTTTATTAAGGTGACAATTTTTATATTTTTCATTTTTTTGTATTTTAAGGTTTTTGGCTTGACTTTCTGATGTTATGCATAGAACTTTTGAAGATGTAGACTATTAATAGGCTTTTTACATCAGCTGATATGCTCCAGAACCAAAAGAGGATATGATGACGTAAGGACCTAGCCAGTTTGGTTTGAACTTGCTAGGCTTTTCTCTATTAGCCTAATTCTTAGGATTCTACATAAGGACTAAGTCACCAATGTCAAACTTCCTAACCATGACTCTCTTGTTGTAGCTACAATAGAGACAGTTCTGATATGCCTACAGATGGTTCAAGGAATTATGTCTTCTTTCCTCTAACATCTCCAACTTATGTAGGCACGACTGTCTATACTCCTCATCATCAGTTAGACCCTTTAGGGAGACTCGTAAGGAGGGAATTTCAACTTCGATGGGAAATATGGCTTCAGTTCCAAAGACTAGGGTGAATGGGGTGGCTCTTGTGGGCATGTGAATGTTGGTGCGGTAAGCCCATAGAGCAAGGTTGAGTTGAATGTGCCACTCATGGCTAGCATCATTGACAGTCTTTTTTAGAATTTTAATTATGGTTTTATTAGATGCCTCAACTTGACTATTTCCTTGTGGGTAATATGGGGTGGAAAAATGATGTTGGATATGGAATCGCTCACATAACTCATGAACGTCTTGGTTTTTGAATGGACATTCGTTGTTTGTGATGATGGACTATGGATTACCATACCGGTAAATGATATAGTTGAGAATAAGTTTGGAAATTTGTGTGTTAGTTATGTACGCAAGGGGGATGGCTTTGATCCACTTCGTAAAGTACTCAATGGAAGTGATTATGAATTTGTGGCCATTAGATGAGGTAGGATGTATTTTTCCCACGAGGTTGAGTCCCCATTGCGTGAAGGGCCAAGGAGAATTAATTGGCCAAAGTTCCTATGTTGGAGCATGAATCAAATCACTATGTATTTGATATTGGCCACAAGTCCTGAAATATTCTAGTGCATCTTTCTCAATGGTCGACCAGTAGTACCCAAGTCTTCTTATCTTCTTGGCCAGAGTAGAAACACTCGAATGAGACCTACATATACCCTCATGTACTTCACATAAGGTTCTGTGTGCTTCGTTGGTGTCGAGACATCTAAGGAGGGTGTTGTCAAAACTACGGCAGTAAAGGGTGTCGCTGACAATGGCGTATCTGGCAGCTTTTCAAATAAAAGACTTTCTTTGGTTATTGGACAGGTTGGGTGGAAGGGTTTGGGACTTGAGGTACTCATGAATGTCTTGATACCAGGGAGAATCGAGACCAACCAGCTCACAGACCATCTCAAATTCAGGAATATCATAGGCGGGGACCAACAATTGTTCTACCAAGAACTCAGATTGAGGCATATTTCTTGCAATGTCCAGGAGAGATCCAATTGTAGCCATTGTGTTTGCTACCTTGTTTTGTGTTCTCAAAACTTGCTCAAAAGTCACCATGTGAAAATATGTTTGAAAGCTATCAATCATTCATTTGTATCCTTAGCGTCATAGTCATCATTGACTTGGTTGATGACCAATTGAGAATCCCCATAGACATGAAGTGTTCTGATTTTCCATTTTATTGCCATTCTAAGCCCTATAACAAGTGCCTTATATTCCACCACATTATTCGTACATGGGAAAGCTATGTGGAAAGACTTAGGAATGGAATCTCCTTAAGGGGTGATAAATAGTATTCTTGCCCTCGAGCCATGATTAGTATGAGACCCATCAAAGTATAGCCTCTAAGGTGACTTAGGTTTTGTATGGAATATTGACTCATCTAGGAAATCTGTCACTAAGGGATGGTCACTTTGTATAGGTGTGTCTACCAATTGGTTTTCGATCACTTGTCCCTTTATTGGCTTTCTTTCTATGTACTGAATATCATATTCACTCAAGATCATTACGCATTTTTCTAGACATCCTATCAATGTTGCATGACTCAATAGATACTTGAGGGGGTCAATCTTTGCTACCAATTGTTTCCTATGACTCAACATGTAATGTCTTAGCTTCTGAGCAGCAAAGACAACTGCTAGACAAGCACGTTCAATTGATGTGTAATTTAGCTCATATCCGACCAGTATCCAACTAATATAATATATGGCCCTTTCCTTTTCTTCCTAGTCATTATGTGCTAGTAATGCCCCCATTGCTGAAGTAGTGGTAGAGATGTATAGAATTAAATGTTTTCCTTGAATGGGAGGCATAAGGACTAGCGATGACACTAGTTAGTCTTTTATTTGTTGAAAGGCCTCTTGACATTTATCTATCCATACAAATGGGATTCCCTTGCACAAAAGATATTGGAATGGTTGACACTTGTCGGCCAATTGTGCTATGAAGCGTCTGATTATACCCTGCCTTGTAATGTCCTGAGTTTACTTATTCCTCTGGGAGGAGGCATGTCTAAGATTGCTTTTACTTTGGCTAGATTGACCTCAATGCCTCTTCAAGAAACTATGTAACCCAAAATTTTTCCAGATGTCACACCAAAGATACATTTCTTAGGATTCAGTTAGACTTTATATTCTTCCAGTGTCTTGAAAATTGTGTCTAACACCTTCAAATGATCTTTCCTTGTCATGGATTTCGACAAAAGGTCATCCACGTAATCTTCCATTATCTTATGCATCATGTCATGAAATATTGTGGTCATAGCTCTCTAATACGTGGCACCTACATTCTCAAGGCCAAAAGGCATGACATTTCACCAGTATATACCCCAAGGATAAGTGAATGTTGTTTTATGTTGGTCTTCCAGGGCAATACAAATCTAATTGTAACCTAAGAAACCATCCATGAGGGACAACATCTAGTATCTTTCCATGACGTCGACTATGATATCTATATTTGGCAACGAAAATTCATCTTTTGGACATTCTTTTTTTTAGATCCCTAAAGTTTGTGTAGACACAAATTTGACCATTTGGTTTTGTGGCTGGTACAAGATTGGATATCCATTCAGCATAGTCAATAGACCGTATGAATCCTACATCTAGCAGTTTCTTGAGTTCAACTTTGACTAATAGGGCAATTTGAGGATGCATTTTGTGTAGCTTCTATTTTATTGGTTTAGCATCTAATGGTAGTGGTAAGTGGTTCAAAACTAGTTTAGGATCCAACTCTAGCATATCAGTATATGACCATGCAAAATTAATCTTTCACTCTGTAAAGAACTTGTGGAACTCAGGTTTCTCTTCTTCCATCAGGGATGCCGCAAAGAGGACCATTTTGGGCTCTTTTCTTATTGATATATTGACTTCTAAAGTGTCCTCTATGAGCATTGATGATTTCTCTTCAGTCATGGGAAGAAAGTCTAGTCCTCCATATTTGGGCACCTCGAAGAGGTTTGCACCCATAGATACGTCCTTTATTTTTACTTTTTTGTCATCAGAAGGTGCCTTTTAGTTGTCACCTAAAGACGTTTCATTTTTTTCCTTATTTTTACTTTTCATTTTGCAACTAGAGGATAGAACAGTCTCCTCAAAGTAAGTTGCACAATATAATTCAATGGAAAATCTTACCTTATGGTCATCAGTAGCTATTCCCTCATGTAGTCCCATAAATTCTGCATTGGCCTCATCATTCTAAAAAATGTCTAGGATTGGTGGCCCTTGTTGGTCCCAATCGATTAGTTGCGGGTAGACTAAGGAAATTCTATCGTCAGTGTTGGTGAATTGTGGGGAAGATGCAAAAAGCATGTAGATGGATTTAGAGACATTGAAAATGAATTTTTTGTCATCCAATTCCACATTAGACTCTATCCAATATTCCCCTTCACTTGTGTCATACTCGTCGGTAAACTAGGGGATGAAGGAGTCAAAGTCATAGTCGTTAGTGTCATGTCATAATTTGGATGGATCCAACTGTTGGCTTTTAGGTTTAGATGGTTGGGTAGGCATGTCCTAATGAGGGTCAATGGTATTGGAAAAGAATTCTAGCTTTTCATTATTCCTTGGGCAAAAGAGTTGATCCCAATTTTCTTGTTTTCTTTGGATTTTAGGATTGTCATTGTTCGGTGCTTGATCAATTTTGAACATTTCCCAAAATATTTGTTAGAGGAAAGCTCTCCCGGTTCAAGGAACAAGTCATCAGGGCAACAGTTGCTTAGGGATTGTTGAAAGCCATATTCCCACTCATGGGAGTTAGTTTTGGTAAAGGTTTCCTTAACGATCTTGACACTTTTTGAAGCATGCACACTCTCACTCAAAAGTCCATTGGTATGTTGATCATCATTATCGGGAAATCCATACCCTAATCCGATAATTTTTGGTCTTTCAAATGGCATCAAAGGTTCTCACAATCTTGTTTTGTTCTTACCAAGGCCACTAGTACTATCGTAGCCTTTTTCCTTCACCATGTAATAGCCTTTGTTGTATATATGGACTGGTAATGGGGGTAAGGCTTCCATTTCTTTGTAGATCCATCCAATTATGTTGGTGATTTATTTTTTGTTCATGTCTCCCCATCTTATAAAAATTGTTTTTGGTGGAACTTTAAAAATTACTTTAGGTTCCATTATGAAACACGGCCGACCATAGACCTAAGGAGACTTGGGTATATTTGTGATGCAATATGTCATACTTAGTTTGAATTCTCCACAACCTAGGTCCTGGATCTTGACATTGGACTCATCTTTAGGAAGCGAGGAAGATGATGGCATGGTGGAAGATGTGGAAGGAGTGGAAATGGATGATGATGCAAGTGTAGATGGGTCAATGTATTTGGAAGAAGGGCTTGGCGCTTCTCGATTGATGGGCACTCAATTTTTGGAAACACCCCTTAGATTGGTACAATACTGAAGGGGTCAAGGTCTCCATATATGGTGATTTTTGTGCTATCAAAGAGGAATTTCAAGCACTCGTGATATGTGGAGGGAACAACCTTTAGGGCATGGATCCAAGTTCAGCCAAGCAAGATGTTAAATAAAAATTCAAGATCTAGGACTTGGCAAGTTGTGTCTACGATGATGGGCACAACTATGATGGGAAGAATGATCACACCTCGGGAGGAGCATTCTTCATCATCATATTCCTTTATGACTATGCTCTTTGTAGCATCTACGCAAGCATCAAAAAAGACTAGAGCCTTGACCAGTTTTAAGGAGCATATGTTCAACCCTTCTCTACCATCTACTAAAACTCTTCTAACCTTGTGCTTATGGATGAAAACTTCAATGTGTAGCATGTCATTATGATTAGTCTTGGGTGAGGAGTAATCTTGATAAAAAAATGTGACATGATGAGGTGTAGTGAGGTGTCCCACCATGGTCTCAAATTGGTTGACATCAATGTCTTGCGGGATAGAAGAATCTTGCAAGGTTTTGTCCAGTATAGCTTTATGTGCAAGAGAAATGTGAAGGAACTCGAGTATGGAAATCTGCGCAGGGGTTTTTTCAAGCTGGTCAATAAGGTTGAAGTGACTCTTAGGTTTCCATTATTTTTTGGATGAGCCAGGTAGTGATTTCTTAGCAGATGGACTAGGTATTGTAAGTTTCAACTATCTAGGATGAGGCAGACCAGCTATGGTGACCTTGCCAATTCAAGTAGTGGTGTTACATTGAGGTGCTCTTTTGATTGTGATGGTATTGATGCATTCATCATTAGTTCAAACATTGTTAATAATAGGTCCACCTGAATAGTCATATTTGGCGTGGGTGTAACTGGCTTGATTGTCATTTGTATTAGAACCTGACGTTGAAGCTTTATTAGAACCATGGTCTTGTAGTGGGTTTTTATGGATAGTATGGTTATAATTTGAGGAAAATTATGACCCACCGAATTCAATTATTCAACTTTCTATAAAGTCTTGCACAATATTTCTTAATTGTTGAGAACAAGATGTATTATGTCCTTAAGCCTGGTGATAATCACAGAAAGCATTATCATCCCACCATGATGGTTTAAACTGTCCTGGGTCATACAACTTAGGTTCTTCAAGTGTGATGAGACCATTTTGGAGGAGTTTCTTAAGGACATCCTCAATTGGTTCTCCCAAAGCAGTGTAAGTTTTTCCTTTTGAGAATTGTCTTATTTGGCGGGGTTGTCCTTGACTTTGACTGTTTTGACCATTTTGGTTATTTGGAGTGACATTGGTTGGGGGTGTTAGTGTCATTGTTGGTTTACTGTATGGTTGAATTCCTTTTAAAGTGAGTACTAGACCCATCGTGTTTACAGCCTTGGCATCAACAATTCCATCATTGGTAACATGTTTATTTTTGACCCAATACTTATTTTTGTCTGCAAGTGGGTTTGCGTTTGTGTTTTTAGGACCATATTTTAGCTCTCCTTTTGCAACAAGAGCTTTCTCAACCTAGACACCCTTTTTTACTAGGTCTACAAATGTTGTGCAGCAATGAACTTGTAATCCATATTTCAAGGGGCCTAGAAGTGTTTGAACAAACATGTCAACCTTTTCTTTTTCGGGTATGTCGATGTGACAACGACTAGCTAGGCTTCTCCATTTTCGGAAGAATGGGATAAATGTCTCACCCACATCTTCTTGTGTTAGAGTGCATAAGCTAGTGATGGAGGTGTCCATGTCAATGTTATATGCGTAATTTTTTATGAATTTATGTTTAATTTCATCCTAAGTTTTTATATCTTTTTGAGTGGAGAACCATTCAAGAGCAATCCTTGCAAACTTTTAGAAAAGAGCCTCATCAAGTACGTTTTTTCATAAGCAATGTCCATATAGTTTGTCGTGAATTATTAGACATGTTTGATAGGGTTTGTCTTTCCTTTGTACTTGGTAAATTTTGGTGACACATATCTTGGATGAAATGGTGGCATGTATAAATTTGTGTCAAAAGGATATAAGGATAAGTCATATGACACTTGTGATTTCTTGTTGTACATTTGCATATTTTCGATAGTCTTTTGTAATTCAACCACATGGGTTGTCAAGGCGTTAATTGTAGGATTATTTGTGGTACCATACATTGAAGTGGTCCCCAATAGTTGTGAATAGTTGTTGGTGTTCTGTTGCGAAATGTACAATGTGTTTTAGTTTTCTTCTTGTTGAAAATTTTGGGTTGGGGACGTGTTGGTGAATATGAATATGGGATGAATATGTCAGAATGTGCCCCCCAACCATTTGAGTTGAAATTTGGGGAATATGGTGACCATGGATATTTTAGTGTCTGAATGATGCCATATGTTGTGTGTTTTGATTTCCTTGTCTAGATTGTTGAAATTCTCCATGGGTAATATTCATGTTTTGTCCTTGGGGGGAATTGGTATTAAACTGTTTTGATTTGTTAACATTGGGTTGTGGTCCTTGAATAAAGATACATCATCAATTTCCTCCCAAGGGATTAAATGAAGAACCGATGAGAGGGTTTGATGATGATGCACTCATGCTATTAGATGTAGTCATAAGTGGGGGATTTGAATGGCTAGATGATGCCCCCATGGCATTAATTGTAGTGGTGAATAAAGGATTGGAATAACTTGCCCACATTGTTGAGGACCCAAAGGTGGTACCAACAGATTGTGATGATATTGTGGACATTTTTGGCAGTGTGACGGGTTACATTCTTCCAATGGTTGTAGTGTTGATCGTATTGGAATTGTTTTGATTATTGGAGGTAGCACTAATGGTGATTGTGATAGTTTGCGAGGTGGCCTCAAAAAAGGTATTGCTTGTGTTGTTTGGAGGTTGGCTGTTATTGGACATGTTGTTTGTATTGTTGGCATTAGGTTTGGGTGATGTCGGTCTCAAAGTATTTATGTCAAAGCCACGTGGTAACTTAACCCCTTGGTCCAAAAGCACGGCTAGATACCTTTGAGGGTCATGTAGGACTAAGTCTTCCACAAAAGTGGCTACCTTAGGGTTTTGTGCTATAGCTTCCAAGTCCTTTGCATACACATGTCCTTGTTGATCTCTTTGTATGTATGGTTCAAGTGGGTTAAGTGATGAAGATGGTTTGTTCATGGAAGGTGATATGTTTACGTTGCTGAATGGGTCAGAAAAAGTCCAGTTTTGGTTTATGTCCCAAATGTTATTGTCGATGTTGGGATTGGAATCTTGTCCAAAGTTTTCCATTTTTCTTTCTTTCTCTAGAGTCTAGTTTCTACCATAAAAGGAAATTTCTCAAATGAGGATGATGAGAATGACAACTAAATTCAAAGATGATGCTATTCTATGTTTTTGTATTTTTGTGATAAAGGATGACAATGTAAGACTAATGCAAAATGAAGACTAGGATGATAAGTTATGACACTATTTTTTTTTTGTATTTTTGGAATAAAGGATGACAATGCAAGGTGATGATGACTAAGGAGATGATTAATACAAAGTCTAGGTGCAAAATGAGGACTAGGATGGACAATATTAATGCAAAGTCTAAGTTCAAAATGAGGACTAAGATGGACAATATTAGGAGAAAGGTTTGTCTAACCACTCTAAGCTTAACTTATTTCTCAATTTTGGTTATCAAAGGACTTGCTAAGGGGACTAAGTGACAAGGTCAAAATGACTAGCGAGCTTTCCTAACTAGACTATTGAGTTGGAAGTTCTCACAAAAGGACAATGACTAAAAAGAGTAGTAATGACAAAGTCCCAAGATAACCTACTTTTGAAAACAATGGTTTTGCAAAGTATGGTGAGTTAACTAAAATTTGGAAAATTAAACTTGTGGTCAAAATGCAAGCTATGGATGAATGTTTGAGCAATTTCAGTTCTGATTTCTGATAGAGACCCTTGGAAAAGATGTTTGACAACAGGCGAAAATGTTTGGACTTGAATTTTGGTCTAAGATAGGGTTTATGTTTGTGCCCGGAAAATGTGTCGTTGTAGGTAACAAATGTGTTGCAGTTATCAGATGTGGCACTAAAGATTGTAAATGTGGTTCAGTTTATCAAATGCAACTTTACAGAATGCAAATACAGTTTAGTATGTCAAATGTAGGTTTCAGAACAGCAGATGCAGTGCAAGATAGGTGATTGCAGTGTTAAAAGCTACAAATGCATTTTGATAGAGCGAATGCATTGCAGTTTTTGGTGAATGTAGCTGGAAACAGAGAATGTGGTTTAACAGTTGTAGTGTAGAATGCAAAATTCTAGTTTTTTTTATGTTTTGATCAAAGATCCAAATTGTGTGAAGTTTGATTATTTGTTTCCAGATGTTTGAATGTTGTTTTTTTTGTTTCAGTATCTAGCAAACACTTGGAAAACATGATATTTTAAATGTAACCAAACACAAAAGAGAATAAGTATAATCCTATGGTTAAGCCAAGATAGTATTCACTAGATTATGTGTGGGTTTCCCCAAACACATATTAGTAGCGTGTGAATTCTGAAGCTTGGTTGCATGGGCTCCCCCTTATAGTGCACTCTCTTCTCAGGCCAACCAAGCTTCCAACCCCCATGAAACTCCCATGGTAGATTGATCCCCTGTACTAAAGACTAGGAATATGTGGATGCCTTCACATCGATCGGTGATGCGCTAGCAAATAGAAGGTGTTTAATTCGGGACCCCCGTTCGAGTGGCCATACATGGGGTGCAAGATTAATCTTTGTTTAGGAGGCACTCCAACCTAAAGAGGTTAAGCTCAATAGGGTTTTGGGGAGTACTACTTGGTTCGTATGACACATCCACACTTGTAAGCCTAGACTTTCCCTTAGGATTCACATTTATATACTAGTCAGGGGTAGCTTGGCCTTAGCTTCATTGCCGGTCTGAGTCACTTTGGAGTGAGTACTTTTTTCCACCAAGGCAGACCCAAGTTCTAGAGGCAATAACCATTTCTCTTACACCCAAGATCGCATGAATGTGTAAGGGGAGAGGATACTTTGATTATTGCATTAAGGTTACACAAAAGATAAGGTGGGTCTGGCGTTCTAATCACCTAGTTTGCATAGGGTGAGAGCATAGTCACCTACCACCTTCAAACAAAATCAAACAAAATAGAAGGCATGCTCGTTTTAATGCACCAAATTAAGTGTTTTCTATTCTAAAAAATCACAAGCACATTGTTTGGAAGTGAATCTTGGACACTCAAACTTGAAAAATCATAAGTTAGGAGTTTGATCAAATAGACTTGGACCCACGAAGTCTTGGTGCCACATACTGCCAACAATGATTAGTAACCAGAAAACACCTATTCTATTCAGATTGCAGAAAAGAAAAAAATAGAATGCAAAATAAAATCAGAAAAACCCGAATGGAAAAGGTGAAAAGAAATATTACCAGGAAAATGCATCACAGAAGAGTGAATGTGTCACTTTGTGCAGCAAATGCGACTCAGTTCTGTGTTCTGGATTCTGATAGGTAGATGTGTTGTAGATAATGGATGCGTCGTTCGAGGCTTCAAATGCATCATTGTCTATCAAATGTGGCTTTCGAGACTACGTATGTGGCACGTCAGAGCATTTGCATCATTTCAACCTACAAATGTGTCGTGACACAATAGATGCAGCTCGAGAAAACATAAATGTGACATTTTGTATCGTGCCTGCAAAAACAACTGAAAACTGAAAGTCGTACATAATCTACAGAAAAGAGTGTCGAGTTCACCAATGTATCAACGGGTATTTTTTAGATAGGTTAGTAGATTAAATCATAATATAAAACCCAAAGAAATTATAGAGCACAATGAAAGCAATTAACAAATCAAAATGATTATATTATATCGCCATTGAAGCTTCCATGATTCATCTCCATAGCACCTTCTAGCTTGTTGCAAGTGTATGATTGTTGCCCTCAAATTTGAGTGTGTTAAAAAATGACTATGACCATGTCTAATGCAAGGTTTGAAGGATTTGGAATGACAAATACTATGCTATCATGCAAATGATAACATTAAACTATGTCCATATTGTTGTGCCTATGAAATGCCAATATGACTATGCCTAAAACTCAATAAGTAATGAAAGTAAATATGCCAAATGCCAAAGAATACTACGAAATGCTAGTATAAGCATGGTGTAAGTGTGTGTGTGTGTGTAAATCAAAATGTGAGAAAAATTGGTATTTTATAGAATAATGCAATTTTGGACGGAGGACCGAGATTAAAAGTTGACGGAAGCCTAAAATCAGAGCTTAAGATTGCCTGTGACAATCCCTAATTAGGGTTAGGGAAAAAATATAAAATGAGTGGCCAAGATGCAATTTTAGAAAATCACATCGACGGTTGAGAATAAATGTGACAATTAGCCAAAAAGATAAAGATTTCGAACATCAAGAAGATAAAGACTGGGCAGAAAAGGCAGATTTGGAAAATCAAGAGTTTGATCAATTACTTGATTTATGGAAGAATATTACTATTTCTAAATTAAAATTAATTCAAAAATGTGGATTTTGTGTGACAATAAGTAATATTTTTAGATTATTTACTAAAAGAAGTGACAGCTAGTAATGTGAAGCCATTTTAAATAATTAATTTTATTTAAATGACATACATGTTAAATGAGGCAATTAAATAATTAAAGATAATTATTTAATTTAGAGAATGTGATTAATAATTAAATAAATTAATAAATCTTTTTAATTATAAGAAGACTTAAGAATTAGTGACATATTAAATAAATAGATAAAATATATTTATTTAATAATCAAGAAGACATAAATGAATAAAGATAATTAAATAAATTAAGAAATTTATTTAATTATGGGAAGATTTAGACAATTAATGACGTATTGAATAAATAAATAAAATTTATTTATTTAATAATCATGAAGAATAAAAGGACATGAATTAATTAAATAATTATGAATTACTTAATTAATAGTCGAAGGTGGACCAAGGACATAGTTAAAATGTCATAATTATGCTAGGATGAAAGTGGTAAAAATAGAACTTGTAGACCTAGGTCATTTTTATGTGTCTACATTTTGCCCCTCTTTGTCATAATGCAGCCTGGCACATTGTGACAAAGAAAATAAGTCAAAAATATGCCCCAGTGCAAAATACGATGAGGAAGAATGACGAGGAGGGTAGGTCAATTCAATAGTCCAAAATTCAGTTATAATCCATTAAGTAATCATGCACAATGGGCATTCTAAATAATTTACACACACTAAGGCTACGCAACAACATGAGTCGATAGCCAAACCACTAAGAAATTTCAAAGTTTCCATATCACATACAGCTCAGAGACTAGTTATTATTGGCTTGACAAATCCGTTACATAGGTTTTCATATGATAACACCAATGCAACATAGATACCACTCGATAAAAGTGCTTGAAGATTCATTAGATTAAAAAATGCATTGAAACTCTACGAAGACATCTCCAAACGCCAATCCTAATTGAGGCTTCGGTTTGGGATATACGTATTATTCTCATCACTTGTCTTCTTTATGACTAGCGTTTAATATATTACAGAATTCAAGTATAAAGGTGTTTCCAATTCTAGCGCAGAAAATTAATAATAACTTTTTAAAAATGTGTATATTTATACTATAAGATTTCATACAATTTTCACAATACTAGCAGTGATGTAGGAAAAAGATAAAACAAATTTATTCAAAGGATGGAAACATAACTATATTTGCCTTAAAAGGGCTTCATAGTAGCTGAATTATTAGACACGGGGAGAGCTAAGGCCGTGGCTTGCAGCGAACACTCTAGAATGCACAAAAATCTTCAGCAAGATCCAAACCCAAATGATTGAATAGGTTAACTAAATCACAAAAATTGATATATCTTAATAGTAAAAGTCACGGCTAAAGAAACTGGATATAGATACAAAAAGGATAGAGAGAATAGTGGTATAACCTAAAGCATACACATTCAACTTTTTTCTAGATTTAATATTGTCTCCCATACTTTTCTTAAACCATGAAGTGAGAGGATTTAAATATATAGCTTTCAAGTATAATCTTTCATTTCTAAAAAAAAAAGAGAAAGAAATCTTTCCAAAAAAAAATCTAAATTGTTCAGATGGCTGAGCTGAAGGAAAAGTTGATTGACTTTCATACTGACTTAATCAACAATTCAACACTAATTCTAACTCTTCATGGCTCAGTACCTCTGCAAAAATTATCTCTGTGAAATTCCCAAAACCCCAGGCACAAAGCTTTTCTTGGCAAATACCACAAACAAGAAAATAAGTTTATTTTCCTCTGGAAGCAATAAAAATAATAGCCCCTGTGGAGTTAACTCCACTTCACCTAATTACTCCTCCACTACATTTGGTTACTTCCATTTTTTAGAGCTTTTCCCATTTCAAAATTCCCTTTTATTTTATTTTTCTCTTTCCATTTAACTTTGCTCCCAAAATGTAATTTATTTATTAATTTATTATATTAATTTTAATATATGATTTATTTATGCAAGCCTATTAGTATACACACACACACACATATTTATGTTTGCACACACATTTATATATACACATTTATTATTTAAATATTCTATTTTAAGAATTAACTCTTAACTTAATAACATTTAATTCCTTAATGAATTTCATTTAATCCTTTAATTTAATTATACTTTTATATCGTTAACCCAACCCTCCAAAATGACAAAAAAAATTAAATAAGATAATCAAACCAGATGCAAATCTCAAGCATGACTCCAAGATTAGTCAAGCAATGTCAATCGAACATGATGCATATTAAATGACCACAAGGAAATGAAATGATACCAAAATACTTATTGATGAGGTGTGACAACAGAGATTCATCCTTGAAAAGGATGATGGCTCAAAGTGGGGGACCCAATGTAACCTCTAAACAATAGCTTCATTGGCCTTTGGCATGCTCAGAACTGATAAACAGGTGGAGTCGATGCCCCGTACCTGTATCCTGCAGCAAAATGAAGTGTCAAGCATATGCATATAGAAATAATTAGTCACACCATGATGGGGAAATCATAGTCATAGGGAACTCGCAAGTGAGTGATGTGACAATGTCCCCATCACCAAAAAAAATAGCTAATATCAACACATGAATGCATACATCTAAAGTAACATAATATCCATCATATTCAAATAAACAATTCACTAATTTGCAAAATATTGCTAAAATAAAAATACATCAAATATCATAATGCCATTAACATCGTTAAACCAAACATCATAATGTTATCAATATCACTAAACTATGCATCATAATGTTATAAAACAATCTCAACATCAACACATCAAAACATTACCATGTCTGAACAGTATTCGCAGAGTCATAATGTCTATCAAATAGTAACATAGAGTCAACCAAGAAAACATCATATAGTTTAGATGAAATCCAAAATGTTGTCTAAACATAAGCAAACTGAGGGGGTGTCACATCCTCCCACCTAGGACTAGGCTTACTCCTGTAAGCCTATAAACAGATGCAGATAAAGCTCCCTCATCCTAGAAGCATCCTCCTAGGTAGCCAAAGCCTCATCATTCGGATCCCACTAGACCCTAACTTGCTCTATGTCCCATCCTCTGAGTGTGAATCTCTAGTGTTGAATTATGCCTATGAGCTCCAAAGCTAACTAGTCGGCCTCTACCTGTAATGCATTCCAATCGAGGATGTGAGATATACCAGCATAATATGGCCTAAGTACTGAAACATGAAATACATCATGTGTGCGCGAGAGACTGGGCGACAAAGCAAGATGGTATGCTACAGGTCCAATCCTCTCCAAGATCTCAAAAGGTCCAACAAAGCATGGTGCAAGCTTAGAGCCCTTTCCATAACGGATTAGACTCTTTTATAGTCGCACACACAAAAACACCCTGTCTCCAACTGAGAATTGATGATCCACCCTATGAGCATTGACATATTTCTTTTGTCTATCCTGAGTTGCTACCAAATGCTCCCTAATCTAAACCACCTATTGCTCCATCTCTTGGAGCATCTATGGACACAATAGAACTCTATCCTCCAAATAGTCCCAACTCAAAGGTGTCCAACACAAACAACCATATAATGCTTAGAAGGGAGGCATGCCAATAGAACTGTGATAACTCTTATTGTATGAAAATTCTACTAGATATAGGTAGTCCTCCCATCGTGTATGTTGATCCATGATGTACATCTGAAGCATATCCTTGAGGCATTGGTTAACCATCTCAGTTTTCCAATCAGTCTCTAGATGATACGCTGAACTAAAACTCAACCGAATCCCCAAAGCATGCTATAGGGACTTCCAAAGTGTTGAGGTAAACACAAGATCTCTATCTAATATAATTCGGGGAGGAATACCATGTAATTTGACTATGTCCTCCATGAAGAATCTGGCCAGTGATGAAGCATTGTAAGAGGAATGAATAGGAGAGAAGTGAGCCACCTTCATCAACCTATCCATGGTGACCATAATGGTTTCATGTCAACGTGAATAAATGGGAAAACCAACTATAAAATCTATTGAGATAATGTCCCATTTCCACTCCGAAACCAAGTCAGGCTACAAAATTCTTGTAGGATGCTGATGTTTTTCCTTCACTCTTTGACATTCAAGATATTTAGACACAAAATCAGCAATGCCTCTCCTCATACCAGCCCAAAAGTACAACTTTCGAAGATTAGTGTGCATCTTTTTTTACAGTAGGATGAGCTGAATACAGTACCCAAAGTGCCTCTGACATGATCAAAGAGCGAAGATCACTAGTGTATGGTACATAGATCTGACCCAAATGCCTCAAAAGACCATCTGACTCAAGGGAATATCCTGTGAATCTACCCTCTAAAGCTCTACCTGACTCCACCTCAACCCTCACCTCCTAATACCAACCATCTGAAGGAAGAGCTGAAAGTATCTGATTCCTCAAATCCACACTAAGGGTCACTGTCGATAACTCAAGTCTCCATCTACTAAGTACATCTGCAACAAAATTCTCCTTCCCCTAAATAAACTTCACCTCAAAATCATATTCACATAGGAAATCCATCCATCATCTTTCCTAGAATTTAGAGTAGATTAGTGTGCATCTCAAATCTATAACCCAAAAGGAAGTGCCTCCATCTCGTCAAAGCATGTACTACTGCAGCTACCTCAAGATCATGTGTAGGGTAATTCAGTTTGTGATCCTTGAGTTTGTGAGACTCATAGGCAATCACGCGTCCCTCTTGCATTAACACAACTTGTATACCCTCCAAGGAAGCATCTGTGCACACTAAAAAATCCCCAGAAGGATCGGGAATGGCTAAAATCGGAGCACTGGTCAATCTCTCCTTAAGAGTCTGAAATGTTTCCTCACACTACTCTAACCAAACAAATTTCTTCCCTTTCCTCTGAAGAGAAGTAATGGGGTGTGCTATCCTTGAAAACCCATGTACAAATCGCATTTAGTAACCTTCCAACCCCATGAAACTACGAACCTCTGACACATTAGTAGGTGCAGGCCAATCAATAATTGTTTGGATCTTCAAAGGATCCACTGCAATTACCTCACTAGATATAAAATGTCCAAGATATTTCACCTCAACCTTGAAGAATTCACACCTCAACAAATTAGCATACAACTGATTTTCTCTGAAACTATGTAGTACCTGTCTCAAGTGATCCTCATGCTCCTCCATGGTCCGAGAATAGATCAATAGATCATCTAGAAACACCAAGACAAATTAGTCAAGGTAAGTGAAAAACACACCATTCATCAAACTCATAAACACTGAGGGCACATTCGTTAACCCGAATGACACCACAGTGAACTTGTAATGTCCATATTGAGTATGAAACGTGGTCTTTTGTATATCTTCCTCGGAGATGTGTAGCTGGTGATAACCTAATTTAAGATCAATCTTTGAGAATACTCTAGCACCCTTAATCTGGTCAAATAAGTCATCTATCCTCGAGAACAGGTATTTGTTCCTTATTGTCACCTTGTTCAATTGTTGATAATCTATACACAATCAAAGGGACCTGTCCTTCTTCTTCACAGAAATCACTGGTGCTCCCCAAGGAGACACACTAGGACAAATAAATCCCTTCTCTAACAACTCCTCAAGCTGTAATCAGAACTCCTTAAGCTCCCGAGTGGTCTTCCGGTAAGGAGCTCATGAAATGGGCTTAGCTCCAGGCACAAGATCAATCTTGAAGTCAATGTCACACTTAGGTGGCATCCCTGGAATCTCGTTAGGAAACACATCGGCATACTATCTAAGAATGGGATGAATATAAAGTGTCACCTCCTCCTGAGACTCTCCTAACTCCAAATCATTGACTGTCACTGCAAATAACTAACAACCCTATCACACACACCTCCTCAACTGCATCGTTGAGATCATCCTCAATGAAATAGGTCTCTGAATCCCAATCACCTCAACCTCACTACTGGAATCATCAACACACCTCACCGATTTGTGGTGGAAATCTATGACTATTTTGTGAGCCTCTAATCAATCCATGCCTAATACCACATCATAGGACCCAAGAGGAATGATTCAAAGATCAACTATGGTGTCAAGAGATCCAATCCTCAAACTACAACCATGGACAAGCAACTCAAGTGCAACCTTAGCATCAGAAGTTAACTCAACCTGCCACTTTCCATCCTACTTTACTACCACTAGTCCACATCATACTACAACAGAGGGGGAAATAAAGGAGTCTGAAGCTCCTAAATCAAAAATTACATAAACTATACCACCTTGTAACACACCAGATGTCTCAACCACTATCCCTTGGTGCTCAACTTGGCGGTTATCGACCGTAGCAAATACCTTGTGTGATATGTCACCATCCCCAACTATCAGCTCTAAAGCCACTAGTCTCTAAGAAAATCCAGTAGTGCCCTTTTGAGGACACTGACGAGCAATATGGCCCTACTGTCCACATGAAAAGCACTTGGTACCTCTGTCAAAACCTCTACTACCAGATGGTACACTAGACTACTGAACACTGCCCCGGTTAACTATAGACTGTGAACTCTAGGCTGGTTGTTCAGAGCGGTAACATTTCATCCACCTCTAGTTCCTGTCTCTATCCCTCTTGGGCTAAGATCTATCATTCTGAAAAGATTGATAATTCTTATGTTTAAACTATGAAGGCTGCTACTGCTGCTGTTGGCCACCCTTAGAGGGTGCCTATTGAATCCTAGATGAACCTGTTGATTGTGACTGACCACCATGTGAATTGAACCCTATCAAAGGTGCACTACCAATTTGAACCCTCGTCTATCCACCTAAGGCCATAACTAGATTCTCCTTGACAATCCGAGCCTTTTCCATAGCTACCTCCATGGTCTTCAGCTCGAACACCCATACTCCACCATTGATGCAGGAATTTAAGCGCAAAATGAAATGGTGTACTAGCATGCCCTCATCATCTTTGATACCAATGTACTACTTAAATTCATAGAATTTCCACTCATATTGTTCCACTGACATAGCCAACTATCTAAGCTCATGAAAATCATCTACCCGACACTGTCGCCAATGGTCAAACAAAAATTGATCTCTAAAACGCTCAAGGAACATCTCCCATGACATCAATTCAATATCTAGATGGAGCTTCTACTCCTCAAGATGCCACCATGTGGAAGCAAACCCACGGAGATGCATAATGGTGCATCTATCCTTGGTATTGCTTCCATAAGGGTGCATAGTAAAACATCGGTTCAGGTCGATAAGCCAAGTCTTTGCCTCCAATCCACTGCCTGACCCATCAAATATTGGAGAACATGCTCGAAGTAGATTCCTCATGTGACCAGCGAGAATGACATCCTGCTCAACAGCTAACTCCTTCCTCTTGGGAGATATCTCTCTCTCCCAAATCACTAATTGCTCTCCTTCTTGCCTCAAACCAAGTCGAGCAAGAACCTCCTCTAATAATTGGTGCAACTACATGCCCTCCATCCCAGGCTGACCCATGGGTAAATGCAAGAAGATGAGTCCACGAAACGTGGAAGTTTTTGCCTTAGGAAAAAAAATGAAATCAACTTGCAAAAAATAGAATCCTATTTTTAAAAAGCAGGATAAAAAGCGGAATCCCATTTAGCTTTGAGATCCCGAGCCTAAATTTAAAAAATGGGATCCCGTTTTTTAAAATTTCCATTTTGGAAAATTTTCAAAACGGGATCCTTTGAATTTTTTCCAAAACAAAATTTTTTTTCAAAACGGGGTCCCATTTTGAAAACCTTCCATTTTTTGAAACTTTCCATTTTTGGTAATTTACACAACGAGATCTCATTTCATAGAACCATAAAAAATGTTTTTTTATGAAACGAGATCCCGTTTTTTAAATTACGATTTTTTGGGCGGGTTTTTGGCTTATTTTTTGGTTCGAGAAATGGCTTGGGGACCCGAACCTAAGCTTTGGACCTGGTTTGACCTGCGACTTCAAGGTCCTGTTAATGTCACAAGAAAATAGTGAATTTGGACATATGTCTGAAGACCTATTTTGCAGAATTTTTTTATGAAATTAAAACCCATTATAGATGAGATAGTGCAGATTCTGAATATGTAAATTTTTTTATAATTTGATTAATTTTTCTATTTTTCAATTAATTTCTAATGAAACTAGTCCATAAAACTTGAATTATCAAGTTTTTTAGTATTTTAATAACTTTTGATCAACATAACATTTTGACGAACGGATTGCACGAGAACAAACTTCAGTCAATTCTTTTCAATTTAAAAATAAAAAATAAAAAAATGATAAGTTTAGGTCATCTTATACGTGTCGTACACGACGATTTTTCAAAACGACAAATATGCCTAATAAAAATTTAACAAAAAAAATATTCAATAAAAAATTACAAAAAATATCGAAAACAAGCTTCAATGAGTCACAAATCTATTCCCAAAAGGATTTAGAAAAATATGATAATTTAGGTCAAAATATGGATGTCGTACACATGCATGGTATAGTATAAAAAAGTGACTTTTAAATAGTGGTTTTTAGAAACGCCTATTGAAACTCAATTTGTACAATCTTGGTATTGAAATAAATTACATATTTGGAAACTAGACTCCGAGTACTACATTTTATGATCAGTGACTTTTTTAAAGATTCCATCTCTAAGTGCTTCAAATTTTAAGGTCAAATGTGTCAAATTCTAAAAATCAGGGAAAACACTTAACTTCTTGCTAGCACCCCCATATTTTGTCCTACACCACCCTAGTTGTTCTATGAACTCTGATGGTCCTCACAATCTGACTCATGAGAACTCTATGGAGGTGACTCTTGGTGATTGGCCCCACAGCCACCACCACAACCTCTCCCTCACCCTCGACCTCTACCCCATCTCCTAGGCATTGTCCTACACAAACAAGTACAGGGTATTAGACGAGGCTAACAAGGAATTACTAAAATTAAAACTATACATCTAAGACAACTTAATGGGCTAATTGACATACCTAGAGCACCCAGTGCTTAAACCTAGCTTTGATACCAAGTGTAACACCCCGTCGAGAACCCTAGAGGACAAAACTTATACTACAAAAAAATACGGATTTTTTTTTCTAAATGCAATGTTGCGCAAAGAAATTGGACATAACTTAACTAGTATCCTAAGTCCCCTAGGGTGCACAACTGCATTACTTAATTTCCATTATCCGATCTACAAAACCAAATAACTTATTAACGATTAAACACTAATTCATCATTAAGCATGTCCTTAACTCATTACATAAGAACATAAGAACCATGTGAGACATCCATTATATAACATAAAAGACTAACTAATTATTCTCATTTCATTTATCAAGTACAATTTCAATGATTCAAAATCCCTTACATACAAGAGATACATCAATTCATTTTGCATATACATTTTTACAATGTTACTTCCTCGAATCTAGAGAGTAGTGTGTTGGATGTTGTGGTTGTGTTTCTCATATGTGGTTGTCATTGATGTCAACACTATTAGCATTAGTGCATTTGAAGTTGTATATGTTGAGGATATTGAGAAAATTGCAATAAATGAGTTGCAGGATGTCAATGGTGAAGTGATGTTTCGTTTGTTGGTGAGTTCCGTACATTGTTTATCAAAGGTTGTGGACTAAAGGGTTTGTTTTTGAGTGTATCTAGTTTATCCACATTGAGTTTAAGAGATCCGCGTGAAGATTTGATCAAGTTATGAAGATTTACATTCTAACAATTTTTTTTGTTGCTTCAGTTGGTGTTTTTGATTGAAGATTATGTGATTCCAGTTAGTTCAATTGTTGCGGATACTTCTTTGATGTTTTGTAATGTTTTTGGATGCTTCTAGATCATGCTCTATCTTTTTTGCACATCCTCATTGATCGTTGTGCTTGTGGATGGCAATTTTCTCTTGCATGTTCATGTTTTTCGTGTTCTTAGCCGAAAAGGTGTTGAAGTGTGTTGTGTATCTTCAAGGAGAAATTAATTGAATTTTTTTTGTGTTGGAAATGTTGATTTGGGTCTTCACTATGTTGTGGCCAACCTTGGCTGATTCGCATTGAAAATATCTATTGTTTTGGGCTGATAGTTTGTATTCATTTTATTATTTCTTTATGGCCAACTTGTAGCAAATGTAATTTCATGTTGCGGATATATAAGAGTGATTGTTAATTCAAATTCAAGTGAGAAAGGGTGTGCTTTTGTGTGTGTGTGTGTGAATATTGTTCAAATAATTTGAAGGCACAGCAGAGTGTGAAGAAAAGTGAAGAAGAGCGAAGAAGTGTTCATGTGCTTAACCAAACTGTGATTAGGAATTAGCAGATGTTATTTTCTTAGTTCAAAATCTGGATGGCTATAATCTGAATCTTTCTATAAGACAGTGTGTCTTCCTTTGTAATTGAGCAGTGAGCTCTAGGTAGTGTTTCTGAATGCATGTGCATTCCTCGTTTATTCTTCTTATACTTTTAACATGGTATAATCTTGTGGATTGACCTCCACCATGGTTTTTCCCCTAACAGGGCTTCCACGTAAAAATCTTGGTGTTATTTGTGTTTATGATGTGTTGTTGATTCATGCTTTCATTGATATTGATCAAATCTGAGAATAAGGATAATAAGTTTAATAAGTTTGAAATTCATTGACAACTAATTCAACCCTCACCCTCTCAGTTGTCTACCCTTGTGTTGCCAACAATTGGTATCAGAGTAGGTTCCTTGGAAGAATTTTAATAGCTTGAGGTGATATGGGATGGCGACATTCAAGAAGGATAGTCTAAGATTTGATGGAACAAATTATTCTTTGTGGAAGACTTGAATGGAGTGACATTTGAGATGCATTGGTGAACCCTACTAGAGCACTACAAGTAATATGTATGTTATACCACCGAATAGTCCTACTACTTCTACTAAGACTAGGGATGCTCAATATAATATCTGGGCTAAGGAAGCATTGTTGAGTGCTTTAACTAATACTAAGATGAAAAATGTTATGGATCTGAAGACTTCTTATGAGATCTGGAAAAAGTTGGAAACTTTGAATGAAGGTGATGCTAATGTGAAGATTGCTAAGTTGTAGAGTTTGAAAGGGAAATATGAAATGCTAAGTATCAGTGATGATGAAAATTTTACTACTTTTATGCAAAGAGTAAATGAACTTGTGTGTGGTATCAAATGTGTTGGTGGAAAGTTGGAAGAATCAGATATTGTTGCTAAAGTGCCTAGATCCTTGCCCGTTGCTTATAAAGTCAAAGCTAGAGCTATTGAAGAACCTCAGACTGTAACAAATGTAACCCGAGATATGTTGGTTGGTAAGCTGATTGCTTTTGAGTTGATCGAATTTGGTGATGCCCTTCCTAATTTTGAATCTGCATTTAAGGCTACTACTTCCAGAAGAGATAGATAGAGATATGATCCGAGTCAGAGTTCATCTAGAAATACATTCAATTATGATGATGAAATCAGACATATTGAAGAAGAAGAAAGAGAGCTAGAAGAGCTGGAAGCACTTATTGTCAAAAGAATAGCAAGGGGAAAAGGTAAGTATGAAGGAAAATTGCCTCTTAAATTTTTTTCTTGCAATAAGATAGGTCATTTTGCATCAAGGTATCCGGAAAGAGATTCTAAACCAAGACATAACAAGCATAAATTTCAAAAGAAGTGTTACTATGTTGCCGATGAAGGTGTGACAGATGATGAATCTGATAAAGGTGAAGACGAATGGGTATTTATTGCTATCAATGAAAATAATCTTAAATCTACTGAATCTAATAGTTGTACAAATGTGGAGAAATCCCTAGCTACTTGAGTTGAAGAGAAAGATGAATGGGTGATTGATAGTGGATGTTCACATCATATGACAAGATATAAAAGTAAGTTTGTGAGCTTGGAAAAGTATGATGGTGGTGTTGTGAGATTTGGTGATAACACAGCTAGTGTGATCTGTGGTAGAGGATGCATTTCTCTTGATGGTAAGAATAATACTAATGATGTCCTGTATGTGGAAGGCTTGAAGCATAATCTTTTGAGTGTCAGAAAGATGGTTGATAAGGGTTACAATCTTTAGTTCAAGGATGGAAAGTGCAGAATATTGGGATGTTCTGGAAATATGATTGCACAGCTGGTGTGATCTATGGAAAAGGATGCATTTCTCTTGATGGTAAGAATAATATTGATGATGTCTTGTATGTGGAAGGATTGAAGCATAATCTTTTGAGTTTTGTACAGATGTTGATAAGGGTTACAATCTTCAATTCAAGGATAGAAAGTGCAAAACACTGGGATATTCTACAAATGTGATTGCATCAGGTACAAAAACAAGAGGTAATATCTTTCATCTGAATGCTACTAGTAAAAGTTGTTTGATTGATCAAGTTGATGAAAATTGGTTGTGGCATAGGAGAATGTGTCATGTTAACTTTGATAATATTGTCAAGATAAGTGCTACTAAGGCGATGAGAGATCTACCGAAGTTGGTAAAACCTACTAATGTCATTTGCAAGGAATGTCAGTTGGGAAAGCAAACTAGAATTTCATTTTGGAGAAAACAACATTGCTCAAATGAATTGTTGGAGCTTGTGCATACTAATTTGTGTGGTCCCTCTAAAATTAGAATTTTACAAGGTTACAAGTATTTCATGTTGCTTATTGATGATTATTCCATAATTATGTGGGCTACTTTCTTAAGGGAGAAATTTGAAGCACTGGAAAAGTTCAAGATCTTAAAGCCTATGGTTGAGACAGAGATTGGTCTAAAGATTAAATGTATGAGATTAGATAGAGGTGGTGAATTCACTTCCAGTGAGTTTAATTCTTTTGTGAAGAACATGGAATAAAGAGACAATTATCTACACCTTGGACCCCTCAGGAAATGGAGTTATGGAAAGGAAGAACAAAATAGTTCAAGATGCTGCTAGAACCATGATGCCGGAAGGAAATGTCCCTTATATCTAGTAGAGAGAAGTTGTGAGTATTTCTATGTATATACTCAACCGATTACAAATCAAAGGTGATACTAGTAAGACCCCTTTTGAGCTATGGATTGGTCATAAGCCTACTATTAGATATTTCAAAATATTTGGGAGTAGATGCTATATTAGAAGAGATGAAGATATAGGAAATTTTTATGCTAGGAGTGATGAAGGAATATTTTTGGGTTATTCTACTAAAAGCAAGGCAGTGTTACAATAAGAGATTGAAGAAAATGGTTGAAACTGAAAATGTTAAGGTTGCTGAAGACATTGCTAGACCATCCAAAACCTATGGATATGATTATGATGATCAGAATGACAGTAAAAACAAAGGTTAGACTTCAAATCAAGTGCAAATCATTCTAGTGGATCAGGAAAATCAAGAGGAAGAAGAAACCAGTGAAGTTGTAGAAGAGAGAACACAAGAGCCTAAATTTCAAGAACATTCTAAGAAGACTCTGAGGTATGTAAGATTGAATCATTCAGAAGATCAAATTATTGGTGATAAGAGTAAAGGTGTCCAGACTAGGAGAAAAATTGTAGAAGAATATTGCTTGATTTCAAAGATTGAACCTACTAGTGTGAATGAAGCATGCAAAGATGAACATTGGGTTGAAGCAATGAAACAAGAGCTACAAAAAATTGAGAAAAAATATACATGGATTCTTGTTCTCAGACCTAAGGATAAAAATGTAATTGGAACTAAATGGGTCTTTAGAAACAAATTGAATGAGCAAGGTGAAGTGGTTAGAAACAAAGCAAGACTGGTATGCAAAGGATATTCACAGATGGAAGGAATTGATTTTGAAGAGACTTTTTCCCTTGTTGCTAGAATTGAAGCTGTGAGACTATTTCTTGCTTATGTTGCTTACAAAGATTACAAGGTTTATCAGATGGATGTCAAGTCTTCTTTTCTAAATGGTGAATTGGAAGAAGAGGTGTATATTGAGAAACCTATTGGATTTCAATTGACTGATAAAGGAGATATGGTTTGTCAGTTGAAGAAAGCATTGTATGGACTTAAGCAAGCCCCTAGAGCATGGTATGCCAGATTGGAAAAGTATTTGTTGAAGCTTGGATTTAAAAAAGGTATTGCTAATAGTAATTTATATTTCAAGAATGATGATAAAGATTTTATTGTGGAAGTTTTTTGTTGATGATATCATTTTTGGAGGACATGATAGTTTGTGCGTGAAGTTTGCTAATGAGATCAAGAGTGAGCTTGAGATGTCAATGGTTGGTGAGCTGAAATTCTTTTTGGGATTGAAAATTACTTAGTTAGATAAAAGGTGTTCTATATCTCAGTCCAAGTATGTGAACGAATTGCTAAATAAGTTCGGTATGGAAGATTCAAAGCCATTTGGTACACCCATGGTGACCGGATGCAAGTTGACAACAGTAGATGATTCTCTGAAGGAAAATCAAACTAGATACAGATCAATGATTGGTGGACTGCTTTATTTGACTCAAACTAGAACCGATATCATGAATGTTGTATGTATTGTTTCTAGATTTCAAGCCGATCCTAAGGAATCTCATGTGACTGTTGTAAAGATAATTTTTAGATACTTGAAGGGAACAGTTGATTTCGGTCTATCGTATGCTAAAGATGATCATACATTGAGTGCCTTTACTGATGTTGATTGGGCAGGAGATGTGGATGACATGAAAAGTACTAGTAGTGGTGCATTTTTCTTGGATAAGAAGCTAATATCATGCTTAAGTAAAAAGTAGAATGTCATTTCTTTATCTATTGCAAAGGCCAAATGCATTATTGTTGCTAACAATTGTACTCAAGTATTGTGCATAAAGCAGATGTTGAAACATATCAGAGTTGTGTATAATGAGCCTATTGCTATATTCTGTGATAATTCAAGTGCCATTACTATTTCTAAGAATTTGGTGTTGCATTCAAAAACCAAGCTTATATCTATCAAGTTTCACTTTTTGAGAGAAAAGGTAAGTGAAAAGAAAGTCAAATTGGAGTATGTGCCTACTAAGGAGAAGATTGCAAATATCTTTACAAAGTCATTGCCTGAGGATACTTTTGAGTATCTCAGAGGAAATTTAGGGGTGAATACCCCTCCTAATTAGAACTAAGGATGCATTGCATTACATCAATCCATGCATTTCATAATCATATCTTGTTTCAGATTGATGTTGTGGTGGCTACTACTTAGGGGGAGTAGTCAGATGGTACAAAAATTCAGATATGTGGTTCAGAGCTTAGACATCTTTGTCATTGATGTCAAGTTGTGGACTAAAGGGTTTGTTGTTGAGTGTATCTAGTTTATCCACATTGAGTTTCAGAGATCCACGTGAAGATTTGATCGAGTTATGAAGATTTACATTCTGATAGTTTTTATTTTGCTTCAGTTGGTGTTTCTAATTGAATATTATGTTATTCCAGTTAGTTCAATTGCTGCATATGCTTCTCTGATGTTTCATAATTTTTTTGGATGCTTCTAGATCTTGCTCAATCTTTGTTGCACATCCACATTGATCGTTGTGCTCGTGGATGGCGATTTTCTATTGTGTGTTCATGTTTTTCTTGTTCTTGGCCGACAAGGTGTTGAAGCGTGTTGTGGATCTTCAAGGAGAAATTAATTGAAGTGTTTTTGTGTTGGAAAAGTTGATTTGGGTCTTCACTATGTTTTGGCTGACCTATTGGAAATACAAGGGAAAACAATTGAGAGGGGGGGTGAATCAGTTGTCACAGAAATTCAAATGTATTCAACTTATTAACCTTAATCTCATATTTGATAATTAACCATGAAAGCATGAATCAACAACACATCATAAACACACATGACACCAATATTTTTACATGGAAACCCTGTTAGGGGAAAAACTCCAGTGGAGGTTAGTCCACAAGATTATACCCTGTTAAAAGTATAAGATAATGAAATATGGGGAATGCACTTGCATTCAAGCGCACTGCCTAGAGCTCACTACTCAATTACAATGGAAGACAAACTTTCTTACAAATATATTCATATTATAGCCATCTATAGGGATTTGAACTAATAAAATAGCATCTACTAATGCCTTATCACAATTCTGGTTAAGTGCATGAACAACTCTTCACTCTTCCTCACTCTTCACTTTTCTTCACACTCTACTCTACCTTCAAGTGATTAGGACATTACTCGAACACACACACACATTCAAAATACTTCAATTCGAACAAACAACCACTTTTATATATCTGTAACAAGAAATTTCACCGCTACAAGTCGGACACAAAGAAATAATAAAATGAATATAATTGTCAGCCCAAAACAATAGATAATCTTTAATGTGAATCAACCAAAGTCGGCCACAACTTAGTGAGGACCTAAATCAACATCTTCAACGTGAAAAATCTTCAATTAATTACACCTCAAATATCCACAACACGCTTCAACACCATGTTGGCCAAGAACATGAAAAACATGAATACACAAGAGAAAATCGCCAACCACGAGCACAACGATCAATGCAGATGTGCAACAAAGATAAAGCATGATCTAGAAATATCCAAAAGCATCATGAACCAAAATAGAAGCATCTGCAGCAACCGAGTTAACTAAAATAGCCTCATCTTCAATTAGGAACACCAACTAAAGAAACAAAAAAAATTGTTAGAATGAAAATCTTCATAACTCGATCAAATCTTCATGTGGATCTTTGAAACTTGATGTGGATAAACTAGATACACTCAGCAACAAACCCTTTAGTACAAAACCTTTGATCACCAACATACAACACATATCACCATACTAAAAATCACTTCACCACTGACAACTTGCAACTCATTTCTTCACAATTTTCTCAATATCCTCGACATATGCAGCTTCAAATGAATTAATGCTAATAGTGTTAACATCAATGACAACTATATATCAGCAACATAACCACAAAATCCAACAATCTCCCCCTTTGGAATTGATGGCAACACATGATGTGAAAAACACCATCAACACAACTAACTCTTGACATTTACTCCCCCTTAGAATCTGACTCATTCTCTCCTCAACTCATTCACATGACTCTTCTCCCAGATAACTCTTCTCCCTGGATAATCACTAGTTTTTCACATGACTCTTCTCCCCCTTTGACATTAATGAAAAATTTATCTAAGCTCTAAACCACATATCTAGGTTTCTGAACATTTGACTACTCCCCCTGAGTAGCAGCCACCACAACATCAATCCAAAACAAGATATGTCTATGAAATGCACAGACCGATGCAATGCATTGCTTTGCATCTTAGTTTTGATTACGAGGGATAATTACCCCTAACTTCCCTCTGAGATAATCAAAATTATCCTTAGACAACGACTTAGTAAACATGTTTGCAATTTTCTCCTTAGTAGGCACATACTCCAATCTTACTTCTTTTTCACTTACTTTCTCCCTCAAAAAGTGAAACTTGATAGATATATGTTGTCTTTGAATGCAACACCGGATTCTTGTAAATATTAATAGCACTTGAATTATCACAAAATATAGCAATAGACTCATCATATACAACTCTAATATCCTTCAACATCTGCTTCATCCATAGGACTTGAGTACACTTGTTAGCAACATCAATGTATTTGGCCTCTGCAATAGACAAGGAAATGGAATTTTGCTTCTTGCTTAACCATGAAATTAGAATTTTACCCAAGAAAAATGCTCCACCACTAATAATTTTCCTATCATTCACATCTCCTACCTAGTCAACATCAGTAAAGGCACTCAAAGTAAGATCATCATCTTTAGGATACCATAGGCCAAGATCAACAGCTCCCTTCAAATATCTAAAAATTCTCTTCACCACAATCACATGAGACTCCTTCAGATTAGCTTGAAATCTTGCAACAATACATATAGAATTCATGATATCAGACCTAGTTTGAGTTAAATACAACAATCTACGAATCATTGATCTATATCTTATCTGATTTTCTTTCGGAGAATCATCTTTTGTTGCCAACTTGCATCTAGTCACCATGGGTGTACCAACTGGTTTTGAATCTTCCATACCAAACTTCTTCAACAATTCCTTCACATACTTGGACTGAGATATAAATATCCCTTTATCTAATTGATTAATTTGCAATCCCTAAAAGAATTTCATCTCACCAATCATTGACATCTCAAACTCATTTTGCATCTCATTAGCAAACTTCATGCACAAAGCATCATCTCCTTCAAAAATAATATCATCAACAAAGACTACAACAATCAGATCTTTATCATCATTCTTGAAATATAGATTACTTTCAGTAGTACCTTTGTTAAATCCAAGCTTCAGCAAATACTTATCCAATCTTGCATACCATTCTCTAGGGGCTTGCTTGAGTCCATACAATGCTTTCTTCAACCGACACACCATATCTTCCTTATCAGTCAACTAAAATCCATCAGGTTGCTCAACATACACTTTTTCTTCTAGTTCACCATTTAGAAAAGTTGATTTGACATCCATCTAATAAACTTTGTAGTCCTTGTGAGTAGCATAGGCAAGAAATAATCTTACAACTTCAATTCTAGCAGCAAGGGAAATGGTCTCTTCATAATGAATTCCTTCCATTTGTGGATATCCTTTACATACCAGTCTTGCTTTGTTTCTAATCACTTCACCTTGATTGTTCAGTTTGTTTCTAAAAACCCATTTAGTTCCAATAATATTCTTATCCTTAGGTCTGGGAACAAGAATCCATGTATCATTCTTTTCAATCTGTTTTAGCTCTTCTTTCATTGCTTCAATCTAATGCTCATCTTTACATGCTTCATTCACACTAGTAGGCTCAGTCTTAGAAATCAAGCAATATTCTTCTACAATCTTTCTCCTAGTCTAGAAACCTTTATTCTCACCTATAATCTAATCTTCTGAATGATTCAATCTTACATACCTCAGAGTCTCTGTAGAATGTTCTTCACCTTCTAGCTCCTGTGATCTCTCTTTTGTGTTTCCACAAGTTTCTCCTTCTTCTTCATTCTCTTGATTTACCAGATTGATTTGCACTTGATTTGTAATCTGATCTTGATTTCCTTTATTTTTACTATCATCCTGATAATTAGAGTCATATCCATAGGTTTTGGATGGTGTACCTAAATCTTCATCAACCTTGACATTTTCACTTTCAACCATTTTCTTCAATCTTTTATTGTAACACTAGTAGGACTTACTATTAGTAGCATAGCCCAAAAAGATACCTTCATCACTCCTAGCATCAAACTTTCCTATGTTTTCATCTCTCTTAATGTAACATCTGCTTCCAAATATCTTGAATTATTTAATAGTAGGCTTTTGACTAGTCCATAGCTCAAAAGGGGTCTTACTAGTATCACCTTTGATTTGTACCCTATTGAGTGTGTACTCAACAGTACTCACAGCTTCTATCCAATAGATATGAGGGACATTTCCTCCCAACATCATTGTTCTAGCAACATCTTCAACCATTCTATTCTTCCTTTCCACAACTCCATTTTGTTGAGGGGTCCATGGTGTAGATAATTGTCTCCTTATTCCATGTTATTCACAAAAAGAATTAATTTCACAGGAAGTGAATTCAACACCTCTATCTGATCTCAGACATTTAATTTTCAAACTTGTCTCGTTCTCAACCATAGCTTTAAAGATCTTGAACTTTTCTAGTGCTTCAGATTTCTCTCTTATGAAGGTAACCCATACCATTCTAGAATAATCACCAATGATTAACATGAAATACCTATAACTTTGTAAACTTCTAACCTTAGAGGGGCCACACAGATCAGTATGCACCAGCTCTAATAATTCATTTGAACAATGCTTTTTACTTCGAAATGAAATCCTAGTTTACTTTCCCAACTGACATTCCTTGCAAATTGCATTAGTAGGTTTCACCAACTTAGGTAGATCTCTCATAGCCTTTGTAGAACTTATCTTGACAACATTATCAAAGTTAACATGACACAATCTCCTATTTCATAACCAACTTTCATCAACTTAAGAAATCAAACAACTTTAACTAGCAGCACTCAAGTGAAAGATGTTACCTTTTGTTTTTGTACCTGAGGAAATTTCATTTCCATAACTCAATATTTTGCACTTGCCATCCTTGAACTAAAAATTGTAACCCTTATCAACCATTTGACCAACACTCAAAATATTATGCTTCAAGCATTCCACATACAGAACATCATCAATATTATACTTACCATCAAGAGAAATGCATCCTCTTCCATGAATCACACCATTTGTATTATCACCAAATATCACAACACCACCATCATACTTTTCCAAGCTTACAAACTTACTTTTGTCTCCTGTCATATGATGTGAACATCCACTATCAATTACCCATTCATCTTTTTCATCAACTTGAGTAGCCAAGGCTTTCTCCACACTTGTACAACTACCGAATGCAGTAGAAGGACTATTTTCTCTAACAGAAATAAATACCCATTCATCATCACTTCTATTTCCTTTATCAGATTCATCATCTGTCACACCTTCATCAATAGCATAGTAACACTTTTTCTGAAATCTAGGCTTGTTATGTCTTGGTTTAGTAGCTCTTTCTGGACACCTTGATGCAAAATGACCTATCTTATTGCAAGAAAAATATTTAAGAGGAAACTTTCCTTCATACTTACATTTTCCTCTCGGTACTCTTTTGACAATAAGTGATTCCAGTTCTTCCATCTCTCTTTCTTCTTCTTCAATCTATCTGATTTCATCCTCATACTTGAATGTCTTTCTAGATGAACTCTTATCTAGATCATATCTTTTTCTATCTCTTTCAGAAGTAATAGCCTTAAATGAAAATTCAACCTTAGGAAGGGCATCACCAAATTCACTCAACTCCAAAGCAGTCAACTTACTAACCAATGTATCTCTAGTTGTGTTTGTTACGGTCTGGAGTTCTTCAATAGCACTAACTTTGAATTTGTAAGAATCAAGCAGGGATCTAAGCAGTTTAGCAACAATCTCAGATTCATCTATATTTCCACTAGTACATCTAATACCACACACAAGTTCATTCACTCTTTACATGAAAGTATTAATATTCTCATCATCACCCATTCTCATCCTTTCATATTTCCCTTTCAAACTCTACAACTTAGCAATCTTCACATTAGCATCACCTTCATACAAGGTTTCCAACTTTTTCCAAATCTCATAAGTAGTCTTCATATCCATAAAAATTTTCATCTCAAAATCAATCAAAGCACTCATTAAAGCTTCCTTAGCTTGGATATTATACTCAACATCTTTGATCTCAGTAGAAGTAGTAGCACCATTCTGTGGAATAACATACATATTACTTGTAATGCTCCAATAGGGTTCACCAATGCATCTTAGATGTCACTCCATTTGAGTCTTCCACAAAGAGTAATTTGTTCCATCAAATCTCAAACTATCCTTCTTGTAACTTTCCATCCCGAATCACCTTAAGTTGTTAAACTTCTTCCAAGGAACTTATCTCTAATACCAATTTTTGGCAATACAAGGGCAGACAACTGAGAGGGTGGGGGTGAATCAATTGTCATAGAAATTCAAATTTATTCAACTTATTAACCTTAATCTTAGATCTAATAATTAACCATGAAAGCATGAATCAACAACACATCATAAACACACATAACACCAAGATTTTTATGTGGAAACCCTATTAGTCCACAAGATTATACCCTGTTAAAAGTATAAGAGAATGAAATATGGGGAATGCACTTGCATTCAGGCGCACTGCCTAGAGCTCACTACTCAATTACAAAGGAAGGCACATTGTCTTATAAATAGATTCAGATTATAGCCATCCACATGGATTTGAACTGATCAAATAGCATCTGCTAAAACCTAATCACAATTCTGGTTAAGTGCATGAACAACTCTTCACTCTTCTTCACTTTTCTTCACATTTTTCACTGCCTTCGAATGATTAGGACATTACTCACACACACACACACATGTTCAGAATACTTCAATTCGAACAAACAACTGCTCCTATATATCCACAACAAGAAATTTCACTGCTACAAGTCAGCCACAAAGAAATAATAAAATGAATATAATTGTTGCCCCAAAACAATAGATAATATTTAATGTGAATCAACCAAAGTTAGACACAACTTAGTGAGGACCTAAATCAACATCTTCAATATGAAAATTCTTCAATTAATTACACCTCGAAGATCTACAACACGCTTCAACACCATGTCATTTTGGAACATGAAAAATATGAACACACAAGATAAAATTGCCAACCACAAGCACAACGATCAATGCAGACGTGCAACAAAGATAGAGCACGATCAAGAAACATCCTCAAGCATCATGAACCAATAGAGAAAAAAATTTAGAAACTAAGCTAACTAAAATAGCCTCATCTTCAATCAGGAACACCAACTGAAGAAATAGAAAAACTGTCAAAATAAAAATATTCATAACTCGATCAAATCTTCATGCAGATCTTTGAAACTAGACATGGATAAACTAGACACACTCAACAACAAACCCTTTAGTCCACAACCTCTGATCACCAATGTATAGAACGTACCACCATACTGAACATCACTTCACCACTGACAACCTACAACTCATTTCTTTACAATTTTCTCAATATCCTCGACATATGCAGCTTCAAATGAATTAATGCTAATAGTGTTGACATCAATGACAACCACATATCAATAGCACAACCACAACATCCAACATGACCTTGGTTGATTCGCATTGAAAATTATCTATTGTTTTGGGTCGACAGTTTGTATTCATTTTATTATTTCTTTATGGCTAACTTGTAGCGAATGTAATTTCATGTTACGGACATAAAAGAGCAATTTTTTATTCGAATTGAAGTGAGAAAGGGTGTTCTTTTGTGCATGTATGTGAATATTGTTCAAATCATTCAAAGGCATAGCAGAGTGTGAAGAAAAGTGAAGAAGAGTGAAGAAGTGTTCATGTGCTTAACCAGAACTATAATCAAGCATTAGCAAATGCTATTTTCTTAGTTCAAAATCGAGATGGTTATAATTGTTAGAAACCAAGATCACCTACATGCAATCA
The DNA here is from genome assembly GCA_007258455.2 of Sequoia sempervirens. Classification (NCBI taxonomy): domain Eukaryota; kingdom Viridiplantae; phylum Streptophyta; class Pinopsida; order Cupressales; family Cupressaceae; genus Sequoia; species Sequoia sempervirens. The sequence goes on from VDFB02274714.1 coordinate 3,587,489, forward strand.
CCTGTCACATGCAAAAGACATGCAGAACCAAAGAAGATGTTCTATAAACCTCAGTAAAAATGCATTATTGAGAATCAAATATTACAAAGAGATCAATTGTTATGAAGGAGATCAAGAAACCCTAAAAGGGAAACCCTAAATGAAACCCTAGTGTGCACACTTAATAATTAATCAATTATTAATGTGCCTAATTTTAGCTTAAGTAACTAAAGGAATAAGTGACTTAATTAATTAATCAATATGATATAATTAATTAAGCATAATAAATTATTACTCTGACACCCCCCCTTAAGATGAACTTAGGAAGAAGCTAAAACACTAGAATAAGATGCATGAAAGCAAAGATGGGTCCTAGCAACTAGGCCTAATCAGGTACCCATTTACAAATGCAAGAATGAGGTAGAGAAGGAAAAACCCAATGGGACAAAACCCCCCTACAATGAGATGACTGTTGCAGAGAAGCACTCGAAGAACACTGTGGAGTAACACTGGAACCTAAAACTGGCAAGCAAGGAAAGATTCTTCTGTCTACTACTGAAACTGAATGAGAGTCACTGATTGACTCAAGGAATCATGATAAAACAATAGCAGACTCGATGCCACAGAACACTGGAAAACTCCAAACAGGAACAACCCTAGAATCTATGAAGCAGCAAGCAATTATTGAATGACGTATTACTGAAAATGAAGTGCAAAGATGCAAGATGCACCCTCCCAACTACCAAATCATCCAAGTAATCTCCAAACAACCCATCAGGCCAAATCTGGAATAAGCGATCAACTTGGGACAGATACAAAAAAATTGCATGGATAGCAACATAGAGCTTCTCAATACCTTTCCAACGCCGCAAAGATAGCGAAAATCGGACATCGTGGCAAAAAATTATGAGCTAGGAAGCATAAAATAAACATCTAACTTCAAATAGAAATAAATATAATAAAATGGAAAAATATGTAAAAAAAAATGTACCACAGGAAAGTGCTCGGAATCAGCTTTTTGACAATATCTTGTTTTCCTGATTTCGATACTGTATGCCCAAGTTATGCCAAAAACAAAAAAACTGCTTCTTTAGGAAAAATTAGGGCTAGGAGGGGGCAAAGAGGGCCTACCGTACACTGACGTCATGCTAACATCAGTATTTCACGAGCATAAATTTGATGGCTATTTGGCCGTCGGCGCAAAAAATCCCCCTGCCAATTTTTTTTCTATGCCAGTATATGCTAAATCATACCAGAATATTCTAGAATTTGTCAGCAGAATCCCAGAGAATATTCTCTGGCTGGCGATTGTATGCAGGGGATGAATGGAGAGCCCCTGGTCATCCATGTGCCCGAGGCAGATGCTTAGAGGTAGCTTGGGGGCTGGCCACAGCCCTCAGTCACCAATATGACTGGGGCGAGATTTGGAGGAGCCCGCGGGGGTTGCATGCAAGCCGGCGGTGGAGGCCGATGGCGGTTGCACTGCGGTGGGTGCCTAGTGGCCACTGGGCGGTGAGATTGCTGTGAACTGGAGGCACTGGCGCACAAAATGAGAAGGCACATTTTTTTTATTTTTTTTCTCAATTTTTGTGCAATGAAATGCATTCTGGGGTGGCCGTACGACCCCCAGATAAAAAAAAATTGCCTCCCAGATCAACTGCACCAAAATTGACAAAACAACAGGCGTTCTTAGGGTTTTTGACCGCTAGGAACGTGATGGAAGTGTTTGTTTGAGCCCAAAGTGTCCCAAAAAATTGGCTACCCCCAGATCTTGCAAAAAAATTCCTATGGAAACCCTTGCATTAGAAACTCATTGAAAGGCCATATCTTCAAATCACGAATAGGCAGCTGCAGGTCTGGAGCTCTGATACCATGTTAAAAACCAAGATCACCTGCATGCAATCACCTGTCACATCCAAAAGACATGCAGAACCAAAGAAGATGTTCTGTAAACCTCAAAGTAAAAATGCATTATTGAGAATCAAATATTACAAAGAGATCAATCCTTATGAAGGAGATCAAGAAACCCTAAAAGGGAAACCCTAAATGAAACCCTAGTGTGCACACTTAATAATTAATCAATTATTAATGTGCCTAAGTTTAGCTTAAGTAACTAAAGGAATAAGTGACTTAATTAATTAATCAATATGATATAATTAATTAAGCATAATAACTTATTACTCTAACAATAATTTGAATCTTTCTATAAGATAGTCTGCCTTCCTTTGTAATTGAGCAGTGAGCTCTAGGAAGTGTGCCTGAATGCATGTGTATTCCCCATTTATTCTTCATATACATTTAACAGGGTATAATCTTGTGGATTGACCTCCATCATGGTTTTTCCCCTAAAAGGGTTTCCACATAAAAATCTTGGTGATATGTGTGTTTCTGATGTGTTGTTGATTCATGCTTTCATTGATATTGAACAGATCTAAGAATAAGGATTAATAAGTTTAATAAGTTTTAAATTTGTTGATAACTGATTCACCCCCCCTCTCAGTTGTTTGCCCTTGTGTTTCCAATAGAGTGCTCTACAAAGATACATGATATATGACAAGGTTACAATACATTTACAAGTACAATAATCAACCTTCCAAGATTGGATGCTATGCTGAAGACAATGAACCATATGAATCATCCCATCACGAACATAAGGGGAACCCAATGGAGAACATACCACGTTCTGCCCAACCATGTGAATCCAAAGATTCACCCCCTATGCTAGGAGGTTACAAAGGGCCCCACCAATAGATAGACAAGGACTAGATATCCCAAGGGTGACAAAGTTCACAACACAAGATGAACACATCAACAAGAACATCATCAATGACCATATTTTTAGAGGCATATAAAGACTCAAAATAAAACATCAAGTAAAGAAACTCACAGTTGTCGTAGGGGAAGTTTCATCACATAACTGGACATAGGTTATCCAGGTAGTTCTTTCTAGGCCCCGGCCCCCATCCTGGGTTATCCTGGTAACCTCTACCAAACTCTAGCCCCTCATGCCAACTATGCAAAATCGAACTACCTCTCGTGGGGACGATGTAGTTGATTATGTCATTCTAGGCATTATTGTCTCACCTCAAGCCTAAATGAGCACTTGTAGCTGAGAGAGGTACACCTTATCTTGTTTAATGTTTGAACTACCCTTTTCCCCCTAATTTATTTTAATGTTATCACTTGTTATATGAAATTAAATTTGACTTTCAAAGAATTAGTAGTCTTGTTTATGGGAAATTTCATTTTGGAGGTAATTAATTGAAGCTACTTATGTTCATCACTTTAACTTGCTTCATAATAGAGATGGATGCTAACTATGTAGATTCATTTCCTTGATTAGTTATTTAAGGATTGTTGTAGTAAAGTGGTCCTTCATAATTGGATGCTCTCTTTGTTGTGCATTACAAATTCAATACAATCTGATTATCCACCATAACACATGGGTTGATTATTAAGAATACCACTTACTCTAGGCTTTGTTATTGTTACAATTTAGTTATGAAAACTATCTAGTTAAGTTAATGATTTTAGACAAATGTTACCTTTTTCTATGAATTTAATGCAATGTTATTTGTATGTTAATGACATGCCTAAAACTTGGAGATATTAATGTTGATTGTTTGAAAGTGAAAAGTTTAACTATGGATGAAACTCTTGCTTTCTTTTATTGATGATAGTAATTTGAATTTTAAAATTTTTCCTATTCAAAATATTTAATGTTTTAGTATTGCTAAGTAATATGCAAAATATTATCCTAATTTCTCAAGTAGAAGATTTGAAATGAGATGATTGAGCCTCAATTATTAGTGATTATCTTGTTTATATTAATGATGCTTAAATTTGGTGCAATGGGACTATGAGTTGAATCATTGTGTAAGCAAGGAGTTTATCCTTAGTGGTATATTATGTTTTGTTCTATGGTGAAATTATTTATTATTCTAATGTTTGTTTTGAGAGTTATGTGGAATTCCTTCTTGGAAATCCAATGTGATAGTGATGTAATTGGGTGTTGATATTTTTTTCAAATGTAAACTAGTTCAAGATTTGATAGTGCTAAGTGGTCTTTATGTGTTTCAAAGTGGCTAAGTGTTGGTTTTTATAGGTATGTCTAAAGTTATGAAAGTTCATTGTAATATGTGTTATGAGAAACCAGTGAATGTTATGTTTGTGACTCAAGTTTGAGATACTAGGTATCCAACTTGAGATAAGGGTGTGGTGGACATCTGGGATGATCTACTAGCTTATACCCTTGTTTTAAATTATGTGTGATGATATTACATGTTTTGTTGTGTGTTTTGGTTTAGTGTGGATTATTGTTTGTTTGTGACTAAGGAGCGAATCTCGATTGAGGGTTGAGATCCTCCTTCGTTTGGGGTTGAGGGATTTCCTCGTTCTTTGGAACATGGGAACATTGCAATTCTTGATGTGTCCCTGTGCTAGCCAATGGATAGGTGTCAAGAATTTGGTTCTCCCTTGGAATGTTGAGTTGGATCTACTCCCCCTTTGAGGACTGTATTTTTTGGTCCATAGTGCAAAACCTTTTTCCTTGAGTGTATCCCATGGGTTGAGGATGGATCTAGTGTGCCAAACTTTGGATGAGCTTCCACTTGGGCTACATATATTATAGAGATTGGATATTAAAAAGTGTGGGTATTATATGTAGTGTTCTTGTGGTCTCAAAATTGGTCTATTCACATACATGAAATTCTTTAACCAGTCATGGTCCATGAGTAGTGTTGGAAACAGAGGGAGAAGAATGCAATTGTTTAATTCTTATTATCCAGTAATTGCTGAAAAAATATACAATGACAAAATGTAAGGCATCTAACGACAAAATATTGTTGGGTATTGTGGTTGTGTTGTTGATATGTGGTTGTCATTGATGTCAACACTATTAGCATTAATTCACTTGAAGTTGTATATGTCAAGGATATTGAGAAAATTGTAATAAATGAGTTACAGGTTGTCAGTAGTGAAGTGAAGTTAAATATGTCGGTAAGTTCTGTATGTTTATGATCCGAGGTTGTGGACTAAAGGGCTTTTTGTTGAGTGTATCTAGTTTATCCACATCGAGTTTTAGAGATCCACGTGAAGATTTTCATTCTGATAGTTTTTTTGTTGCTTCAGTTGGCAGTTCTAATTGAAGATGAGGCTATTTCAGTTAGTTCAGTTGTTTTGGATGCTTCTCTAATTTTTCTTAATATTTGTGGATGTTTCTAGATCATGCTCTATCTTTTTTGTACGTCTACATTGATCGTTGTGCTCGTGGTTGATGATTTTCTCTTGTGTTTTCATGTTTTTCTTGTTCTTGTCCGACATGGTGTTTGTAGCATGTTGTGGATCTTTGAGGAGAAATTAATTGAAGTGTTTTCGTGTTGGAGATGTTAATTTGGGTCATCACTAAGTTGTGGCCGACCTTGGTTGATTTGTATTGTTAATCTTAAATGTTTTGGGCCGACAGTTTATATTCATTTTATTATTTTTCTGAAGTCGACATGAAGGGATGAAATTTCTTGTTGTCGATATATAAGAGCGATTGTTTATTCAAATTAAGAGGTGTGAGTGAATTCCAGCATGTGCTTCTGTGTGTGTATGTGTGAATATCATTTGAAGGTAGAGCAGAGTGTGAAGAAGTGTTCATGTGCTTAACCAAAACTGTGATCAGGCATTGGCAGATGTTATTTTATTAGTTCAAATCCCTATAGATGTAATCTGATTCTTTCTGTAAGACAGTGTTTCTTCCTTTGGGTGGTTAGCCTTGTTGTAATTGAGTAGTGAGCTCTAGGAAGTGTTCCTGAATGCATATGCATTCCCCATATTTCATTTTCATTATACTTTTAACAAGGTATAATCTTGTGGACTGACCTCCACCATGGTTTTTTCCCTAACAAGGTTTCCTCGCAAAAAATCTTGGTGTTATGTGTGTTTCTGTGTATTGATGATTTATGCTTTCATGGTTAATCATCAAATCTAAGAATAAGGTTAACAAGTTGAATAAGTTTTGAATTTATGTGACAACTAATTCCCCCCCCCCCTCTCAGTTGTCTTCCCTTGTGTTTCCAATAAATATTATATCATTTCTTAGGTTACAATATTTAAAGTGATTATGATAGAACTACAAGTGTTGGTGAATGATGTTCTCTTGGGTAAGATTTAGTGTAGAAATAACTTCTTTACAAGCTACTTCAGATATATATATATATATATATATATGTGTGTGTGTGTGTGTGTGTGTGTGTGTGTGTATATTTGTGTGTGTATATATATATATATATATATATATGTTTATGGCTATTTGGTCGGCATGTACTGGGTTGCATGGGACTATGCTTGGTTACTATATGATTATTTTGTGGTTGAATACCACCATATTGTTATAAGTAGCATGAGACCACTATGTTTTTTTGGCTATGTGGTTTGAGAACCACCATTCCCCTCCACCCCTTGAGTGGCTTGAAGAAGTCACATAGTGCATGTGATGTGTCATTTTTTTTGAAATGTGTATTATTTTGAAGACTTTTGTTGTTTTTTCCATTAGTATTACATTTTTGGATATTTAATTTGTGTGGTCCCTTTTTCCTCAAGGACTTAATTTGATTTAAATAGTTTTTATTTGGATTGATATGCCTCCTTTGTACTTAATTTTTTTTTTTTTTATTGTTCTTTATTTCTTGAAATTTTGTTGTAAATTTTAAATATTATTTTTATTTTCTTAAGTTTGAGGCTTCTTTGAGCTACTAGCATATGTGTCATGATGTGAACTCTGTAAACTACTATCTCAAAGATGGATCCTTGTCCGGTCGTATGGGGGTGCAAATGCACTAAGGAATTTATCTTGTGAGGATGGGGATTTAAATGGGACCGATATGGGATAGCCATAGTTCATTCTCCCCTAGTGTGTGATTCTTTGTGTACCTTCCTTCTTGGAGGTTAACCCCCTTACACAAACAAGGGGAAGGTACTAGGAAATGTATGAAGGGGTCCTAGAGAGGGCCTCGAGACCATCTTTCCTATTATTATCATGATTACACAATGATGGCAGTTGCTTCATATCAGTGATATGGAATTTGGCACCACTCCTCATCATAAATTGCAATCCCTGAACCATGTGATATGTTGATGTTGTGTTGATGGTGTGAGTGTTGTAAACTAATATTTGTGATGCTTATGAATTAATTTTTGGCATCATCATGATAAAAGGAAATGAATGATTGCTTAAGATGTAAATTCATTATGTTGTGAAATGATTGACCAATTTTTCAAAGTAATGATGATTGAAGTGAACATGTATATGCATAGTGTAGTGCTTAATAACCTTGTAAGTGATAGATGAAGTAATGTGAAATGGATATCTACAATATTTTTGTGTATCATGGATGGATAGTCTTTCGAGTAGATATATAAATTGTAAAGTTGCCTAATATTTTACAATACTTTGGAAGATAAAATTTTCTATTGAAATTTTGCATAAGATATTATTGACAAGTACTTGTTTCTTGTGTCTACCTTCACTTTTAGAGACTTCCAAGAGGAAGCCCAATCCAAAGGGGGGAGAATGTAAGACCCTATCCCTTGTGGCCTTGTTGATCCTATTAGTCTTTGATGATTTATATGATATATCTATGTTCTTGTATGTTGGATAGTAAAATTGAGTGATGGTTGTTGCTACACCATGAAGATGTTCATATTCTTGATTAATCCTATCTAATGGTTTTTGTGAAATCTTGTGATAGTCAAATGAGTTCCATTCGTTGTCTACATAAATATGCAATGATCAAGATGCTCAGTTTTTGGTAATATTATAATGTATATTAAGTGGATTACATTATGTTACATGATTACATATCATAGATGTGAGTGGATGTGATTATGAATATAATTGTTGATATTCAATGTTGCTTATAGTGATATACATTATAAGTTAAATATTCTACTGACATCAGTAGTTATATTTTGATAACATATAGTATTCACTCAATTGTTCCTTGACTCTATAACAGGTATCATATGAGTAAGGAGTCTTACTATGTAGATTAGTGGATCTAATTTTCTAGTTGATTATTATTCTTGAAATTTTTAATTCATAAGTCATTTGTTTTAATTATTATTAATCATGAGTAATACTGACACACTTTCTTGGTTGAGTAAACAGGTTAAAATAATTGGTCAATTTTGATATGGGGGTCACATAGCTACTTCCTTTATTGTAACCTTGTAAAATTTTAGTCTTGTCATCGAAATGTGATTTAACCTTGTTTTCTGTGGTATGGGTTGTGTGTATGGTTGAGTTGTTTTATTATTCCCTTGAGTTGTTTTATTAATATGGGCACTTATTTTATATTTTAAAAAGTTTCCTAGGTGATAGGTTTATGAGGTAGGGGTATTTTTATTCCATAAAACCCCTTTAATAAAGTATAAAACCCACTCTAATTAATCACTTATAAAAAGTGACGAAAATTGGAGTTGAAAGGGTGGTTGGGAAGTTGAATGGAAGGTTTCCTTATCCCCTTCAATTTATTCTTTCTCCTTGAATGGAGAAGGGGCTTGTTCCTTTTGGGGGTTGTTCTTGAGTTCTTGTTTGGTTTTCATTCTTCATTGGAGTTCTTGCCATGTTTTTGAAGGAGGATCAATGAAAGAGAGTGCTTGGAGAGAGTTTTCCACAAGTTGGATAGAAAACTTTCTTGGTAAGGTCTACCATTTTAGTTATCTACCTTTGTTGATTTGTAATAATTTTGTTGTCATATTATTCTTGCTTATAAAAATCCATGTGAAATTTGATATTGAATCTTTTGTGTTGCTTCAAGTATTATGTTGGGATTTGCATTGGTTGAGTCTTCCACCTTGTTCGGTTTAATTCTATTTATACCCTTTTGTGTGTTAAAACAAATAAATATGAATGCAAGATGTTCTGATGTGCAAAGTATATAAGGTATAAACTTTTCTAGGAATCCTTGTGATTAGTAGATTTAATGTGTCAAGTTTGGTAATGTGGATGTTATATGTTACACTTCAGCCTTGTAGTAGAACAATTTTGGGGTAAGGTTAGTTGGTAGAGGTATTGCGGCTATAGGGGATAATCTTGTTGTTACTACCATATACTCCCATATGTTTCTAGTTGGATTTCAGTTTGATTATTGCTACTATTACATCATTTGGTTTCTTGTGGAGACACAATTTTATGAGCAATTCATTGTCGTGCATAGTAAAAATTTTGGGTAGTTGGTTGTTAGTATTTTCCTAAACACAACTCAATCTTTCATTTCTTTCAATTTGGTGAACAATGGCCCTTGCAATTACTTCACAAAGATGACATGTGTGATTTTAAATAGTTTAATAATTGTGATGGTTTGGTCGGTTTGCTGTGTCTGGGCCTTTCCATTTGACACTTGGAGGGATGCTAAGGATTATAATTTATGGTTGAGCAAGTTGTCTTGTATTCTACCCAAGATCATGATTGGTAGTAAGTTTGTTGATGTGGACTTCTCTAAGTTTATTAGGAAGGACATATTCTAACATGGATTTAAAAAGTGGTTTAGATGGTATTTCCTTTGTGAGGCTCCAAATTAGGAGAGTTCAATTGGAGCATGATGATTTATTAGTGGAACATTATCATCATGGTGCTCAAGAGAAATGGTTGTAGTTGGGGGAGTATTGTCATCATATTATCTTTGATGGACTCAAGAAGAACATAAAATTTTGTTTAGATGGGATGATTCAATTGTGATGTGAGTGTTGGTGTTCTATGATGTCATTTTCCACACCTCTATTTTACTTTTCCTAACATAGATCAATCCATGAACTTGAAATCAATATTCCACAAGTTGAAGATAACAATGGGCTTTCTATTACACATTCCTACACTAAATATTTTAGCACTGTGAAGGTGATAGAAGTAACTATTTCCCTAACAACTATTTCCCTAATTCATATTTCATGTAATTGGGAGTGCATTATAATTAGTCCTAAAAGCATCAAAAATCATATTTGTATCACTGGGAAAGGTATCAAAAGTTACAAGTTTGTCTCATCTCACACTAGTACATTTGGAAAGTTTATTAAAAATTTGTAGGAAGATGTGTTTCAGTTGGAGTATGAGAATGAATACATCAATTACTTGCACACAAAAGATCTCATATTGCATATATTTTATTTTTGGATTCATATTAGTGGAACAAAGGAATCTGAGTCCTCATTTTGGCATAGTATTCTTAGGCAAAGAGTGCAACTCTTCACTGGTACAAGAAAAGGGCTACATATGCAATTTGGCATGATATATCATTTTGGCATAATGTTTTTGGAGTATTATGTTTGTAATTGCTTGAGGAAAATAAATATCTAGGAGGGAGGATGTGCCATGCCCCCTTTCCAAAATTAGCACTTACTATTTATAGTAACTCTAGTTGTCCATAAATAGTAAATCGAGACCGTTTGTTGACCAGGGAATTAATATCCTTTTTGATGATTGGATTAAATAAAAATAATATTTAATCATCAAATAGATATTTGAATTATTTATCACCCATACTTGGGTGTGGGCTTTGTTTGAGCTTATTTTGGCTAAAAGTGTAGATTTAATTGCTTATGAAAATAGTTGTTATAAAAAAAGAAACTTTTGGGAAACAACTAATTTCATGGAGGCCAATTGGGAAAGGAGTTAAAAATAATGACATGCAAGATTCCTCTTTCTAGGCATGAGGATTTGGGTGTGTTGGTTAATAGATTTATCACCTAAATCTATATTCTAATGCCCACAAAGGTGAAAAATGTAACCATAGTTTAATCAAAAATCATATAATTCACAGACTGATTCTCTGCTTATTTTAGAAGGTGGAAGCTACCTTCGTGTGATATTCAAACAATAATCTTTAACTTCTATTTCTTTTAACCAAAAAGAAAATAAAGGTAGGGGATTTTAACCAAAAATATTTAAAGGTATTCAACAATTTCATAAAATAAAACTAAAAATACTTCACAATTTCAATGCAATAAAAAAATCACCATAAAATGCTTATTCACTAATAAATGATACTATAGTGATGCAAAAAATCGAAATATCTATCATCCCAATCATAGATTAAACACTGGCAGAACATTCAACATAAGAAGAATAGATTCATACACCAAAGATTACGCGTGCACAAATTCCACCATTGTCTTCTATATCAAAATAATAGGTAGCAAATACTTAGATAACAGATTTTTGTTCTAATGAGAAAATTAAAGTTTTCCCAAAAGATCCCAAGCATACCAACTGAATCCATATTTAAAGCATACACAAATTGTCATGGTAATGGTTTCTTGAAAGTAGTTGCACTGAATAATTAAAAGAGTTTAAAACTTAAAGAGCCAAAATAAAGAAAGCATCATTAAATACTAAAATTAATTATGCATCATCTCCCACCGCTTTAGCTTCTTCATCCTCCAGATTTTTGACAGCTTCTTGTTGCAATTGCTTCTCCTACGCCTTCATCCTAGTTTTGTAATCCCTGTACTTGGAAATAATTGCAAGCAATTCTTTCATCCTTGGAGTAGCAGTAATTTGCAGTCTGGTTCTTACTTGGGCTAGAGCTACTTCAGACTCATTCAATGTGTCAAACCTCCTACTCTCCTTTGTTTTAAAGGAAGTGAGATAAACCTGCATTCTACTAAGATTTGAGAAAGATTCTTTAGTCATGGTGGCAGGGTCAACCGTCTCCTTGTTGAATATTTCTCTAAATTTTAGAAAAACCTCCTTTGAGTCCATAATTCTTTCATCAAATTCATCAGTTACCTCTACCTTCAAGTCATGACAATTTCCCTTTATCTCCACTAGCATGTCTAGGTATTTCTCAATTACTACGGAAATCTCTTTTACCAAAGTATCATAGATGTTCAATTTCCACTGTAATGCATTGGGCCATGAAGGATCTAATTCCTTTTTCCTCTTCTTCTCTATTGCTTTCCTCAACCATACTGGAGAAGCTTCAATCAAAGTAGAATTCTTATTCTCTAGAGTGATTTCTCTAGTCTCACCAAGAGTAATAGGTATATTTTCCACTAGGGAAGAGAGCACCTCAAACAATGGAAGGAAAGTATTATCTTCTACAATATGCTCAAAAATAGCATCTGGATCCTCAGACACAGGTTTTGTTTGAGTAAACTTCTTTTTAGGAGTAGAAGTGGATGGATTGTCTTGCTCACACACATATTTTAGCTTAACTACCTCTTCTAGTTTCTCTCCATCACCTCCAAACTGTGAATTTTCAATAGAAGATCTTGTAGCCATTCTCCCTAAGGATATGCAAACTAGAATTATCTCAGAAGGACCTTGTTCATTTTTTTGAGAAGACTTTGGTTCCTGAGTAGAACCTACCACTTGTCACAATTTTCCATCTAGCCAATCCTGAGTTCTTTTCATGATTGGGGCATCTCATATGTTCATATCCAAAACTTCATTTTCATTCCAGTCAACCTTCGGATGTGACTTATCATACAACTTCACATAGTCAAGGTTAACCACTTAATCATCAACTGTGCCCTCCAAAACTTGAAAGGTAGACCAAAATCATGTATCTGTTCAAGGGTTAATCTCATGTAATCTCTTTTCAAGACTTCATTTTCATCAATGCAATCCTCCCAGAAGTCCTCAATAGTGTTTTGATGTTGATATGAATTTCCTCCATATAAATTATGCTTAACAAAACCCTTGCTCTCAAAATTTTTCCTCATGAATAAATGTTGGAGATTATATTCTTTAAGAAGGCCTTCAATACATTTGGCCATTTGATTACTTTTTCATGTGAAATATGGAGTTGTCAATGGGAAAGGATACCCATGTTTCCCCAAATTCAATTATTTTGCATTCACAACAACCATTTGTCTACAAACTTCCAAGAACATTAGAAAATCTTCATGATATCTGGGTAATTTCAGTGGGGATTTTTCAAAACCACCTATCCTCAAATAGGAAAATCTATCAAACTAAATATAAAAACTTCCAAATTCTAACACTAAAGACATTGATTCAGCAGAAAAATGCACTTCAGGATTCCCATCTAACTTCCTTACAACTTCCATTAAAAATGCATCATTAACAAGGGAAAAATCTCCCATTCTGGCCTACTTAGTGAACTACGGGTAGCACTTATACACAGGCATACCAGAATTTGGGGAAATACATGGTTTCAATCCTATCCAAAATGACCTCTGAGTAGCTATAACATATGTTAAACAAGAACACAGATGAAAATTAGTTGTTTTCTAAAAATTGACCAATTGTTCATTTAAATGGAAGCAAATTATATTGACCCAATTAATGTATATGTTTTCATCATAGACATCTAAAATAAATTGACACATCTTTTCCTCGAAGGACTCAATTTTTTTATTCCCAACAATATAATGCAACAAAGCAATAGGATCTTCAATTTCTCCTTTGAAATGTATTCTTTTGAGTTTAGCAGGTAGTTGTGACTTACCTCTTTTTTCTTATTTCAACCACCCTTTGGCCATAGAATTCTTGCACCAACTTTCATTGACTTGGAATAATTCACCAACTATTGTGACAGACATATCCTTCATGGAAGCTCTCTCAAGAATCCTTAGTGCATGAGAAATAGTTCCAGGGGAAATTCTAGCAACAATGGTCTTGTCCACGGCTTTGATTTCATGTTTCTCTAGAATATATCTTCTTGCACATTCACCTATTAAGTCCACACTAAGAATGGCTTCTAGAAAACCCCTGACATGAGCTAATCCACTTTCCAATAAATTCACTTCAATAGTAGTCCTCTTATCACTTTCCAGGAATGCTCAAAATTCTTCCAACTTAAAAGATCCCAGCTCAGTGTCTCTCATGTCGAGCAAGCGGTTTTCAATTCCAAACTGCATGAGCTCATAGTACACAAAAAGACACTTGTGCACCTAAATAAATAATTGTATATGATAGGGGTTTTATTGCAAGCTCGACCAAATAAATTTTCACCACCTTAAGTTGTGCAAATGATAGGATTTGTGTTTGGTGATGAATTAATATGGTGCTTTGTTTAAATCCTTGGTAAAGAAAACCCTAATATTTGTGTTCCTTACAAAATCCTTGATATGACATCTATAGGTTGTACCATATGCCTCATTAAATGCATTAGTGGCACCTCAAAAACATGTGAATGCACAACATATTACCTTGTCATGAAAATTTGGAACTTCACAACCTAAAGTCGAGAGTTATGAAGTTATGGAAACCTCTGACTCCCTGACTTCACAATAAACTAACTCACTTGATGCCACTAAAAGATAAGTCAGGCTATCAAGAAGTTAGGAAAAATAGAAACCCAATGACAAAGTTCAAAACACATAGCGCCAATGACTTAGGTTTCAAAACTCATAAAATGTGTGACAAGAGGTCAGGAACTTTAGAGGAACTTCTGACCGAGACTAGAATGAAGGAAAAAACTTAAAACTTAGGCAAAAAATAAAAGATTGAAGATCGAGGAAGACAAAACCTGAAGGGATAAGATACATATTATACCTACATGTAATAGGGTTCCCAAAAAGGTTCTTGTAAAGGCAACACATATAAAATACAATTTCTTGCATTATGGATTCATTCTATGCATGTTTTCTTCATAGATTGTGATAATTCTTTTGAGGCAAAGAAACCAAGGAAGGAAGAACTCCAAGGCTGATAAAGTAAGGAGTATGAGGCTTGAAGGTAGTGGTTTTGATGGTCTCTAGGCAAAGATTCATACAAAGTCTGATAGTGTGCTGCAAAGTTACAGTTTAGAGCTTTATTTGTGAATATTGCAGGAGTTGTTTAGTGTAGAAGTGTACTCAAGAATGTTTTAGTTTATTATTGTTGTAGGTTGTAAAAAATATCATTGTATTAGCAATGTATCTTGGTATAATATTGCTTGTCATGTTTGCAAATTTTGGTTTGTTGAGTTGTTTTGAGTTTGGCATTAGCTGGGTGCATATTTTGGCTTGCATTTGTAGGGTTTTTATATGTATTTTTTGCAGCTAAGCTTGTTGTTAGCTACTATTTATGAAAGTAAATAAGGTGTAATTTCATGGTATTCTCATTTAAATATCATTCAATTTCATACCTTTTGTGGTTGTTTGGCTCATTTTGGTGAGGTTTATCTCATACCCAATTTCACTATTCTTTGAAAATTGCATAATTAAGGGAAATAATCCTTATTTAAAAAAAATTATATAATTTTCTGGTAAGGGACATTACAATGTACAATGTGTTCCCCCTAGAAGAAGAGAAAAATAAAACCCATAAGAAAAGCTCTAATCTAAGGATAGAAAAATGAAATATACTTGTGTACCTTTATGTTGATGTTTCATACTATGACTAAAAATGATCAATGGGATCAAGTACCATGAATATTTAGTAAAGAAAATAATGAATCTCAAATTGAAATGTGAACTAATGTGATCATATGCAAAATTTAGGAATATTTACCATAGATGAATGGATCTCAATTAGAGATGTGAGTTGATTTCCAAGTTATAAGCATGATATGGAAAATAAAATAAGAGCATCCAGAATATTTAATGTAACTTATTGTTATATTCATCAAGTTGGAGATGGAATCACAATGCATATCATGTGACTATAGTTCTCATCCCAGATTGAATTTTCTACTAAGTCGAATGCAACTAGAATCTCATAGATTAACCCTCCCTATAATGGAAATTTATTTTAGATAACTACTACAAAATTCTTATGTAAGCCCCCCACCAAGACTAGTACATGAATTCATACTTTATAATTTGAGTGCATGTGCATTTAAAATCCTCCAAATTTAAACACCCTTAACAAGTTACAATGTTTGACAATTTATAAACTAGTGTGTTGTAGTGTAGGAAAATGTATACCTTTACATTTTCACACTATCCTTGTGTCCTTTAATTAATTTGACTTAATTAATCTTTTAATTTGTCAAATTATGCATTCCAAATCCTTGTTATTCTTATTTTTTTGAAAGGAAAACCTATATTTAACAATTTCCAACATTAATTAAATCACCTTAGAAATTAAGCGTCTTGGACTTAGTTCCTAGGACCAATTTTCCCAAGGGAAAATTGGTCCCCTTTAAGTCCTAGGACCTAATTTTAAATATGTTTTTGGCAGAATTTTAATGATTCAAATTTAATTTTCAATTGTTGGCTTTTGGAATCTAATTTTTAGAAAATTAGATAAACACCTATAACTAGATAGTTATTTTATCATTTCAAACCTAAGCAACATGATCTAGCATTAAGACAATTTTCACAAGAGAAAATATTATTCTCAAGAGAATTGAAGAGCAGATTTATCAGTCATCTACAACAACAATCAAGATCATATCATTATGTCACAGTCCATGTGTGTTCATGTCATGTTTTGGAGCTAACATTGTGATGTAGGATTCAATAATTCAAGCAAGCATTCAAGCATCAAATCAATCAATCAATCAAGCCAATTCATGCAAGATCCAATCCTTAGAGTGATGTGTTTGAATTTAATCCTCTAAGGGCAGCCATTAAGGGTTTGGTGAGTTGTAACAAGATTTTTTCATTCATAAATTCATTCATTTTTTCATTATTTCACTATCAAGGTTTAATTACCAAACATGGGGTTTTACTAAGGAAAACCCCCATCCACCCAAAGAAAAAAAATTATTCTCTCTTTGTATGTGCAAATTTATAGGTGAAGAAGGACTGAAAGTTGATCAAGGAGCATTTTTGCAAAGTTGCATAAATTGTCATCATTGTTGTCAAGCTACAGAAACTCACTTATAGATTTTATTTCTAGCTTTCCGAAAGTCAAACCTGGAGAAATCATTAGCTTAGATCTGGGATCATAGGATTGCACAAATTGATTTTGGAGCCTTATTCAAGGACCCATTCGCTTCAAAATCTTTGAGGCTGGTCAACTTACATCAGATTTGGGAATAAATCAAGAAAAATTCATTTAAAAAAACTCATCACCACATTTGTGCACCAAAACCCTGGGCTTCCATTACTCGATCATGAGAACTTCTTCACTGGATATCCCATTCACAGACTCATCTTCTCCTTTCCTCTACTGATACTCCAAAAAAGTAATTAACACTCAATTTATATGTTCCCTTGGAACACTCTGTCATTTTCCAACTATACTTGTGCCTTACATATTCTTTTGTTACTTTATTCACGACTTCATTCCTCTACAACATTTCTATCTCATACTTATTAATGTTATTTCTAAATTTTATCACCTCATCAATAAATTCCTGATGTAAAGACTGAACAGGGTCTTTATTTATCTTCTCAATCAATCTTCTGAAAGCCTTTACTTTTTCCCTATCAACTCTTGGACTACCACATTAAGAACTACCTTTAACTATTACATTTCTATGTCATTTTGTTCCTTATGATCTTTGCATTCATCCATGAGCCTTTTGGACTTGTCAAACCAATGGTATGCATCCTTACACTTATCAATTTCCCCCCTTATTGATTCTTCACCCTATTGCACCAAATTCTCTATCCATTCTTCAAACACATTCATTTAATGCTTTAGCCCTTTAATGACATCAACTTGTTCTTTTAACATCAACATTGGATTTGGTGGAAATTCAATCAATGATTGACTAGGCTGAGTTATAACTCTGATAAAATTCTCCAAGTAAGCAACTCATTCTTTCAAATCACTCTTCTTTTGTTTATCCTTCCTAATGTAGGTAGTTGTCGCTTCCAAATTCATTCCCATTTCTTCTGATTCCTACTCCTGTGAGGAATGTCCTAAGTTTCTATTTTTTTCTTAATAGCATGTGTAACCCTTTCTTTAGCCTTAGGCTTAGGGGTTTCCAGCTCTTGTACTAAACCTTTAAAATCTAGAGGTATAAATTCCACTTCCACTGGTGGAGCTGATTGCCTAACTAGCCAGTCATGTGCTTCTTCATTTTTCCTTGCCTCTTCATGAATTTGTTCCTACTGACCAGAATGCTCAAGAAAATTCTTCTTTGACTCCTCATTATCACCTGTTACAATCTTTGAATCTCAAATTCTCCTCTCTTTGTGACATGGACTCTAGATTGCCATGGCCTGAATTACCATGATCTAATTCTCCTTCCTCTCTTTGTTCAAAGATTATACTCTCTTGTCCTATCTTTTCCTTTTTGGTTCCACCCTCCAAAGCAATTTTTCCATGTCATCTTGAGGCATCAAGATTTTCATTGTTCCTCTATTCCTTGTCTAGGGTCTGAGAAAGCTCTATATCTGGACTTATCCCCTATTCTTGGGGTTGCTTAACAATAACTTTGATCTCTCCTTGTAGAGGTTAATCTTTAGCTGCATGATCACCAAGTGCATACTCATGCTCTTCATCCTCATCTATTATGGAAATGGGGCTTTGAAGTCTAGTGCCCCTTGTTTCTGTTTGTGGGGAAACCACCTTTCTTGAATTAACTTCTTTAGGATTTCTCGCCTCTTGAGTGAGTTGTCCTAATATAAATTATATAATTTCTTCCTTATCATTTAGACATACTCTTGTATCAGGAAACTCTTCTATTAAATGTTTCATTGTTAAGTATCCTCCAAAATTCTTCTCGCTAAACCTTTCTATTATGGCAGACCATTTTTCTACCTCCATCACAGCTTGTTCTATAGTCACTACCAGATCTTCCTAAATAATAAAGAGTGTTCCCCCTAGAGTTTTCCTCATTTTTTCCATACTAACATAAGGCAGGGAAGTAAACATAGTAGCTACTTGCTATGATGTCGACCTTTTCCTTACATACACCTGTTCTTTCATACTTACTTCTTCTAGAGGCAAGGGTTGTGCTCTTGGCAATGTCATAGAAGAAGATGTCATCATTGGAGCTCTTAACATATTAGTTGGAATGTCCAAGGTTTCTCTATTTGCATCATCTAGTTGTGAAGCCACTGAAGCTCCTTGGCTCGGAACATCAAGGATTTATTCTCTACACTGTTCAAATACTCTAGCTTCAATAATTCTTCTTTTCTTCTCCACACCATCATCATACCCTAATTCATTTACCATCTTTTTTTTTCTCTTTCTATCATGTGGGTATGTAGGTTTCATTCTAGCTTCTCTTATCACTTGGAGGTAATCGTTTATCCATGATTGAGTATAATTCACCACTTGTCTAGAAACATCTTCAAGGGTTACTACCTCCCGTTGTCCCTAATCTAGGTTTGGGATAGGTTCATCATACACCTTATTCGATTCATAAGTTGGGTTACTTACTTCTCCATTATCAACATCCATTTTCTTAGGAACATCATATGTTCCAAAAGTCTTCATTTGAGTCAATGACAACCTTTGGTAGGACCACTTCCTCACATCATAATCATCTTCATAACCATACCAAAAAGCCTCCATGTGGGGATCATGAGAATATTTCCTATTTTTCTGGTTGGCTAACTCATCCATTGGATCATAATTGTTCCTCCTGAACATGAAGAACTCTAATCCATAGGCTTTCAATTCATCTTCACACAACTTATCACTCTTAATAGAAATGCACTTGTAATTCCCAATAGTGGTAGGAAATTTCATTGGTCCCTTTTTATGTAGCTGCAAAAAGGCCTCGTGAGATGGTATCAATTTCCTCACAAACTCGAGCACCACTATCTTATCTATAGGATACCTAGGTAACATATAGGGGTAACTCATAAATCCTTCCACTCTAATCTAAGTGAATCGAGGGAATTGGATGAACCAACATCCGATAGCACGTATAGAATCCTATTCTTCAAGAGACAATCTCTTTACTTTATCTCTCTCCATTGATCTTACCAACTTTGTGGAAAATAAATAATTTACCCTATGGTAATGTTCTCAATACTTCCTACTAGTAATTTGTGGAAAATTATGGTAGATCAATTTGTTTCATGGTTCCCTTCCTAAAGTTCCCACTATATTCAATCCTTGAATGTTAGCTCTTGGGGAACAAGAATAAACAATGTACGAGGACATATTAAACCACTGAGAAGTGGAGAATGTTTGAATCTAATCAAGCAATCTATCACTAATAAACCTTTTCCAATTAATTCAAACATGTTCTTTCATTTCATGATAATCTCGAACTTCCATGGTTCAAATTTATTTGCATCTCTACACCCAACCATTCTACTTAGTAGGGTTATCATGTCTTGGATTTCTTGAATGAATAACGACCTCATGATATAGTTTAGTATCCTTGTAGTTTTCTCTTGGAACCATGTTTATATCATTACCTTTTTATTATGTTCTTTCATGCTTATATATACTTATGTCAAATCCCCCATTTCAATACGTTCATCCTGGTAAACATAGGGAGCCCAAATGTGTATTTACAATGTCATCTATTGAGATTTCTACATAATCTCTCCCCTCTTTTATGATTGCTCTTTTTTCTTTGTCATACCACTTCATGCATTCAAGAAATAGTTCAAGAGCTTCCATTGGCAATGGGAACCCTATCACCAAGTGAATTCCACTAGAAACCATGTTCTTAGTAACTTGCTAGCATTTGTTTGTTGGGTCCTTCGTGCAAATTTGTGTCCATTAAAACCTCCTAGATGGGTATCTGTTATCATCACATAAGTGGGTACCACTTGCGAGATAGGAAATTCAAACTCTTCCTTAGGTTGCTTCTTCCATGAAGTACTCATGTCTCCATCAATTTCTTAAATGATTAGTGTATTATTCTCTGCATATGAATTAGGGCTAGTTCTAACCACACATTCTTAACAATTCATAAAAATTCCTTACACACAACCTTTTACTTATTAAAATTAGGTTAAATCCAGTCAAATTAAACAACATTTCCCTTCAAAAATTAACTAGAGGAAAAATTATTTCACTAAAACCAAGCACGCATGCAATAATTTATAGAGCTCAAGGGAAATACCTGATTTCATCAATAGTAATTTTGAACAAACACAGGATTAGACTCTAGTATCATGTCCCTTTTGTATCCTAATACTTAATTTTTTTTTGCACCTCAACTGTTATTTTAATTCATTAATGATCTTATGAATATGTTACCTCATGCATGGTAATGTATTGCAGAAGCAACTGCATGCTCAAGGTGGTGCCAAGTACGTGCATTTTTCCACCTTCTTTTAATTCCTTAAAAATTGTGCATTAATTATCCTAAAAAGAGGTACAATCATGGCAAGGTAGGGTTCACATCATGGAGCCTTTGATTTATGTGCCATGACCCACCTTCGAAAAGAAGATAGTGCGGGAAGCTGACATGGTACACTTACATGTCATGTTTTTCCATGTTGGACAAATGTACTTGAGTAAGTTCCTAGCTCATACGATGAAAGATTAGCTAGCAATTAGGAATGAAACACCTAACATATGACTCTAGGATAAAGATGGGACTTGAGTTTTACTTATCGGGTTCATGGGAATCAAGTGCAAAGGGTACTCAGGTGTGAGTAAAAATAGGACCAATGCAGTTCAAATGAACTCAATTCCCAAAACTTTCGATCTCCAATTCTAAAGGAAAGAGAAACTGAAAATGGGTCTAGCCAAAAGAATGTTGACGCATACAAAATTGGGGGAAACTTCCCCAAGTCAATAGTGAGCGATTGAAAGCTCACCGAGTAAAATGACTTGTCGGGCATAACGTGAAGCTTACACAATTTTCTCTATGCTTAGACTAACAACACCCAATACACATAAACTTGAGAATCTAGATAAAGACTAAAAATGGGATGATGAAAGATTAGCTAGCAATTAGGAATGAAACACCCAACACACGACTCTAGGATAAAGATGGGATTGGACTTTTACTTATCAAGTTCATGGGAATCAAGTGCAAAGGGTAATCGGGTGCGAGTACAAATAGGACCAATGCGGTTCAAATGAACTCAATTCCCAAAACTTTTGATCTCCAATTCTAAAGGAAAGAGAAAATGACAACGGCTTTATCCAAAAGAATGTTGACACATACGAAATTGGGGGAAACTTCCCCAAGTCAAAAGTGAGTGATTGAAAGCTCACCGAGTAAAATGAATTGCCAGGCATAACGTGAAGCTTACAAAATTTACTTTACATTTAGACTAACAACACCCAATACACAGAAACCTGAGAATCCAAATAAAGAATAAAAAATTTGAGGGAACTTAAGATTTGTATAATTCCAAGCTAAGGAGACCATTAATTCAACTGGGAATTAGGAACAAGACTTTCATCTTACCATTTCCTCCAAAAGAACCAAACCAACACAAGCAAGAAGCAAAGAGAGGGAGAAAAATGGGGTCCACATTTTGCGAAGGACTAAATGGGGCATGTTGTGAGACCACACAATAGAAGAGAGATAGGTAGTATCTCCTATGTCAAGAATCAAATCATCAACAAAACCTTTAATCTTGAAAACAAAATTCTTATCATCGCCCTTATTTATCATAACTCTCTTATACTTCCTCTTATAGGGAACGTTCCTTATGGTCACCTTGATGACTATAATTTTCTATCACCACATATTTTTTTCTTCCCCTTATCATTCATAATATGACTACAGCACTCTCTCCTATATGAATGTTCACCCCCTACCACCACTAGGGATAATAGATAGAAAATTTAGAGGTGGATAATTGGAAGGAGAAATTTTGTTTGAAGTAAGGGATCCTAAACTCAATAATTTTTTAATCTTTTAATGAGAAGTCTTAGAGGGATAGAAGGGGGGAGGTAGGACCAAATCACATGGTTTATATGGAATGGAATAGTTAATGATTAGAAATATGAGAGCTTGGTACTTGGAGAAACCCCAATACCATGTTTAAATTCCAACACAAATCACTACTGAATTTGACTCCATTTTCTGACGAACGTTCATTGGTCTTTCAAAAAACATTTGTCAGAAAATTGACGAATTGATGAAAAAAATTTGTCGCTATTTTTTCATCAAACTTCCAATGATGAATTAAACAACAAAATAATAGCATAGATTCATCAGTCATTGGCATCATAAAATGACTCAGATGTTCATCAGAATATCAACAAAAACTTCGTGTATCCACCAACGAATTACAACCAAAATGCAATTGCAATGGCTCTTATGAAGTGTCGAAACAACACCAGAACTTCATCGCCATTTTGATGAAATGGGAAAGGAGTTACAACGAAGTCTTCATCACAACTAAGCAACTTCGTTGAACCTTTTCTGTGATTCGTCGATGGCTTTCGTCGAAATTGCAACGAAATGGGCAAGAAGTTACGACGAAGCCTTCGTCGCAGCTAAGCAACTTTGTTGGACCTTTTTTGCGATTCGTCGGTGGCCTTCATCGAAATTGTGATGAAATGGGAAAGGAGTTATGATCAAGCCTTCATTGCGGCTATAGCAACTTCTTCGGACCTTTTCGGTGATTCATCGGTGGGTTTCATCGAAATTGTGATGAAATAATGCAATTTTTTTTAAAAAAAATATTCGTTGAAATGTACCATCGTGGAGACTCTTAGCAATGACCACTAAAGCCAACCCATTGGTGAGAGATCAATCAGCAGCACAGGATAGAAAACTCACTCCAATAGTCCATGTCTTGTCGATGACTTCCGTCGACAAGACAGATCCAATGTCACACTGATCTAACCTATTCAAGAGTTTTGAACACTACTGGTTATCAGTAACACATTCCAACGGTCATGCTGATTAAACAATTGTCTAAGAGAAAGAAAACAAATGGAACCTATTAATTTTCTTATTTTGGGGTTCTTTAAATCATAGAATAGATACCATCTTCTTGTGTATAATGTACTTATATTCAGATTTGAATTTGAGACCAATCGTCATTGCACATTCTATTTTACTTGCACAGAGTATTCTATAAGAAATATATTGATAATGCCAAATGATTTATGGTGTTTTACAACTCTACCTATCATCACAGTTCTGTTGTTCCCCTCGAGAGAATCCTGTAAAGACAAGTTTACAATAACAAGTCAAATAATATGAAAAAGACTTACTTCCATACAAATTAAATGATTATTCTCACAATGGCAATTGTCTAATTACAACAACAATTCCATGAAAGGTTATCCATGCTTCATAAGAGATGACTGATCATACATACAAACTGCAAGATGCATAGAAAAAGCATTACACTTAGAACAACCAAGGGCTAACAAGGGAAGGAGTTAAGAAATGTATGGATTGAAGAGAAAATGTGTAGGGAAAATGTTGAACAGTGTCAAGAGAACAGAGCTTGTAGAAAATATTCTTGACCTAATCAAGCTCTTGAACAACTTTAAAAAAAAAAAAATGCTAACACATACATGAGACATGTAATGAACTTCCAATGTCTGCTATCTTTTTCATTAATGCAGAGGTAGGTAAAGGAGAAATAATTATAATTGTAACACTATTCATAGTCCAATAAATTATGTTCGTAATTTGTGTTCAATGGACCTCAATTTTCTCATTATAGTGCCCATCTAATACCATATTTTAATCCAGGGTTCAACTATCTTAGATCTAAAGAAGCACCTTCAATTAACCATTTAAAGTACTATAAAATAAGGTAATACTTTTACTTGAGAAAGATTGGGTACACTTGTAGGATTAAATTTCTCGCAATCATCAGGATTTATTGGCACACAGACACAACCTGCAACATATGAAGTAATGGATGACTACAATTTAGTGAAATGGTCCTTAATATGTGACTGGTTTGCAAATTGATTGGTAGAAAATAAGGTTACAAACATATCTACATGGAAAATTATGAGGACATTCTACTATAATCATCAAAATAGATGAAAAGTGCAAAGGAAAGAGCCAAGCTGCATCTCTAGAGCCTAAAAAACACATGCAAGAAACATAAAAAAAATAACAAACCAGTTTTTGGATGAATACAAAATGGTGCCTTCAGCAAGTGATTCATATGCTTTCACACCTGACACAGGACATTAAGAATATTTTTGTCTTCCTCTATGAAATTAACTACTTACAGAATAAACCCAGAAACCAATATTATATACCTCCATGTCTAGCCGAGGGTAGGTATAAGAGAAAAAAATTTCCTCAATGCAATGCCAAAAAATATCAATGTGTGTGTAGGTTTGTATTACTCAAAATATCATTTCACTACGTAAGGAAAAAAACCAAAGTGATGTTTTAAATTTCAATCTTCACATAGGCTCCCTTATTGCTACACATGCATATACAAGCATTATTCGAGCTCTAAGCTATTTAAATGTTAAGGATTTAATTAGCTATAAGATGGATATTTGTTGTTTAAACATAATCCATCATCTTTTACATATCTTTATTCACTCCTAGCGCTTCAGATAAATTTTTGTAAATGAGACATAAATGTGAATCTTTTATGACAAAGAAAATTATTAAAAGGAGGGGGGATATAGCAAAGGGTAAGGGGCAAGAGAATGCTTGAATGTGTAGAAAAGTATAACATTTTGATCATTATAACAATGAAATGAATCTTAAGTTTGAAGCATTAATATCATTTACAACATATATAATCAAGAATGAATGTAAGTAGAGAAACTTTTGCATGCCTGCAGATGGTACAAAATTTCATGGTTAAGTGGAAGCCTCCCATCAACAACAAGATCCAAATATCCATGTATCTATCTCAATCGAGCCTCTAAACCCTTCAGAGTTGTCAATTTTTCCACTAACCTATTATGCACAAAAGTCAAATTTTAGAGTTATGTCACCACTAAAAACAAAAGAAATAGAGCTTTGAAACCAAATCCACACACAACACAATGTCATACAAAGCCATACAAACAAACTATACTCAAAACATTGGAATGGAAACAACTTCAAATTATGATGCAGAGCATGGATTCAGGGTATAAAGAATCATTTTTTTTTCCACAATAGTAAAAATTTATCACTTTATTTCATCTTTGCATATTAGTTTGATGCTTCAAACGATGCATTTCTTATATTAAAAAGTGCATTACTTTATTGAGCTTCTCTTTGTTTCAAGAATAGTTTAATATTCTCTACTTAACAGGGCCAACCATGTGACGGTGGAAGCTCATTTGGCCCCTCCCCACCCTCACATCACTCTCAATTCCCAATACCCAATCATATAACATTAATCATTCATTCATCCATTAATAAGATATAACATTCATTCATGCATCCATTAATAACATATAACATTCATTGATTAACATATAACATTCATTAATTAACATATTCACATTCGTTCATTAACATATAATATTCATTCTTTCAGTTTTTACATATTATCAAAAATATGGTTGTCATGATATGATTACAATCACTTTTTTTTTGTTTCTTTTTTAAAGCTAAAAAAATATTTAGTGGAGTATCATTTTCTAAATCATCTGTCCCCCCTTTAGTTGTTCTTCCCTTTGCTTGTGATCTTAATGTATGCCTAGTTGTCTGTTCATGAAGTGGACGTCGTTGTAAGGGGGGGTCTGCTGCAATAACAAAGAAATGTTAAACTGGTATGTTTTATTATAATTGTTACAAGTATTTCATTAATTAAAAGAACATTAGAGTGGTTCTCTTTACCTGATGGGTCCACATCATGTTCCTGAACTTTTGTTATAGACTCATGCTCAACATACTGAACACCCTCTAAATCGATCTGGTTGAAACACAAAAGGTTACATTAATTAATACACCAATTGAAATTAAATATGTTTAAGAGAATATGAGAGTGGTCCTCTTTACCTGATGGGGCCACATCATGTTCCTGATCTTCTCTAGCCTGATCATGCTCAACATGTTGATCACGCTCTACATGCTCTAAAGCTAAAACATGAAAGATTATATTAATTAATACACCAATTGCAATTAAATATGTTTAAAAGAACTTTAGAGTGGTCCTCTTTACCTGATGGGGCAACATCATGTTCCTGATCTTCTCTAGCCTGATCATGCTCAACATGTTGATCACACTCTACATGCTCTAAAGTACCAGGATGCACACCATGACCTTCATCTACAGGTTGTGCTCCACCCTCACCAGGTTGTATTCCAATGTCATGTGTAGTATTATCATTGCTTGAATGTTTAAAACAAATAGTCATGTAATTAAATATGGTGGAAATTAATATTGAATAGATTGCACAAGTATTCAATTTTAAATAAACTTTATTGAGTTTATTTACCTATGTGTCGGATGCAGTGGGACATTTTTTTCCCAAGCAAGACTCTTAGGAATTCAGCCACGACTCCATAGCCTTGCTAGAAGGCAATCTTTAGGTCATCTTTTGTGGGAACTCTGTTGAATTCAGAGCCCTACATTTTTGCATAAGATCATGAATTTTGCTTCTATGGTGTGATAAAACCAAAATTGTTTTCAATTTATTATTTAGATACAATATTTCAATTATTGATACTTACAATTCATGCGGCTAATTTCATATAACCACCAGAGCCAAGTTTGTGCTGCCCATGTTTTTCTAGTCTTGCCTTTGTTGCCTTCGATGTGTCAGGCAGCCTATGCAAAGTTTTAAATACGTTAGATTATGCAAAAAGAAAGAGTAATTAGTATACAATTACATTATTGATAGTATCACATACCTTCCTTTCCCCGGTGGTGTCTTTCATTTTTTTCTTTTCAACCTCCTCCTTTCCATCTGACACCAGGTTCTTCCACTCCCTCTCTGGAATCATCGGGGGATGCTCATACTTTTTTTCTTCTCTAAATGTGACCCATATTGGTCCCTCACATACTTTAGATAGTACCAGCTTTCTTAAGAACCTTGGTTCGGTTGAATGTTTTATCACCAAAGAGCGCAACTAAATGGTTAATGAGCTCATCTTTTAAATCTTGATTTTGGGCATTCCACTGTGTACTTATGGTGGGCCCAAAGAGCTCCAATGTAATATCACTTAGATGTTTATAAAAAACATCATTTCCTGCAAAATGATCATGGGATCAATAGTCTAAAAAGAGAGATCAATAAGTAAATTTCAATTGGATTATATATAATAATAATTAAAACATTTTAAAGTACATGGGACCTTCTCTATCTTTATGGGAACAAAATCCTCGGTCACCATAAATGTGACCAGCAATGTTCTCATACTAGTAATATGGGAAGATCCAGGAAATGCTGCTAAAATATCACAAGTACTAGTGGCCTCTACATCCCCAGGTACATGTCCTGATGCATGTTTTGGCATGTGTTCACTGATAGAGGGTGCACTAACGGATGCCTGCATGGTATTTGTTGCTGAAACTTCAGACAAAAATATAGGCATAGATGATGGGGTCAGATGATGTGATGTATGCACAAGAAGATCAAGATGGACACTTGTACCAACCCCTACTCCTCGGGTAGCAGTTGCAGTACCCTGATCATGGCCAGGAGTATCATGAGGATGCGAAAAATCCTGTAAAAATAACACATATTTTAGTTCATGACATAAAAGAGTACAACATATAAAACCATGAATGAACTTGTGTTATAATTAAAGACCTCATGACAACTTACTTGCAAGTTTTGTGATCTCTCAGTCAATATTTTAACCCTCTCTCTTATCTCATTTGTTTGAGGCACTATGAATAACAACTTAAGGATTTCTTCATTGCATTTTTTTTGGGTCTTCCTTATCATATCGAGAGGGTTTGTTGAATAAGCGATGTCATCATCACATAATATTGACTGCACCTCCCTATGGATGCTCTCGTCTACTACTGGTGCCTTTCCCCGATTAGTCAACTACAACAAGAATATTAAAAACATTATTGAAATTAACCCAATGAACTTATCAAAACAACATAATAATAAAACATTTTGCTTGTATCTAATTTGTATAATTACAATGAGGTAAACCTGTCAGGTAGAAGTTCCTGAAGATAAATCGTGATTTTTGCTCTGGGCCAGAGCCTTCTCCATACGATCAATGTCCTGTTGTGATAAAAATTAAATATAAAAAAACATTTCTAAAATGAAACCAATAGAATTACAAAAAAAATATAAGAATAAAATGGTATATTGGAGTCATTAATTGGAGGTTGGGTAAAATGGTACATAGTATGTACCACCCCCATAGTAATTGTGTTTGCAACTAAGTGATTCAAATTGTAATCGATTAGCAACTCTTCCCCTGCAGTTATTGATTTTATCGCACATACGAATACACAGTTTCCCTCACACACCTTGAATATGCAAATGGGTTGCTTATTTGTTGACCCAAGTCATGTACTATTTATAAACACTACAATATTCCTTGATGCTTTTGGCCTTCTGTCAATGTACATAGCCACTCCTTTATTTTGATCCTTATCTTTTAGCTATATATAATTTGTTGACAGTGCATACCTACACATACTTCATGTATATCAAACCAGTTGCATCCAATCATTGTAACTGTAACAGGGTCTGGCATACTCCATCAATTTAGTAACTTTTTCATAACATACCTTTTATTTCATCCATGCAAAATAGGCCCAAACCATGTAATGACGATGGTGCTATGCGAGATATCCTCTTGTTGACACAAAAATCAGTGTTTATTGGAGGAATTTCCTTGGGTACCCATTGTTTTCGTAGATGTTTGTACCTCAAGGGCACCTCGACATTGCCTATGCTCTCATCATCATAAGAACATGACCCCCCTTCAACAAGAAAAAATTTCATGCGTTTACAAAATTTTCTTCTAATCTTTTGACCTCTAGTTGATCTCCCTCTTTTAGACATACTACATGTCTCCCTTTCCTCTTCTCTTCCTGAATTTCCCTCGCTCAAGGAAGACAGATCTGACGAATACCTATTTGGTGGTACCTACACTCATAAGGATGTTGGATGAAGTTCTTTCATGGTGATGTGATCCTAAGGTGACATTATAATTAATCTATCATTTCATCGCTAGAATTTCACAGGTTATAAGGTAATCAAGTCTTGATAGATTGCAAGTTATTGTTACTACCATCCAAATGTTTCCATCACAAATCAAATCTACTTAACGTTTTAACTCCCAAACTTTGTAACAAGTGTTAAACATGACTATGGTCCACCAGTTACAAAACCAAGGCCTCAAATTTATTCTCTAATTGTAATCAACAGACTTTTTCTCTTCATTCAAGTAAATAAACTTGAAGGGAAACACCACCAAGTGGTTTATTGGACACCTACATGACTAAAAATAGTAGTAAATTTACATTTAATTTCCATATTTCTAAGTGGTTAATGGGGAGGGAGTGTGTACTAGGCCTAGTTAAGTCATCATAAGTTTATGCTTTCGCAATAAAAAAAATTTAAGTCATCTTAAATCTTCCTATGTCTAATTGCTAGGAGACTTTTGGTATGTTTTAAGGTAGGATGATTGATGAAAGATCCCAAAGAGCCTTTCTCTGTGGTATCCAGGTACACATAGCAGCGGTCTTCTCTTAAACGGTTGGACATGATTTAAACAACTTAGCTAGGAATTATTCATTTAACCTAAGATTTTCTCATAATGCCATCATTGGAAAAGTATGATCAAATTCTTCTATTATGAAGAATTGGTCTATGTGCCTCTAGTAATCACTATAAATGTTTGTAAGGATAAAATGACTAATTGCATCAGGTATGAGAGAATCAACTTTGATCTCTTCAAAGATTAAATTCCTCTATTTGTAATTTTTAAGGGTTGTGTGTGGAGGAGGTTATCACTACCAAGAAGGAAGGAGACCTTTCCTTGTATTCTTTTATAATTTTCATTATTCTTATTTATTTTACACTTACATTTACAAATACACATACATATGCATTTACTGTTTTTATTTATTTCTCATGTAGTTTAATAGTTTAATCGATTTCATATTATATGTGTTGAAGACTTTAGAATTTCAATTGCATTAATTTATGGCTATATTGTATCTATAACACTACAAAACCATATGCTCTTTGCATTTACACTTGCATTTAGAAATACACATTTATATACATAGATATAGATTTCTTTAATGATATGTTGTATTTATTGTTCTAGGAGAGCATCCAGTAATTGCATTTACATTTACATTTAAAAAAACATATACATACATACATACATACATATGTGTGTGTGTGTGTTTGTTTGTGTGTGTGTATGTATATCATTTATAGTCAGTGTTCAGAAACAACCCTTTAGGTCTGCACATGGATAAAAATTCATAAAATCAGATCTCCCATACATATTTTGTTGAAACCTAGGCTTGAACCTCTCATTTCACATGCTTTTCTTCACAAAACTATTGAGTACAACAGCTATGCCTTCTTTATTTCTCATCATACGCCCTATTCATGCATCCTACAATTACAACAGTATCAATGCGGCCTCTTACACAAGCTACAGTAATCACAAAAAGTGTAAGAGCCCCTTTATATCATGTTTGGACTACAAAACCCTCAAAAATAGGGTAACTCAAATTATGATTAGTTGGTGAGTTGTAAGCACAAAATCATTAGCACCAGCTCATTCTTGGAGTCTTTTGAAAGAGAATTGAATTAGGTGGCAGTTAAGTACAAACCTTATAGTTTCAAGGTGAATGAGGTGATCATTTTTTATTGGCCAACTGATGAAGAGTACCAAAAATGGGTAAATGTATATTTAACTGAGGAAGAGTGAAAAGAAGTAGGCTGCTAACGGTTGACAAATCAGCTGTTGTAGTTACAACAGATTCCAATTTTGTTTTTTGGTGATATTCTAGGCATGGAATTCTTGAATTTTTTTGTTGTTGTATCAACCATTCTCAGCAGGCACGATGAACAAGAAGATTCTCTGGGGAGATTGTTGTTGTAACAATTTTTTGGAATATCACAAGGCGGTCCAATTGGCTAGTGACACGTGTGCTTTCTGGCCTGATGCTTGTTTGCTCCTTCTTTTTCTATAAGAAGGATTTCAAGGCCAGAAGTACGGGTTAGAAAGTTAGATATTTTTGGTTGAGTCTACATGAAGTTGCAGAGCATATTGTAAAGTTTGATGGTTTTAGTGAAAATCCAATTTAGGTTTTGAGTCATTTTGTAGTAGGTTTTGAATTCATGGGGATTTGATGTTTTATGACAGTACTGGCATTTGAATTGATATGATTAATTCAAACTCATGTCTCTCCATTGTACAAGCATATTTGAATTTTTAAATAAAATGATCAAGGGTTGTTTCATTCATCTCACCGTTGTGGTGTGTATGATTCTTGTTTTAGCTTTAATTCAAGGAATTAATTAAAATGTTTGAATGGGATTGTAGGTGGATATGTTATGTATAAGGATTTCATAAGTAGTATTGGGTTAGAATACATATTGATGAGATTGTAAAGCAATGTTATCAAGGATCTTATATGTTATGTGTTAAATCTGTCATAAACCCTTAGATGCTTATAAATTTGACTCTTCCAATGGATATATGGCACTGATCTAAGTTGTACTTATTCGTATGGTTTAATATTTGTTTGCCTTTACCTTAGAGCTTGCTACAAATTGCAAATCAATGACTATCTTATACCATGAAATGTTGTTGTAGTTATCTCTTGGCATGTCTAAATAGTTGATATACATTGATAAAAAGCCAATTATATTTGGTATTATCCCTCTATATTATGCTGCTGAGCTATTAAATGATATTATATGTTGCTGTTAATGTTGTTTATGATGATGGTGCGTAGGTTGTAAACACATTAAGGGATCACTCCTGGGTCTTGCAATGCCTGAAGTGTAGGAGGATTTTTTAAAGTCCTCATGAATTGGTCCAGGTCCTTCGAGCTACCCTTGATTGGGATTGGCAACTCCATAGGTAGATTAGAAGATCAACCTGCTTACCGTAAAAACAACCAACACCTTGCATATGTTTGTGGTGGAGGCATTAAAGAAGAATTGTATGCCTCTATTTCCATTCATTAGATCTACCTTAGCCTAGCATATACTTGGGCTAAGTCTATAATTGCTTCAGACTCATGCGATGAAGGCTATGTGTGATGAAATCCTAGACCTCAACCAAGATGTGGGTAGATTATGGGAGTTTTTCCAAGACTTGAGGTTGGTCGATAAAAATGTGAAGACTAAGCTATTTTATTTTTT